>JAPYXD010000695.1:4305000-4839632 GCA_030998225.1 Diplolepis rosae
TAAAGTGGTTTTCCATTACTACGGCACTGTCAAATTTGTCACATATAGATTTCAGCTTAGTATTTCTCAGTATACTGATATTAGTTTCAGTGAAGCCACAGTCTGATTACATAAGTTATAAATATGAAGTTAAGGTACATCTATAGTAACAATCATTTTGATAAAAATATGTAATCAATAATTTTGACTTCTTTGTGTTGTAAAAATGATTTCGACAACTGTTCGTTATGAATTATTTGTGACTTCTGTATTTAAAAATAACATTCGTGACATGTACTTTGAAGTTATAAGACAATTTGACAAAAATTACAGGTATTTAGTTTTACTTTTATACTTATTTTTATAGAATGTTTAGGTTGGTTATTCTTATAATTTTCCTTTTTTTAAATATTATAGAATTTTTAACAACAAAGATATAATTCTGTAAATCTGAAGAGGATGACATATGGTTCATAGAAACGTCATTAAAGAATTTTTAACATCTGTTTGTCCGAGGTTGGTCATTTTCCTGCTTTTAAAATGAAGAAAATTAATCGGACGTAAAATATCATATAATGTTAAATAATTGATCAATTGCAATTCGCGATTTGATTGAAGTAATCTAAATTAGCTATAAATAATAGTTCCAAATTATTGAGGAGTTTTCACTGCTTTTATCATTTATATGTATGAAGCTAGGTTGAAAATACAAAAAAATAGCTAATATTTGTTTCAGGAGTTTCGATTGAACGCAGTATAAAACATTCACAATTATTGATATGATAGTGTCCAAAAAATTGTAAAACCAAGTAAATCAGTTTGTACTAATCTAATTCTTAATGTGAAGTTTTTATATTATCCTGCTTAATGTGAATAGTGTATCCATTATAAAATGATGTGAGATGATTACTTATAGCATTATGGTATTTTTCATTTAACATGTTGTTTCCATTTTTTTGGATTCCAAGACATATTGGTCTTTTACTTTGGCCAACATATGTTTTTTCCGGATTCACAAGTAATTTGACAGATATAATATTTGAAGTTGGTCTTTATCTAATAAATAGTCTATTGTACGCCAAGAGACAAAAAAAATTATTTGGAAAAGTTCTGTCAAAAAAGTAGCGAGAATTGGTCAATAAAACACAAAATATTTATTATTCATCCAAATTTATTTGATCGACTTCAAAGTAGGCTGCTCCCGAAATAATACACTTATGCCAACGAATAATTTAATCATCAAAACATTTTTTAAACGCATTTTCCGGAATCGACTTCAGTTCTCACATGATCTCACAATGATAGCCTCGTGAGATGGTCTTTCGGAACTAGTCGAACAGCAACACGTTTCATGCCTAAAAAATCGTTTAAAATGGTAGGAATTGATTCGTGAGGCACAGAAAGTTCAGCAGTTATCTCTCTTAAACACAAATGACGATTTTCAATCACCATTTCCTTCACTTTAGCGAAGTTGTCTTCAGTTGAAGACGTTGATGGCCAACCAGAGCGAGGCAAATTACATTTGCAATGCAAAATATGAGATAAATTCTTTGTTCGATTTCTTATCCATTGTAAAAATCGCGAAACACACTTGAGATAAACTGACATCGAGCACTGTGAACAAACTAAATGACAGATCGTGCTCGAACTCTACTTCAGTATAGAGGACAGTGGTGCCAACTTAGCGTCAAAACGGTTTTTGACAATCTCTTTAAGCGAGCTTTTTGAATGATCAATTCCCGGTACTTTTTTGACAGAATGAATAAGAGTAATGCCACGCTCCAAAAAAACCATTAAGAAAATTGTTTTAAAAAGTGTTAAATACTGTGTGGTACCAATTCAATAGAGTCAGATTCATCTAAATAGCTTAGCTACTTAATTTTGTTTATTCGAAAGATAGTAAACGTTAAGTAAGTAAATAAATTTATATTCTGAGAAATCTGTGGTATATTATTTAAAATAAGTAGTTACATTTATAAAAAAATTATATAATTTCATATCTACATTAATGTGAAAATCCAATTTTCATTTACATCCTGTTTCAATAAAATATTTTACACTTTTTAAAAATAAATCAATTCAGTAAAATCATTTTCTCTCTTATATTTTGAATATTACTTATTTTTCATGCATAAAATTACAAGTAAATGTTGTCGAAATCAAGAATACTAACGATTAAATGTTAAAAAACAATCTTATATATCCTCGATACATTTTCGCCCTATCGGTGGTATACCGGAATTATCTCTGTTACCTTTCTCTAATTCTATATTACCGAGAATTTTCGAAATCTATGCAGGAGCTAAAATTTCGGTAAAGTAAAAATCTTTAGGTCATTCATGGCCTGAAGAATAACTATATCAACAGGTTTTAAGTATTCTACACAGTGAGAAGTATAAGATAAGATGTTGCTCAACAGGTACCGATCCAGTTTCAGTTGCGGAAGAACTGAATAATTTCAAATTGGAAATGTTGGTAGCTCGTTTTGAGCGGTCTAGCGTCCCCCATTTTAGTGAACAGTGGCAAAAATTTAGAACTCAACTATCTAATTTGAAATAATGGATATAATGATTGAGTAGATCACTGGATTCTAAACTACAACTGTAATTTAGATGTAAGATATTCATTCATATACACCAAGAAAACATTTTCTTGAATATACGGCCAAGGAGAAAATTTCTTTGAATTAAAGAAAGTTTTGTTGATTCAAAAAAATGTTCTCTGATCCAAAGAAATAGATTTATCTACAATAAAAAAGTAAGTTTTTGTATCAACAAAACGCTATTCCTAGACTCATATTTATCCTCAGTAATTTCTTGAAAATTAGAATTTTTATGTACAAATAAGATAAACCAATACAAACTTTGTTACTTTCGCGCAGAAGAAAAATGATTTTTGCACAAAGACTGTTTTAAATTATTTTTACAATAACTTCTAGTCACAAAAAGGTTTAAAAAATTAACAATAACCATTGTTATAAACAATTTTTGTGGTCAAATACAAATATCTGAGGTTTTTTCCGATTCCAATTTTCCATAATGATTTGAATATAGATAAATTTTATGCAAAATAATCCTCTATAATTGTTATATTTTACTAAATATTATCGAACATATATTACTTTGTGTAATATTTGTAGCAATCAAGGTGGTTATAGAACATTAAAATGTGAAAAAACCTCAGATTTTAATAAAGGGTGATCAATTTAGAGGTATAGGATTGTAAATTGAAATAAAACAACGAAAATTTAAATTGATAGGGTAATCTTTTTTATTTTTGTGTAGAACCATTCACGACATTTATTTTTTAAAGATAACCCTTCTCAAATGTTGGCCGCAACTGCGCTTTAATTCGTCCATCCGTAAACACCAATTTTGAATGACTCGCTCGAGGACTGCGGTCGGTATCTCGCTAATAACTTCAGTAATGTTGGCTTCCAATGCCTCACTAGTAGCTGGTTTATCCACAAAACATTTAGAATTTACATACCCCCACAAATAAAAGTTCAAAGGTGTGATATCACACGATCTTGGAGGCCAATCCACCGGTCCGAGACGAGAGATAAATTGCTCACCGAAACGACTACGCAGTAAATCCATTGTTTCACGGGCTGTATGACATGTAGCGCCGTCTTGTTGGAACCAAATGTCGTGGAGATTACGGGCTTCAATTTCCGGCATCAAAAATCGCCCAAGTAGTACCATAAGGTAGGCCAAGTTGTTGAGATCAGCGCCGAATCGATTCTTCCGGGTCTTCGGAAAAACTCTCATTTACAGCCGCAATATTCTCTACATTTCGGGCTGTACGTGGTCTAATCGGTCGAGTATCATCCAATAATGTTAAATTATTCTCGAGTTTGCCGATGGTATGCCGAATAATGCGTTCGGTAGGACGATTATGTACACCATAAATTGGCCTGAGAGCGCGATAAACACTTTTCACAGAGCGTCTATTTTCGTAATATAATTGTAAGATTCGTAAACGTTATTGAGGCGTAAGTCTTTCCATGATGAAATGTCAATAAAAACTGAATAAAATTGTGTATTTAGTTTGACAGTAGTCACGCGTGACATGTCAATAAAACCCTATTGGAAAAAGTACCTCCAATTTGATCACACTTTATTTGTCCACAAAATGGCAGTTTTTCTTCAATAATAAATTTTTACTTTAGGAATTTCATTTTGAGGGTGGAATTGTTTTATACGAACATAAATTTATAGCAATTTGTAACTACGATTTTGAAGCAAACCTTTCTAGTTGTCGAAAATTTTGTCCCTTTTTAAGCCGATAGAGTATATCATGATCATGATCATGATCATGATCATGATGAGGAACATCTAAATGTTCCTCCCGTTGTTGATGAATATGATTGGCAAATACTGCAGGAAACTTTACATTATTCGAGATTTGGAGGATCATCGTAGATGTAATGAAAAATTATATATGACATTAAAATATTGTACATATGTACTAATATGATTTATGTAAAACAAACTTTCTTGAAAATGATTAGTAGTATTAGTAGTATTGCCCATCGTTAGCTACAACTTTTGCCCATCTTTCTGGTAGAGCTCGAATACCATTACGGTAAAAATGTTCATCTTTTGAGGCTATCCACGAATCAAGCCATTTTTCGATATCTTCATATGAACAGAACTGCTGATCAGCCAGACCATGTGCCATCGACCGGAACAAGTAATAATCGGACGGCGCAATATCTGTGGAATACGGTGGGTGGGGTAGGACTTCCCATTTGAGCGTTTCCAGGTAGGTTTTAACGGGTTTGGCAACGTGAGGTCGAGTGTTGTCATGCTGTAGAATCACTTTTTCGTGCCTCTGCTCGTATTGTGGCCGTTTTCCGCGTAGTGCTCGGCTCAAACGCATCAATTGCGTCCGATATCGTTCCCCAGTGATGGTTTTGTTCGGTTTCAACAGCTCATAATGAATAACATCAGCGCCTTCAAAGGTTTTTGGCCTACCTTCACGCGGACGGTCGTCAACATCGAAATCACCGTCTTTGAAGCGACGGAACCAAACGGCACGTTGTTTCACTTAGAGCAGCATCTCCGTAAACTTTTTGGAGCTCTAGATGCGCTTCAGCCGCCGTTATTTTCGAATGAAAGAAGAAAATCAACACTTCCCGCAAATGACGATTATTTGGCACAAAATTAGACATTTTCACACAAACAAAAGTATATGACGCCAAAACAGAATCACTAATGTGTCAAAACGGTTTGTTTACTATATGTCTAAGCTCGGTTCATGACGTTTTGGATATGTCAAAATCGACCAGCACTTACTGCTAGGGCCATATATTCGCAAACAGCGGGAACTTAGTTGCGCACCTAATAACTTTCAGATTACTAATTAAATATGTTATTAATGTTTAGTCAATTTAATCAATAGACTGAAATTGATTATCAGCAAATGACTACTTAGTTCATTAATCAGTTAGATTTGACTGATAATCAGTTACTTTTAACTTATTTAGAGAGTGATATTAAAATTCAAGCGACGTTCTTAAGGGCATGTGATACTTAAGAAAAGTAGAAAGTTCATATGAACAATTTGGTCCAGTTTCTACATTTTTGTGTCCAAAATACACAAAATTTTGTTCTCAAAATTTGGAAAATGATAGAGGAGATATAATCAAACGTAGATAGAAAACTATTGGTTTTAATACTTCTAAAAAATGATATATTTTGCTACAATTGAACTTTTTTTCATTTTCGAAACCAAAAGAAGCCTATCTACGTCCGTTTTTAACTTTCCTCCTATTTCCCAAGTTTCGAAAACCAAATTTTATGTACTTTGGACACAAAACATGTAGAAACCGAAAATCAATCATTGCTAATTTTTCAAGTATCACATGCCTTTAAGGCTGTTAAAAATGGCTAATGTTTCGTACCAACTAGGTGGTCCATTAGGTATTTGCAAAGTAGTTTTTTAAACCTATTCACATGACAAAAAACAGAAAAAATTATTCAAATATTTTTTATAGAAGCACATTTTTTTGTTGAATAGACTGTAGTTGCGTGGATTAGTAGTATGTTATCATAAGTTTGCAGAAGAATATTGACTTGAGGAAATTGAGGTTAAGCTACTATTTATTACAATGTACATAAAGGCGTGTGAAGGAAAGCCTGTTACTTGTAAGAAACCGAATTTGGTTTTCTCAGCCATTTTGTATACTCGGGAGTGTTGCGAAATCTACAATAATTGATTTTATTTATTCCTGCTGCATCTTTTGCCTTTTTATTTGGTAAATCAAAAACTGTTAGTGTAAGTTTTTCAAGATATATACCTACACTGGTATATTTCAGAATTAAATAAATGTAATAAGCAAAAAGTACTTGACTTCTGCATTGGAAAAAATGATTAGTTGACCCAACTATTTCGGTTTGTAAAATATACCAGTGCTACTTTATTGGTAGGCACAACTACTTTTTTATATTCTCATCATATGAGAATGTATTGGTTTTATGTGAAAAATGACTTGAAATTTTCATGAAATTTTTACGTTTTCAAACCCTTTGAGTCAGAAAAAATGGTTTTTACGAAAGTGTCTGTCTGTCTGTCCGGCATTAGTGGACACGATAACTGTCGATAGAATTATTAAATTCGATTGAAATTTGGTACACCTCTTGAGAGCCCAAAAAGAAAGGACGAGTTCGTTAAACAACCACATCCTACCAAAATTGTTAAAATACGAGCATGTGTTGTGTTTCAAAATTTTTTTTTTTTTTTTTTAAATTAAACAAATTTCCAATTAAATTATATATGAAATCTGAAAAAATGTTATGATACAAAATTGTTAGCTACAAAAAGATCTAGAAATTTCAATCGAAATGTTTTTTTATATTATGTATATTTTTCTCTTTAATTTAAACAAATACTCTTCAAAATGAAAAATTCCAGTTTTCAACCATAATATGTCATTTACGAAAAAAACGTAAGAATGCAAAATTGTTCATTTCAATAAGGTTTACAGTTTCTGATAAAATGTATATTTTACATTTCAATTACAAAATATACGATTGAAATTCAAAAATTCTATTTTCTAAACAAAATATGTGATATAGGTACATTTTTCGACAGGATGTATATTTAATATTTTGATTATAAAATCACTATTGAAAATCAAGAATTTAATTTTTTAAACAAAGTATGTGAAATACGAAATAAGCATTGAAATGAAAAATCGTTTGCTTAATCAAAGTCTACGATCGTTTTTTCTTTTAGAGATATTTGGAAGAAAATAAATTATTTTAAACATGTAATTTATTAGAAGGTTACAGAAATGTATACAGAAAATCGAGCGCGCAGCGCGAGTGTCGCGATGAGAATGTGTTAGTATTAATATTTCTAGAACTCGGGTAATTAAAGATTAGTTGTGTTTACTAATAAAGTAGCAGTGGCGTATTTCTCAACTCGAAGTAGTGGGTTCAACTATTTTTTTCAGTGTAGTTAATGTATGTATTTGATATATATTACATTGCTATAAAAAATAGCACATTGCGTATGTAAAGCAAACACCAAGGCATTGAAAATGTAAGGGTATTTTAACTTAACGGCTGAACGGTTCTTAGCATTTCTTTTTTTCAATCAAGTAACAATAAAATGACGCAATACAGAAACGTGAAATCATCAAAAATTTTCGTCTATTTACTTTTTGGAAAATGGCGGACAAAGGTATCAAAATCTTAGATTAATTTTTGATAAGAGGTTAGCGATTTCATAGTGATAGTAAATTTGAGCAATCCGGACAAAACCATCCAAAAGTTTTGTCTTTGAGGGGAAAGAAAATAAATGAGTAGATTATTTTCAACACATCTCAATACTTTATAAAAATACAAAAATGTCAAGTTTAATTTCTGCAACTTTTTCTCTGAAATAATAATTTTTTCTTTTCGAAATTTTGGAATATACACTGTTAGAAATTTTCAGAAATTTACAAAATTTTTATGTTACAAAGGTAAAGTAAAATTTGACGATATTTATGATGTTTTTGAGTAAATGTATCTTAAAATTGCGAAAAATGTACTTAATTTTCTGAAATACTTCTTGATATCATGAAAATCAACTGAATTTTCCTAAAATGTGTCTTAAAACTACCAAACTGTAACAGAATTTTTACAAAATTAATTATAAAATTACGAAACTGTAACAAAATTTTCAATATGATGTATGTGTATAAAACTTTAGTTACCTGAAACGTTAAATTGTTCCTGTTACAAGTTTCAGAATTTCCAGTTACAAGTATTAGAATATTCAACACTTTGTAACTGAAAATTAACAAATTGTTTCTTAAATTTAGTGAAAAGTAACTAAATCTTCTGAAATTCTATCTTAATTTTACGAAACTATAACTGAATAAAACTTCAGTCACGTTTTTCGGGAAATTAAGGTAGAAATTTTCCACAGTGTAGTAAAAGAAAGCCTGATTAATCGGTTTTATATAGTAATTATTATTCGGTGTTAGACTATTTTTTCTGGCCAGTGACGAATCAGTGGCTGCTTCGTAATTAATATCTGTATTTTGGTGAGTTTTTTGGTTCAGTGATTTTGTAACAATTCTAACCGCAATCAAATTTTTAAATTTCTTATGCCACAGAATTATGGACTCTTTCTGGGCATTTTTGGGGTGCCAATTAGCATTTTTAGGCTCTCCTATTTTTTTCAAAATAGTATATTATCCAATTAGGGGCAAAATAGCTAATTTTTATCGAGTATGAATTTGTTACCCGACCTTACCTAGCTAGCACCTCCACTACCTAAGAAAAAAATGTTGCCTCCAGTCAGGAGATGGAGCCCAAAAATCGTTAATGGCATTTTCGGAGAGCTTGGAAATCAGGGACTATTTCTAGATAATTATATGTTTAAGAAGACTTTTTTAGAGAACTTTGTTTCTTTGCGGTAGGGCAGGTTTGTTTTTATACTCAGGGGTTGGAGTCTAAAATTCCGCGAAGTTATTTAAAGCGAATAGAGAAACTAGAAGATCTTTCTGCGTGTTTGATATAGAGTTAGCTGTTTTCTTCAAAAAACTGTAATATTTTTTTAATTTGGGGATGAAAAAGGTGGATTCAGATAATTGAGATTTATATTTTTGGAGACAAAAAAAAAACCAAAAATATGGGGTACTTATGATTTCTGAATTTGCAAATTGTTTTAAAAGGTAGTTTTCTTTACGAAGGGGAGGTTTTTGATGATTGATTTCTAGGAATTCTGAGAGCCCAAAAATGCCCAAATATTGAATATGAATAGTTTTTTTTTGTATTTTCTTTTCTTAGGTAGTCGAGGTGCTGGCTCAATGTAATTTAGAACTTCTGAAAGAAATTTGATTTTTTTGAAAATAAAAAGAGCCCAATAATTTTAATTGGTGTCCATGGAAAACCCAGAAAAAGTCCATAATTCTGAAGTATAACAAATTTTGAAATTCGATTATAGAGGTGCCAGCTTTACGGACCTAAAATTACATTTCATAGCCAGATTATGCGAGATTTTTGAAATATCACAAATTTTTCGTTTTATTTTCCTTTAAATCGCGAGTCTCAGTTCCCTTTTTGCGACTGTGAATATCTAGCGCAAGTGTCGTGATGAGAATGAATTTTAATCTTGGAAAAACAAAATAAAAATAAAACATCACTTTTACTATATGAGCCTTTATTAAGAAACTGTTTGATAAGAAAAATTTCATTTAGTGCTTTATGGTCATATTCCAGTTTTGCAATGATTAACTCATTTATCATATTGAGTATCTTGACCATTTATTGGGTACAAGCAGAACCTTTAGTGCAAGTATGCCAGGGAATCTTAAAAGGTACCATAATGAAGACTAGACATGGAAGAAACTATTCTGCTTTCCTAGCAATACCTTATGCGCAACCACCAATTCAGGGTCTCAGGTAAAACAATATGACACATTTCAAATTAATTAGTTGAGTTTGAAATTTTTGTCACTGCCTACATTATCGGAGGATCACTAGTCGAAGCGTCTTTTTTTCACAGAAAGATTTTCAAAAATTCTTTAAATATAAGAAACATTCTTTAAAAAAGTCAATAAACATGAATAAATGAACATCATATTATTAGGTTCAAAAATCCAGTTGCTGGAAAACCTTGGGATGGTATTCGAGCATCAGATAGAGATGCAAGTCAATGTCCCCAATTCACTGATGGAAAAGTCACTGGAAATGAAGATTGTTTGTACCTAAATGTTTACACCCCACTGTTAAAGTTCAGTTCACCATCGGTAACCATTTCCTTATATGAATTTGCAAATCAACAAACTAATAAATCAATTGATTTTAAATCGAACATTTTTTAGGCTAACGAATCAACAAATCATGATTTGTTACCAGTTATGGTTTGGATTCATGGAGGTGCATTTGTAGCTGGAAATGGTGGTTCTGTTAGAGCTGGTGCTGGTTATCTCCTGGATAAAGATATTGTTCTAGTGTCTATGAATTACCGATTAGGAATTTTTGGATTTTTCAGTACGGGAGATTTAGCAGCTCCAGGGAACTTCGGATTAAAAGATCAGGTTTTAGCTTTGAAATGGGTACAAGAAAATATCAAAGCATTTGGTGGTGATCCAAAGCGAGTGACTATATTTGGAGAAAGTGCTGGTGGCGTTAGTGTCAGTCTTCATGCACTTTCATGTGCCTCTAATGGTAGGGAAATTATTTCGATAAGTAATGGTTTGAAACAGTGATGGAGAACCTAAGAGCAAAGAGCGGAAAACTTTCAAAATGTCACACTTCACTATTCTTACCTTTCAAACGTGTGTGTAAAGATTCGGTGTGGGAAGATCAAGGCGCTCGACTTTTCGGCATAAGAGATTGATTAGACCCGAGCGCCCTGCTCGCTATTCGATGCAAATGTTACACGCCTTATACTTATTCAATTTGTTAAAGTGTACGATAAGAAGGGAAAGGAAAAAACAGCAAGTGTGGAAAAGTGCTTGGGACTACCGGTTGACCATCACTGATCAAAAAAGAAGAAATTAAATCGAATTACAAAATTAATTAATGCTAAGTATTTCAACAATTTACATACGAGGTCTTCCAGAAAATATCGATCCTTGTGCTGTGACTTTGTAAGTAGCTGTACTATTATTAAAAAATTGATACAGGTCATATAAGGGGGGCCCTTATGAGTGCCCCTGACAAGTGTTGCATCCTTATGAAACTTTAGTTGGTAACGGTACTCTGTCGTTCTAGCATTGTATTTCACAATGACCAAACAAATCAAACAGTTTGCATCAAATTTTACCAAAAGCTTGGCCATTCCTGTACTTCCGTGGAAAGTTACTTTCGTTACGGCAGACCCGCAACGACAGAAACTGGAAAATGTGAGAAGAGTGCGAGTTTCAATCAATCAAAATACAATCAATCAAAATACAATCAAGACTCGTTTATTGCAAGACGAGAGGGGCTCCGACCATCGCAACTTTCGGTAAGGTTCGTTTTCAGAGCAAAGAGTGAATTGGTTATCGCTCCAAAAACAGTGTTGCATATACAGCATAGGTGGGGGTTGGGAAAAGGCTCGGGCCTTGCAATAAACGAGTCTTGACTGTAGTCATTTGGAAATGCGGAAGATTGAAAAAGACCCCGACATTCTGAAAATAATCGTTTCGAAGATTCTGAGCTGAGATTTATGGATGAACCACGTGGCAAACAAATTTGTTCCGCGGCAGCTAAATGAAGACCAAAAACCAGTATCGTATGGAAATCGCTCAGGTCAATTTGAAAAACCAACAGAAACAATCCAAAAATGTTCAAAATTGCCATCACTGGCGACGAGTCATGGGTTTTTGGTTATGACCCTGAGACAACTGTCCAATCTCTGCAGTGGGAGACGCTAAAGAGCAGTGACCCAAGGAAGCACGCTAGTTAGCGCAACATCAAGGCGATACTCACTGTAATTTTCGATCAAGAAGATGTTATCCGCCACGAATATGTTCTAAGAAGACAGGCAGTAAAAGGAGTATTATCTAGAAGTTTTGAAGCACCTCCATGATGCAACGCGGAGGAAGCAATCAGAGTTGTGGTAAAGAAGGGACTGGATGCTTCATCACGACAATGCACTTGCTGGTTCATCGCAGAGCTTATTCAGGATTTCCTAGTAAAACACGGCATTGCTCAGCCTTATCAGCCCCCAACAGTCCTGACCTGGCGCCTTGTGATTTCTGTTTGCTCCCTACACTTTCGTATCCACTAAAAGGAAATAGATTCCTGGACATAGAGAAAATAAAACAAAATGTGATGATGCAGTTGTTCGCCATTCCGAAAGCTGAGTACGAGGGCCGTTTGATAAATCCATGGCTTCCCAAAAGGTGATGCTCTGATCATAGGTTTCTTCCTACTGTACGTAAGTCCCATCTTATACTAGTGTGTATGCAAAGTTTCAAGGCAGTCTGTTAGTTAGAACATTTCAAACAGTCTTTTGATGTCGGTGTATCAGTATTTTTACAATATGATGGAAAAACAAGAATTTGGCATGCTCATTAAGCACTAATTTCTACGTAGAAAATCGCCAAAGAAACTGAAGAAAAACTTGTAAAGTATTATGAAAGTCTGCTCTATCACACGGAATGATTCACAAGTGATTTACTGAATTTCGTTGTGGCCACACGAGCCCAAATGATAGTGAGTGTCCTAGACGCCCAAAAGAAGTCACTTCTCAAGAAATGGTTGATATAATCCATGACATGGTGCTTAAAGATCCTTGATTAAAGATACGTGAGATTAGTGACATTGTTAAGATTTCGACTGGATGCGTATACTACATTTTGCATAAATTTTGGGACATGAGAAAGATGTCAGCAAGATGGGTACTGCTTTTGCTCACACTCGATCAAAATTTTGTCATCTAACTACGTCTCAGCAATGCTTGGACATGTACCAGCGTAATCACAGCGAATTTTCGCGACGTTATGTCACTGATGATAGAACGTAGATCTGCCAATGCAGTCCTGAGCCGAAACAACTGTCAAAAATGTAGATGGGACCTAACGAACGCGCTCCAAAGAAGGCAAAAAGACGTTTCCATCAGCCGGTAAGGTCATGGCCATGATTTTTGAGATTCGCATGGCATAATATTGCTCGATTATCCACAGAAGGGAAAGTGGATCATAGAAGAGAATTATCACCTATCAGTAGATTAATTTGACGTCACACTAAAGAAAAAGCGGCTACATCTTGCGAAAAAAGTACATTTTCACTATGATAATGCACGAATTACTTCCTTATCCACCATATTGGCATCTTGGAAAAAAAAAAATTATCAAACGAGCACGTTATCGCTGAGAAGAATGAGTATTTTGAGTAATTTGATAAAACTCACTTTTTTAGAGGCATAAAAAAGCTTGAGTACCGTTGTTATAAGTATATAGAGCTGAAAGGAGATTTAAGTCACCGAGTTATCAAACGACCCTCGTATAATGTTTCCGAAAGTGAGAGGTTCGCTGAAAAAAGGTTGTGACTTCGACAGGGGAGTATTTTGAAAAGGATATCGTCGCAACTGATTACAACTATTTTTCCACGTACAGCACGAAGATCGATACTTTTCGGACAAACCTCGTATCTAAAGTTAATAGAAATTGGATTAAATTAAATTGTAATTTTTCTAAATTTATTTTCAGGTCTCTTTCATCAATATATAATTCAAAGCGGAAGTTCACTGTGTCCCTGGGCATACCAAGAAAGAAAAGTATTTATAAACTACGCGAAAACTTTAGCAGCACTTGTTCTTTGCCCATTCACCAATTCAGAACATCTTGTCACTTGTCTAAGAAGCAGAAATGTAAAGAGATTGATGCAAATAAGCAATTTATTCAGTAAAATTGCGCGATTTACAAAATTAGAATGGACACCAACAGACGAACCGCCATCTGATGCTGCCTTTTTAACTACAAGTCCAGTAAACTTGATTAATCAAAATCAAATGAAGGATTTGCCCTTCATGACTGGGCAAGATACTGATGAAGGTTTATATATCACAGACCGTGAGTAACTAAAAAAAAATGTAACTGCAGCAGAGAAAAATAAAGACCTGATTGGAATTAGGTATATTATCATCAGTTATAATGTTCAATAATTATAGACAATTTGTCATTTCAGATTTATATTCTAGTGCAGCACTTTACAAATTTGTCAGAATGAGTCATTCTAAAGTAATTGGTTTCCTCGGGAAAACGCATTTGAATGCAAATGATGGAGTGGCATTTACATCAGCTGTAAACGAGTTTTATTTCAACAACTCGCTCCATACCTTGTCAGAATCTTCGGTAAGTATACGGAAAAAAAATTGGTAGAGATTTTGCACTACGTCTAGGGCTCCTGCGTCACTATACTGGAGGGCGACTGCAGTGCTCTTTATTGTTTATCATTTTTACATTTTCATAGACTAACTGCTCTCCCACGATTGTGGGAGAGCTGCTTCCCCACAGGAGGGAAAACTGTTGCTCCCAATAGATAATGCTGCGGCGAGTCAAATAAACTGAGATTTGACTGTATTTTTCAATAGATAATTCAATTGTTTTGATATTTCAGAAATCCTCGTTAATTATTATATATCTTTTGAGGAATTGTTTAATGTTTTTAAATTAATGTGAAGTTATTTGAAATCTCAACATTGAGGTTAGGTTAATTGGAAACAGATTGTAATGCACCAAAAAGTACATATACCAGGGGTGTTAGTTGAAATTTGCCGGTTTTTTCAATAAAAAAAACACTTAATTCTCAAGGGAATCTCAAAAAAATTTTATTCAAAGTATTGACCACTGGATTCTACACATTTTGCCCATCTTACAGGCAAATCACGGATACCATTCCAAAAAAACTTTTTCTCTCAAGGCAAACCATTCGACGAGCCATTTTTCGACTTCTTCAAAATTGGTGAAGCGCTGCTCTGCGAGTGAGTGTCCCATCGATGCGAAAAGGTGATAGTCGAACGGGCCGAGGTCTGGAAAGTCCGGCGGGTGCGATAATATTTCCCAATTCAATGCTTTTAATGTGTTCTTCACCACTTTAGCGGTATGAGACGGTGCGTTGTCGTGTTGTAGGATAACTTTGCCATGTCTTCGGGCCCATTCCGGCCGTTTTTCGATCAACGCATGATTCAAATTGATAATCACTGAGGTAAACAACTATGATGCTATTATTTTGGCAGAATGTAATTGTGTATTTTTGAAGGTTATTGTCCATAGAAAAATATGACATAGATGCCAAATCATAGAAATGTATACATATCTCTAGCGACATCTATGAGTAAAACCAGCAAATTTCAACTAACACCCCTGGTATACATATATATATAGAGAAAACACCATTTCAATGGGCACTTTCATGTAAATCATGAAAAAAAAACTTAAAAGTTGTACTTTCGTCTGCTTTTGCATTTGCCTGACGATGCGGTGCAACTACACTCCCCACCGGAAGGGGCGCTGTGTTTGTTCGACGTAAGTCAACCATAAAGGTTATAGATAGAGTAGGCATGCAATAGGGCGCGTGTAAGTGGAAGCTTGTTTACATTTCTAAAGCTCTATGTATAATAACTCTATGAAATCAACTGCTCTACCGCTAGGGGCAGCATCTGTACCAAATTTCTTCCGTGTAACAGTTTTTGTTTTTTTCTTACTTTGGAAACTTTTTTAACCCATACATTTTTTGCAATGAGGATCCAATTATCTCTTCCCAGTTAAATAAATTATGAATTTTATAAACACTCTCAGCGCGAATAATGTCTAATTTTATTTTACATTTTCAACAGTACATTCAAGATTTTACAAGATTTGTTACTGATGGACATTTCATATATCCAGAAGTGAGAATGTTGGAAAAAGTAGCACCAAATATGAAAAACCCAATATACTGTTATTCCTTTGGTTATCGAGGAACGTTCAGTGTTACTTCTAAAATTATTGGTGACAACAGAAATATTGGAGTGTCTCATGCTGATGAATTAAAATATTTATTTCCCGAATCAGCAAATTATTTTAAAGCGCCAAACTTACGATATACAGTAACAGACCAATTAGTAATTGATATAATGGTGGATCTTTGGACTTCATTCGCTTCGAATGGGTAATTTTATTGCAAATTAAATTTCACTAATCAAATATTGATGCTGATTATCTCCCGACATTAATATAAAAAACTTTTGAATCTTAACATAAAATTTTTACTAGATACGGTTTATGATATTCTGTTTAATTTTAGAAAACCTACTTCTAATAAATTGCCAAACCCTGACCTCTGGAAACCATATACTGCTAAAGATAAATTTCACCTCCAAATTGGTAAAATTAATAACAACTCAGATCCAGCGGTGACATTGTCCAATGCTTACTACCCACAAAGAATGGATTTCTGGAGGAAACATACTGTTATAAACTAAAACAATTTTACTCATCACAAGATTTGTAAAATGATCAGATACGGACTTAGGTAGGCATATACCCAGAAAGTAATTTTTGAAATAAGTTTCTACCTGCGTCCGTATGCGGCTACATTACACTAACTGACTAGTTTTTGGCAAGTTTTTCTAATCAACCGACTGTAGTAAATACAAATAAAATTTTTTTTGGAGTATCAATATTTTTAAAACTTTAAGAAATTAAAAAGTTCAAGAATATCTGATAAAGAAACTTTATAAAACATAAATGAATTTCAAATGTTTATTTTAGATTGATTTTGTCCTCTTTTTTAAAGTTTGGATGTCCTACATTCCAAAAATCAGTTCTGGTTATTCTACCTGATGCTGACGAGCGAAACGTTCTAAATTTTTCATGTTTACAGTAAATACAATCCAATATACATTGAGAATAGATTATGTCAACAAATAAGTTGTTACGTCAGTAATGTAACATTTCTTTTATTAACGCCATAGGCCAAGCAGGTCACGTGACGAAAAATATATGCTAATACAACTATGTAAGATAGCGTTCTTTGTTTATAAAATTGATTGCTCAAAATTTGGTAAATGCAACAGAAGATATATTGTCTTGGAATTTTGGGAAATGAATATATAAACATTTTGATAAAAATAAGTAATTTTAGCAAATTTTCAAATTATATTATCGACAGTGTTACATCAGTGCAGCAGAACTCAAGATACTTGGTGTTGTTAATCAAATTTTAAAAATATTTAATTTTAATACACTATGCCTTCTCATGTTCTTTCCATATACTATTATTTATAATTTCCTAAATTTTAACCGTTTCATTTTTTAAAGGTCGGAGGGATCCTCCTTAAGGGATAAGTATAAAGTCAGTAAATAAAAAGGAATTAATTATATGAAATACGTCCATTGACAGAAAGAGATTGTAAATTAAGTACCATAGAAATGTGATAATAAAAGATTGAAAACTTGAATTACTTGTATTTACCCTTGTTTGAATAATAAACGAGTTACGAATGAGTCCAATTGGGTCAAGTTGATGAGTTGAGTTTTACTTCTTCTTGATATTTCGAGATGAGTCTTTAAAGGGCTTGTAAAATATTGTAGATCAAACGTGGTCCAATCGGTTTCGGTCACTTTAGTTACTAATTCAAATTGATTTTAATGGATATTTCAAGTTGACTCCCTTCTTGGAGTTGTAAGTAGATTACGACCTTGTTGCAGCACTCGAAATTAATATGGCTACACGGAAAAAAATTTGGCGCAGATGCTGCCCCTAGCGGTAGAGCTGTTGCGTTTAACGGAGGAGAGTTGTGCGACTATGCATTTGGGTATGCTGCGTTCCCTCTGTGGGTGAGCAGCTGCCCCTTTTTGGGGGAGCAGTTGACTTACATCGAGGGAACACAGCGCTCCTTTCGGTAGGGAGTGTAGTTGCACCGCATCGGCAGGCAAATGCAAAAGCAGGCGAAAGTACAAATTTTAAGTTTTTTATGATTTACATGAAAGTGCCCATTGCAATGATGTTTCCTGTATATGGTCAAGTTTTTACTGATTGAATCAGTGATTTGCATTTTCACTGATTCACCAGTGTGGGTATGTTTTTTACTGTTTGGCAGGTTCATTTTCTCCAATCAATCAGTGAAATCAATGTTTTTCGCTGTTAAGTCGGTTGATTTTCAATGAAATGGTGGGTGAGATTTGACTGATTTGCAGTGGCCTCCTTTTAGCTATTTGAGTGGGTCAAGTTTCGTTGATAACCGGTGGATTTCGACTGGTTCAGATTTGAAGAGTGTACTGAATTTTCCAAACTTTTTTTCATTTCATAAAGTTCAATTAAATTTTTTATAAAAAAATGTATACTAGTCTTTAGCTGATGTATCATATAGTTATATGCCTATTCCAAAACAGGGCTCATATGTGCAATGTTTGATTCAATGTTTTGGTATTTTAGAAATAAAAATCACTGATGAGGACTCCGATCAGAGTCGAAAGGTTTGAAAGTATGTAACTTCCTGAGTTATCATTTCTGGACCCTGAAGCCAATTATTAACATCAACATCGTATACAATTATTATTTGAGGGTCGATACAAGTCCTACTTTATGAATATATAGAAATACTTTTTGGTTCATTACGATCTGTTTACAAATAACCTAGCCTCAATGTTGAGATTTTAAATAATATCACATCATTTTAAGAAATTAAACAAATTCTTCAAAAGATATAATAATTAACGACTATTTCAGAAATATCAAAACAATCGAATTGTCCATTGAAAAGTATAGTCAAATATCAGTTTATATGACTCGCCGCAGCATTCCCACCTGTGGGGCAGCAGCTCTCCTGCAATTGTGGGAGAGCAGTTAGTCCATAAAAAAGTAAACCTGCTAACCTATGAAGAGCGCTGCAGTTGCCCTCCAGTGTAGTGGCGCAGGAGCACCAGAGGTAGTGCAGCATTTCTACCAAATTTTTTTCCGTTTAGACTTGTCTTTCACTTTCAACTGTCGCCGAACTCGCGGGTAAAAATCTGCCTGAACTGAACTATCTTCTCGCATAATTATATTACATCGTGGCGATGATAGCACTAAACTAAACTGGACTGTCTTCAGTTGGACCTTTCGCTTTTTATAGGATTTTGAAAGGTCAATTACGACAAGCTAGGACGAGGCACATGCTCTTACAAGGTACATGTAGTGATGCTTATATGTGTGATAAGTGCATGTAGTAGAGCGTTGGTATGGTAGGGCTTCATTGACCTTCTCTTTTGGTTAGTCAATTTGGTATCTTGTGTGAGTATTATACACGGAGAAAAATAGTTAGAGTAATTTTATTCGACTCTGTCGGTTGAACTTGGGACATAAGGACATTTCAATATCTTTTAAATTTAATATCAATTTAAATTTAAAAACTTGAGTGCAAAATAAAGAAGTAATTATAAATGAATTAAGAAAAAATTATGAATCAAGAATTTATTAAGTTTGAAGAGTCTATCTAACTAGATTATGTGGAACTTTTAAATAAATTACACTCCAGATTCTCTCCAACGAGCGTTCCGTTATACGAGTGCGTCACAGTTCTCTACAACGAGCAACTGATCGACCACTCTTCTTCCACTACAGTAACGCGCATAACAACAAGTAGGGTATGGAGGGGTTCCCTCTTGCAACTCATTGCAGAGAACACTCCGAAGCTCGAGCTTCTCGTTGGAGGGAATCTCGAATATATACGAGGTGTGTCCGAAAAGTTTCCGACCTGCGTTTATATCTTCACGCCAGAGTCATCGATTGGCCACTGCGGGGTATGAGCGTAACCAGTAGTCCCTCACGAACTCCCTGAATGCCGTAGTTACTAGCCGGACGCCTTGGGTCGAAAGAAAGAACAGATTAACGAATTTGCATCAAGTTTTGCTTCAATCTCGACAAGAGTTGTACGGAGACGATTGAAATAATACAGAATGCCTTTGTGGACGAAAGTATGGGCAAGACACAGATAAAGGAGTGGTAAAGGCGGTTTAAAAATGGCCGCACATCTGTTGACAGTGACCCTCGTTCTACCCGACCTTCGCTGACAACAACACCGGAAAACATCGAGCGTGTGCGACTTGCGATTGAAGGTGATCGTCGATTGACTGTTCGTGAACTATAAAATGATCTCGGAATACCGAAAACTACTGTTTGGGAAATTTTCAAGAAGATTTTAGGAATGACTCGCGTGTGTTCGAAATTCATTCCGAAATTGCTCATGACCGAGCAGAAAGACCTTCGCTCTGAAATCGCTCAGGACGACTTGGAAATGGTCAGTGATAATGAAAATGTCCTTAAGAAGGTTATTACTGGTGATGAATCATGGGTTTATGGTTACGATCCTGAAACTAAACAACAAACTTCACAGTGGAAGCATCCAGACGATCCACGGCCGAAAAAAGCACCTCAAATTCGGAGCCATGTCAAGTCAACGCTGATTATCTTTTTGCTCCAAGAGGTCAGACGATCAACAAAGAATATTACGTTGAAGTTCTAAAAAAATTGCGTGATGCCGTGAGAAGAAAACGGCCGCGTTTCTGGTCAAGCGGTGACTGGCTTCTTCACCACGATAACGTGCCAGCACTTTCATCGAACCTTGTGCAGCAATTTTTGGCGAAACCCAAGATTGTACAGCTTCGCCAGCCTCCGTACAGTCCCGACATAGCTCCCTGTGACTTTTGGATGTTACCAAAATTGAAAATGGCGCTCAAAAGAACCCGGTTTGATGACATCGAGACGATTCAGAGTAATGCGACGCGCGAGCTGAAGGCCATTCCAAAATATGCGTTCGAGGACTGCTTTAAGATGTGGAAGCACTACTGGGAGCGTGTGGTTCAATCAAATGGGGACTACTTCGAAGGATGCCAAGGTCCGGATGACGAAGAATAGCACCAACGCGGAGATATGAACGCAGGTCAGATACTTTTCGGACACACCTCGTATACAGTCAAGACTCGTTTATTGCAAGGCACGAGACCATAGTTATTATACATAGAGTAAGCAAGCCTACTCGGAAGGTGTCGTCCAAATAAAAGAAGAAAGAGAATCGAATTGATCTATCTACCTCCTCTTTCATGACGCGATACGCATGCACGAACGACTTGAAAAAAATACGCAACCTAACCTCTCAAAACCCTAGAGATGTAAACAAGAACTATTTTGTATCTTTATAATAGGTTTCGATTATTAAATATAACAGCGTGGAACATCAATATGCTAAAGTTTAACACTTTCCTGAAATTAGAAAACCTTTATGTGTGCCCAAGACGCAGATAACTTTTATTCGTTCCTGCGTGAATAAGTAAGTACTGGAACGAGTCATGCGACTCACGGTTTACTGAACTCTCGAGTGAAGCCCAAAGTAGAATAAACGGAAGGCTCTAGTATTTTTGTGATTGATCCTAAATAATTTCTAACTTGTCCATATGTCTTAACTTTGATCGAAAGTTGAGTATAATTAATTAAACTATTTTTCTCCGTGCAATGACACATGATAACACCATCTTCATAATTTTATTGATCTGTTGGTCTTGCTGTAACTTGCGTCAATAGTTACACAAACAGTAATCTTATCTTGATCCCGTTATTGGTTTCTTGATCTACATATAACGTCGAGTCTATAGAGTCGCGGGACGTAACACAATCATCAAATAAACATCATTTGATATTCTAATTTTCATCTGGTCCAGGTAAATACTATTAACGCTGTGATGAATTTTCATGAATTTATATATTAACGGAAAGATAAACTTATAAATGAAAAAATTAGGTGCCAAGAATTATGAAATTCGAATCGGTGGGAATAATATTGGCATAATCTAAACCAAACATTCCACTAAATGTACATACGTATTGTAATGATCGAAGCTGGGCCACCTTGAACTGCTACAGAAAAAGCTGGGTGCGAATAATTTTGAATAGTTACCTCTCTAGGTAGATAAAATTTGAAGTTGACCTTGGTGATTTGCGAATGTGAATTGCACTTTTACACTTCGCGCGGGTGCATTCGCATCACATTCGCAAATCGCCAACTGTCATTTTCTGAATGAATGTACTAGCCTAAAAAAGTCGCTATTTTTAAATACAGCTGTATTCGCAAAAATGGTAATAAGTGCCTTCTTTATTAAAACCTTAATTGTCGGCAGCCCTGCTACAAACTAAAAAACTTCGTAGTTTTGCATTAACTACTAATTTTTTTATGCTGAATCTGAGAGTTAGCAATGTTTATGGCAAACAGTGTTTACAGTACACATAGATCGTTAGGCAGTATGTGAAAATTACCTTTAGAAAACGGATAACGCGCAGAAAACACCCAGAGTTGTGATGTCGAAATAACACCAATGTTGTGATTTTTATTGCGGGTAAATATAAAACTAGATTGTGGGTAAATATAAAACCAGATTTTGGGTAAATATAACATCCAGTTTTTTCTGTGATTGTGTCTACATAAGCAGCAATATTGTAAAGTTATACGTCAATTCTATAAGAATGAAAGTAAAAATTATACTTTGAAATTTGAACTGATAAATATTTTTTCAGACTTTAAACACTTTTGCGATGTCAATCTTTTTTTTGTGATGAAAAAAAAGTAGATAGAGTCAAAACAAACACTTGTTATTTGAAAGAAAGAATTTACATTTCTCTTATCAGTTTTTATACTCAGAAGTGCTTCAAAATCTTTAATGATATAATTAATCAAATTCATTAGTTCTTGGTACATTTTTTGTGTATTTGTACGCCGAGAAAAAATCCATGCTTTTAGTGTATGGTACTGACTCCTACTTTTCAAGTTAGCACAAAGTCGAACTTCCGATGCATGAAAATGATGCTCTTTGAGTAAAGTAAACAATCATATTACATTAGTATGAATATGCACTCATTCCGTGCTTTTAACGCATGTCCTACATGATTTGATAGTAAGGACTACACGCAACAGAAGCACAGCGCTGTTCGTAGCTCAAACGCTAGAGGGACCATACTATTTTGGTATGGGAGATCGAGCGTTTTAACATTTAGGCTCGGTTCTCCCATACCTGAGAGGTATGGTCGTTCGAGCGTTATGAGCATGAAATGCATTATACATCTCATGTAAGATTGTGGACCGGGCCCATGCAATTTAAGTTAACAATCTTTACTATTTAAGCAAAAGCCAAATGCTTCTGAGTTAGAGATGATAGTGTGTGTTTATACTAAGAGTACCGAACGATTCACGTATCATTTTTATGCTATTGAAGTTAAATTGAGTTTGAACTTCAAATTCATTGGTTCTACATACACCAATCGCATGGATTTTTTCTAGGTGTATAATATCTTCAATCCACGTTTCTCAAAATATATTAAATAGTAATCGAGGTTTTAAAAAACGGAAGGAGTAGAGAATGTTTAACTTTTGAACTGCTCATGTCTATCCAATCTGAAATTAAAACCTTAACATAAAAATTAGATTAAATTATTAGGTGCGCACTAAGTTTCCGCTGTTTGTGAATAGATGACTCCAGCAGTAAGTGCTGGTCGATTTTGACATATCCAAAAGGTCATGAGCCAAGCTTAGACATATGGTAAACAAACCGTTTTGACATATTAGTGATTTTGTTTTGGCGTCATATACTTTTGGTTGTGTGAAAATTTCTGATTTTGTGCCAAATAATCGTCATTTTCGGGAAGTGTTGATTTTCTTCTTTCATTGGAAGAAAACGGCGGTTCAAGCGCATCGAGAGCTCCGAAAAGTTTACGGAGATGCTGCTCTAAGTGAAACAACGTGCCGTGATTGGTTCCGTCGCTTCAAAGACGGTGATTTCGCTGTTGACGACGGTCCGCATCAAGGAAGGCCAAAAACCTTCGAAGACGCTCATGTTGTTTATTGTGAGCTGTTGAAACCGAACGAAACCATCACTGGGGAACGGTATCGAACGCAATTGATACGTTTGAGCCGAGCACTGCGCGAAAAACGGCCACAATACGAACAGAGGCACGAAAAAGTGATTCTACAGCATGACAACACTCGACCTCACGTTGCCAAACCCGTTAAAACCTACCTGGAAACGCTCAAATGGGAAGTCCTACCCCACCCACCGTATTCCACAGATATTGCTCCGTCCGATTATTACTTGTTGCGGTCGATGGCACATGGTCTGGCTGATCAGCAGTTCCGCTCATATGAAGGCATCGAAAAATGGCTTGATTCGTGGATAGCCTCAAAAGATGAACACTTTTACCGTAACGGTATTCGAGCTCTACCAGAAAGATAGGCAAAAGTTGTAGCTAACGATAAGCAATACTTTAAATGATTCATTTGTAACCATTTTTTCACAATAAAGTTGCATTTTCATCAAAAAGACAGCGAGAACTTAGTTGCGCACCTAATAATTTCTTTTATAGATCTTGATTATTATTTATATGTATGTTTAATCAGTAGTCATGTTTACACGCCGCACA
This sequence comes from Diplolepis rosae, assembly GCA_030998225.1. Classification (NCBI taxonomy): domain Eukaryota; kingdom Metazoa; phylum Arthropoda; class Insecta; order Hymenoptera; family Diplolepididae; genus Diplolepis; species Diplolepis rosae. The sequence continues at coordinate 4,329,342 of JAPYXD010000695.1, forward strand.
TGCATATATTTATGAATGTAAACAGGTATTGTCACGATAATTATAATTAATGCCAGACTAATATTTTAGGATTCAAGAAGATGATTAAATAAACATCTGCTGTGTGAAAGAATATTTTTTCCTAATATAATCTAGAGACAAGGTAACATTGTATTTTGTACTATTATTTTAGACATTATTTTTGCCAGGGAAGCATTAGATTTACAATTCAGTTTGACCTATTATTATTGAATGCAAGAACATATTTAAAGTAATGTCGTGTAATTCGACTTTTCAAATTAATATTTAATTTTAGGGACAGTGATATCTAAGAGTTTATAAAATTTGAAATATATCGACCCTTTGCAAATGAAATATAATCAGTAAAAAAACTCTACCAGACTGCAAAGAAGTATTAGCCGTTTTATTTTTGGAAAATAAATATGGAAAGTATTAACTTTCATCAAAGTTCGATGCCTACATATGTAGATTGGGACATTAATTATATAAGTGCGTCTATAAATACAGTTCTTCCATATGTTAAAATGACCTAAATACAGACTCCATAAAAAGTCTTTTGTACATAACTCGAAACCTTTTGAATTCCTACAACATATTATATGCGTAAACTTTTTAGACGCACTGCACCACGACTACTACTTTGAAGATACACCTGTTATTTGAACGCATTTATTTTTTTCAACATCGTTCAGAGTCAGACGTTTATATTAAATGGTACAATCCAGAATTCAAGCTATGAGAGCAGCAGAAAGTATTCAACTTTTCTGGTGATTCCATATATTTAGTTCCCAATTGAGCAGTTAAGGTAAAGTCAGATTCAAATTCATTTTTTTAAAAGGCTTGGATGTTATTTTTGTGTTTTTGTAATCTTATAATCTTAATATAAATTAAGGGATGAGTCATCGATTTTTCAATGTTCCATTGCATTCATCTGTCTCATTTTTATAATAAAAAGACACAATTACTGGAAATTTACTAAGGATTCTATATTCGATAGTTCTATTCATTAGCATTTTATTAATTAGAAGAGTAACCATTAATTGTATGCACCATAAAAGAAATAAATTTTTTTTGACGAAAATTCTTAATTTACCCTGGTCAGTATGTAATAATTTGTCAAATATTTTTTGGGCAACTTTGCCCCAATCATGAAGCTTCACTTATTCTCTAAGTTTAGTATAGTTTGGAGTCTAGTCAAGCCTAATCTTCATAATTTTGTGTTAAAATAATGTTTCTTCTATCAAAATATCAAGTTTCTGTACTGTATAGCAAAAATTTGTAGCTGGCACAAGGATTTGTTAGATTAGATTTTTAAAGCATTTCTTCGATTCAAACAAATGTTATGCGTACATAAAGCATAAAGATAAAAATAAGTTAGCAAAAAGAAACAAATTTATTTTCTAATAAAAATTAATATAATATTTTCAATTTGAACAAAGAGTTTCATTAATTTATATAATATATCCAAATCAAATAAATTGAAACAAAAAAATAATATGTTTGAATTAGACAAAACTTTGTTTGACCGTATATCAATAATAAAATATGTTTGGTTTAAACAAACATTGTTATCTGTGCAAGGTCATCTCTTTTGACCTAGATGGAATAATTGATTGCTGTTTTGAACGTAAAATTTAATGCTCTGACAAATTCCAACATCAAAAATTTCATTTCACTTTGAAATTAAAATAAATCTTGATATGATTCCGAAATTGACCCCAAGGTTAATACTGATCACCTACAAGTGTAAGTTCCTAAATCTTTAAACTTTTGCTGAAAGTATTTTTTTGAAAAATGGTTATTTTGGAAGTTCAGAATTTTTCAAACACTCCGGATATTTGTATCATTCTACAAATTCAAAAAATTTTTGTTAGTAGTACTACGACCAAATGAATAAAAGTATTTAATTTACATTATAAATGTTGATAATTCTATTTTATGGAACAAAGAAAATAATTTACAGGAAAATAGAATACTTTTTTTTATTTCATTTCAATATAAATATTGATTTTAACTTTTGAAAAATTATTTATCAATTCATTAAACAAACGTTCTAAGTTTCTTACGAAATTCAAATAATGTATTAAAAATCAAATGTATAGTAACGTATCAAACACTATTATTTTTCATTTACTTTGCTTTCTAGATTTTAGAAAACGATCAAGTGCAAGTGTAATTAAATTGCAATTACAAAAGTAAATCAAGTACGGATATGATGATTAATTTCGCTATTATATTATACTTTTTGGCTATCTCTTGTGTGCAACCACAACTTTTAGTGAAAGTACCCCAAGGAATCTTAAATGGAACTATCAAAGAAACGAGACATGGGAGAAAATATTCTTCTTTTTTGGCAATACCTTATGCCGAGCCACCAACTGAAAATCTTAGGTAAAATAAAAAACCTTTATGATTATCCTCACGTAGTTTGACTAGATAATGGAATTTGATTACTTATTAGGTGTACAACTTTACTTCCGCCGTTTTTCCCAAAATTTGTGGCTTTATTCTTAAAAAGTGATTACTTATTTATGATTCAAAGTATACTGTTTCGACTTTTTCAGAATCTAGGGAAAAATTAGTTTGATTTTTTTGGCAGGTTTTTTATATTATGCAAAAATTCAACTTTAAAATGAGTGGCAAACATCTATAAAAGTCAATTCTTTTGGTGATTATTTATAATTTTAAAAAAGTTTAAAATTTGGACTTTTTTTACAATATCTGCCTCAAAAATTGACAAAAAAAAACTTTATCTTGAGATCGTTTTAAGCATAATTTTGCCGACTTTCATGTTCTTAGGGAAAAATTTTAATATGTGTATTATCAATGTTGGGAGATTTTATGGGATCAAAAAAAGCAAAGTGCAATGCACTGTGCAAGATTTATGAGATAAAATATTCTTGGAATAAGTTACTTGAGCGAAAATAAATTGAAATGAGGATTTGAGCACCTATACTGTGGGCAGACATTCAATTTCTTACATAAACTTGGTTAATAATTTTGTATTTTTTAAAATGTTTTTACTTTTTATTTTTGTCGGATCAGTAAACGGTTAAAACTCAAGATTTGATAAGAATGTGAAAAGTCGAATTTTACATGAACAAAATTCCTTTTCAATGATGATGAGAATTTAAAAATGTTTTGAAATTAAATAAAAAACATCATATTTTAAGGTTCAGAAACCCAGTTGCCGGAAAAGCTTGGGATGGGATTCGAGCAGCAGATGAAGATGCAAATGAATGTCCCCAATCGAATGATGGAAAATTAACAGGGGATGAAGATTGCTTGTACCTAAATGTTTACAGCCCCCGATTAGAGTATAGCTTATCATCAGTGAGAATTTCTTATAAATTATCAAATCAATAAAGATATAAATCAATCAATCATGCAACGAATATATTTTAGGCAAACAAAGCAACAAACGTTTCTTTGTTACCAGTCATGGCTTGGATCCATGGAGGAGCTTTTGTGGGTGGAAACAGTAGTTATGCCAAAGCTGGTGCTGGTTATCTTCTAGATAAGGATATTGTTCTGGTAACTATGAACTACCGATTAGGAATATTTGGATTTTTTAGTACAGGAGATTCTGCAGCTCCAGGAAATTTCGGATTAAAAGATCAGGTATTAGCTCTAAAGTGGATCCAAGAAAACATCAAAATTTTTGGAGGAGATCCAAATAAAGTTACAATATTTGGGGAAAGTGCTGGTGGTGTCAGTGTCAGTCTTCATGCAATTTCAGATTCCTCTACTGGTACGATAATTATTCTTTGAATAAAGATCTGAAAATTAAAAAAAATTTTTATAAATAGTTTGAGTTGACAAAATGATACGTATTCAAATAATCAAGTGCGAATAAATTTTCAGGTCTCTTTCACCAATATATAATTCAAAGTGGAAGTCCATTATGTCCTTGGGCGTATCAAAAAAGAAATAGATTCAGATCATTTACGAAAGCTCTGGCAGCACTTGTTTTCTGTCCATTTTTTGATTCAGAAGGTCTTGTTAGCTGTTTGCAAAAAAAGAGTATGAAGCAATTAATGGACACAAGCAGTATATTCAGCACTATTGCACGATTTGCTAAATTAACGTGGACACCTACAGATGAATCTGAAGCTGATGGCGCTTTCTTGACTGACAGTCCAGAAAACTTAATTGATCAAAATAAAATAAAGGACCTACCCTTCATTACTGGACAAGTCAGTGATGAAGGTCTTGTGATCACAGAACGTGAGTGATTCGCAAAATACGTTATTATTATTAAATTTTTTTAATTATTAATTATTGACAATATTTTATTTTAGGTTTACATTCCAGTTCAGCACTTTACAGTTTTGTTAGAATGAATCACATTCCGATAATTGCTTACGTTGCAAATTCGTATTTAGATCCTGATTATGAAATATCATTTACATCAGTTGTAAACAATTTTTATTTCAACAATTTGCTTTTTACTTCACCAAAAAGCTCGGTATGTAAATTATTTTCCATTTTTGTCTGTTTTCATTTTTATTTTGATATTTGCAATAAATTATTTCTCTTTTTTGGTTAAATAATTTTAAAATTCCTTGGAATTATTTAATGAATAAAAATGTCTGATTCAGTTATATATTTTTCAACAGTACCTTGAAAATCTTGAAAAATTCATCAGTGATGGATTTTTTTTTTATCCAGAAGTAAAAATGTTGGATAAAGTTGCTTCAAAAATTACAAATCCGATCTACTTCTATTCTTTTGCTTATCGAGGTACTTTTAGTGGTACTTCTAAAGCTTTAGGTGATAACAGAAATATTGGAGTTTCTCATGGTGATGAACTGATATATCTATTTCCCATGTCACCAAAAATCTTTAAAACGCCAGAATTAAAAATGACTGCGACCGACAAATCAGTAATTGATTTAATGGTAGATCTGTGGACATCATTTGCAATAAATGGGTAATTTCATATTAAATTATACTTCAATAATCAAATATTAATTACTTTTGTTATCTATGCGCATGAAATTTCAGGATTTTTAATACATATTTTAGTTGAATTATATAAGTTATATTTCGTCTCATTTTAGAAAACCTACTTCTAAGAATTTACCGGATCCTAATCTCTGGAGACCATATACTAAAGAAAAGAAAATCCACCTTCAAATTGGTAATATTAATAACAATTCAGACCCAACTGTCACGTTATCAAATATCTATTACCCAGAACGAATAGATTTTTGGAAAAAACGTGTCCATGTGTAATAAAGTTTTAGTGAATTTGAGAACTAGTATAATGGATTTAGTGTATAACAAAAATTTCATTTCATACACGGAAAAACCCAAGGTTACAATTTTTATTAAACTATGTTTCAATTTAGGGAAAAACGTTTCATAATGAGAATGTTTAACAGCGAAATACTGAACTTTAGTTCAACTATATGATCATTTATACTAAAGTTTCATATCATTTTTTAAATCTTTAGTATTTTGATTGTGAAAAATGTCCAGTCCCATAGGAATAATTACTATTAAGCCTCAAATTTCCTTAGATTCCTAATATTTTTTAGAATTATCAATATAAAATGAAACATATATTAATAAATAGAAAAAATAAAAAAATACATTAATAAGTGATTTATCATTTTAACCTCAAAACTTTCGACAAGCAAATATTAAAAAGATGTTTTACTTGAGGTATACAGAGGTCTCGATATAGTTTTTCTTTTTTAAATTTATAACAACTTATGACAAACATTGTAAGTGGAAATCGAATTTGAACAAAAGATTTGAATTTTTAATATGCATTTTCATTACATATCACCAGTCATATATGGAACATTCTTTTACATATCGTACGGATTTCAAAAAAAAAGTTGTCAACATTTCTAAAAGTCTTGAATTTTTCACTGAAGCATCTTTTCATTAATTTAATTGACACGTGTATAGGGATTTTCGTAAAAAAAAAAAAAAATTTCAAGAAATATATCAGCTTAAACTTGTGATAAAATTGGATAAAATGCTATAAATACTCTTGTAGTTAAAATTCATTATCTCCGGTTGAAATAATCAAATCAATTTCGGGTTTGTTTCATTTTTTATCCTGTTACATTAGGTTTTCAGATAAATATTTTTATGATTTTTATTTTGTTAATTAACTACAGATATTATGAGTTTAATTGTTGAAACAATTTTCGCATGTTTGCCCCCTCAGTGAAAAAATTTGGAAAAAAACTATCATATGCGCTATGTCTCAATATAACTAGCGCATATTTAGTAAAACTTTTCTGAGGGTCTCGGTCTTACGTATCTTCGGATGAGGGGACAAATAGAAGGGATCAAAACATTTTTTCACTCGGATATTTGACCCTTTCAATGTTTTCGATGATTTTGGAATTTTTTGAAATGATATGTTTTTGCTTCATCGAAATGCAATCGCGGAAGATAATTCTGCGGTCATTAGTACTGTTTTTCCACGACTAAAAGCACATTATGTCTCGAGGAAGACTAGTTGCGACTCGACTCGGATATGATTAAACACGTCGCGCGCTTAAAACACTTTATAAGTCAACATTAATTATTTTTAAATATTTGAAACGAAAATCATTTCAAGGACAGAATAATCATAAACACTTTGTCACAAGTATATATGTAAATCTAACTTTTGACATTATAACTTTGACCTCCATATTTATTCGTCTTGAGGAAACTATAGTTAGGTTTTTTTATTAAGGTTAGGAATAACAGAAAACAATAAATAACAAATATAGTTTCTTTCTTACTAGAACAATGAAACTCACATTTCACTCGACTCTTAGGTTTTACTTGAGTAGAAATAATTATATATATATGGGTATTAAAAGAAATGTTTTTAAGCATTACTGATAACATATTTAACTCGGATAATATAAAATTTAAAATAGCGGACGAAATGTGATAGAAAATAATCAAAATATTTGAGAAAAATTACTTAAAATGTATGAAAAAAATTAAAATGTTTAGGAAAATGCATTTGGAAATTCATGAAATATATAGAAATAAAAATTTATATAATTTATGAGTTATGAGGAACATGAAAAAATACATTAAACATTTTTGTTATAAATTTGATGAAAATTTTTAAAAATTCATAAATGTATCATATATTAATGTTTATGTATAGTATTGAATAATACACTTATAAAAAATTTTGATAAAGATTAAGGAGTTATCAATCTCATACTCCTATTTGTTCAAACAAATGGTGTAATTTGTAGATAATGAAGTTGAATATTATTGTCCATAAAAAAATAGTAAATAAAGATTCAGTAGAATCTAAAAACGATAAAAATTAATGTAAATAAAAAGTAAAGAAACAGTGCCAGACCACGACGCACAAATCTGAGAACAGCATTCAACAAGGATTAAAAAAGGAATTAAATATTGTTTCAAGGGCACGTGATGCTTAGGAAACTAACAAATTTTTTATCAAAATTCATGTAATCGAATCATATTACGAAAACATAATTTAACCTAATTTTTATTTACCCAAATTATAATTTGTCATCATTTTAACATTTCTGAATTACCATTTCTCTCAATTCCCATTTTACCGAATTGTCATATTACAGAAAAATCATTTGACCTAAAACACATCTGCCTGAAAAATAACAGCGCCAATGTCAAATGCAATCAATCAGAATTTAGAAGAAAAGAAATTTAAAATTTCGACTGCATTTAACTTTCGCGCCGTTAATTTTCGACTGGAAGTGTCTCAAGTCAAATTATTTTTCTGTAAGATGACAAATCGGTGAAGTAAAAATTAAGAGAAATAGTAATACGGAAATGTAAAAATTATGATAAATGATAATTCAGACAAATAAAAATTAGTTTAACCCCTCATCGGCACTGCCTTGTCATCGGCACAACACGAATACACGTCTTTTCAAATACAAAAAAACTATATTTTTAGTCGTATTAAAAAAAAAATCAACACGTAACAGATATCAAAAAACTTTTCAGAAATCAATTTATATTATTCATTATCATGAAATTAGTCATTTTTGAATGAAAAATATTTTAACATGACATGTCGAAACACAAAATAAAAAGATCGAGCAATATTCGCTTTATTGACAGATTCGTTAACAAATCACTTCTACGTTTTGTATTAGTTGTAGAAAAATAGAGATAATGCCGAAAAAATTGTTGAATGTCCCAAACAAAGCATACCATTGTTTTTATTTCACACAAGTTTTAGTAAACAATTTATGTAATTATGGAAACATTTAAATAGGCCGTTTTAGGACCATCAAAAACATTGGAAATATTTTTTCTAGCCTTTGAAACTTTCCGGAATCTCTTAAGGTGCCAATGAGGGGGGCATTTACCTTAAATGATGTTTTGGTAATATGAAAAAGATGTCAAATAATGATTCAGAGAAATAAAAAATGAATACATACACTGAGAGAAATCCTATTAGTTGTACTGACTAAAAGGTCACAACTATATTCTTTTAGTAAGCAGTACCAACAATTTTGTAAATGCTACTAATTTTTTTTGTAAAATTGATCAAATTCATTTATTTTGAGAAATGTAAATATTTTATTTCCATATGCAATATTTCGTGTGTAAACATGAGTTGCAATTCTTTGGTAATAGTAAACTTTAAGAAATTATTGTACAGACGAATTATATTTTACCTGCTTATCAACTGTTTTGAATTGTTTTGAAATCGTTACATATATTGATTTCTTAAAATTTTGCTTTTGTTCTTCATCAAAATGAGAAGAATTAAATCATGGTAATTTTAAAGTATAATTGTAAAATGTTGTGCAGTTTTTGATGAAAAACCTCTCAACAATTATCATCCTTTGTTACATTTTGAAAAACAATAATTAAAAAAGTTTTTCTCCTAAACAATTCTAACCTAAGAAAGTTCCCATCGACATTAACAAAAATAAAATAGATAGAATGGGTAAATTTAACATTTTTTTCAATGTTGCAATTACTATTTTAATCATGTACGGATGAAAAAAATTAATCACTTTCTAATTAAGATATTAGAATAGTTTTTGGTACAACTTTTTTCCGTTATGTCTAAAAAATATATATTTTTGTAATAACTACACTGGACAAATAGTCGCGGCTACAAAACGGACCGACTAATCGGATATTGTAAGTTTTACTATCAATTTTAATCATTGCTACTCAGTTAATATTGCTGTAGGAACTAAGGTGCTTAGATGATACAGACTAAAAAACATACTTGTGACCCTTTTTTACAAAAAAAATTAGGTAACCACGACTAATACTTTCTCTCAGTGTAGTTATTTAGAAATATAAACATTAGGTTATATGATGAATCGAAATTATAAAAATTTAAGCAATTAGTAATTAGCTTACATGAATTTTGGCAAAATAAATTTTAGGAAATATAGAATTTAGGGAAAATTCATACGCCCCACTGTTTCCAATTTTGAAAATAAAGTTTTCAGTGGCTAAAATCGTTGTAAAATTTCTTGTGAAAAAAAAAAACATTTTTCTTTAAAAATAACTATATTTCAAATTTTATTCTTTATTTTCAAAATTGGAAACAATAAAGTTGTAGAGAATATTTTCCCCAAAAAACAAGCGATAGTTCATGAAAATCCAATCATTTTAATAAAATTGATAAAAAGCGCTAGTACGGAAAAATTCTATTACAAAAAACATTATTAAAAGTATTATTTTTTATATGTTTTAAGATTTTGTATAAAAAATGTTTTTTCTTTTATAAGATATGACTGATAATATCAGTTTAAATCATTAAATCATTGAAAAACTTCTTTTCCAGAGATTTGATTTTTAGCACAACTTCTTTAAACATCTATTGAGCATGAAAGTTAAATTTCAGATAGTCGCGCGAGATCGTAGAATAATGCAGTCATAGACGTGTACAAAAATATATTGACAAAATGATAATAATTGAGGCCGGTCTACTATTATCAAATATCGGAGGCTCCTAGAGAAAAGTCTGTTACTTCACAAAACGAATTCAGTTTTCCCTATTCATTCCGCATACTTGGTAGCATCCCGATGTTTGCTATAATCAAAAACTTTAATTAGTCTTTGCTGCATTTCCAACGTATTTGTTGAATAAATTCAGAGCCATTGATGCGAGTTTCTTAAGGTATGTAAAATGGTGCATTTCAAGATAGAATAAATGGGAATAGTATATTGTGCAACTAGGGTAAAAAAAATGTTCACTTTAGACCCGTTAGTAGAAAAAAAATTCTTAAAGGTTATTCAATATTATGTTTATGTTGTAGATATTACGAAGAATTTTGGATTAAATAAATACATTTTATCTTAGCCTAGTTTATTCAGGCATTAAAATGAATTATGTCTATTATTTATCATTATTGAAGATGTTATCGATCATGCTTTAAAGTCTGGGACTTCTGATAAATGTGGTTAAGAAATCAATGATTGTTCCAGAAAAATAATTCACTGAAAAAAATGGTTAGTAAAACCAACTACTTCGGTTTGTACAATATGCCTCAGCTACTTTATTAGTTAGCACAACAATTTTTTTTGTCTCAATTGTTATCACAAGAACTTTGGTAGTAACACCAATAAAAAAAATTGTTTTGTTAAGTAATAAAATAGCCGAGGCATATTTTACAAACCGAAGTAGTTTGTTTTACTAACCATTTCTAAATAATAGTCGATGTATTTTATACGATTAGAAAGTTGCAACTATAAAATATTCAAGCACACATTGTATCGAAAAGTTCTCAAAAAGAAAACTACAGGCACTCGAAAACAGAAAAATGTGTTGACTGCGTCGTGACGTCATGTATCGAAATTGAAAATCAGGATTTGGAAAAATAAGAAATATCTTTAAATAGCTGTTAAAAAGTCAACTTGAGTCTCCACCCATGATATTTTTTACAAAATTTTACATTTTCGAGTAACACATCTAGCCTTGTGTGACTTCTTTCTGTTCTCGAAACTACAATTGCTGTTTTGGGGTACCCGCGACGACTCGATTGAAACCATAAAACCAAATTCGTGGAAGGAGCTAAAGGCCATACCGGAAAGTACCTATATAAAAAGTGTTTCAACGATTGGAAAAAACGCTAGTATATGTGTGTTACATCAAATGGGGCTTTCTTCGGAGGCGCCAAAATAATTATTAATGACTAAATGAAAATTGTGCGTTTTATTTAACAATTCCCGGTAATTTTTTGACAAAATGTATCTTCGTTCCACCTTAATGGACATAATATATAATTCCTCTAATTTCTATTTGGATTACGCAACTAGATAAAAAACTATTATTTATTCGGTTTGTTACGAGAAAAGAAACTTGATAAATATCTTTTAATAGTTATTGATATAACTGATCTGGCAGGTACAATACAAAAAAGTTATTGCACAAGGATCGTTTTATAAAATATTGCAATATGTCTAAAATAAGGTGAATTTTTAAGTCACGTAAAACCTAAATTGAACGCAGAGATTAAGAGGTTACACCTGTTTGAATTTGTGGGAAAATATAATTTTTTTCTTGGTTTGAATGATGTATGAATATATTAAGAATGATAAGTATTAGCTATATAATAAATGAAAACATTTTTCAAATGGCCCTCAGAACTCAAGTTCTAAAACATCTCTAGGCTAATAGTGCTTTTGAAACTCCAGACGCGTTTTTCACAAAACCATATTTTAAAAATCGTTCTGCAGCAGAACTCAAACAATTTCAATCCGATCATTTTGAAATTTTAATTGAAGCTTCTTAGATACACAGTGTGTCCCAAAAATAACCGAACTTTTTGGATATAGAATAAGATACACATTATATTATCTTTGAAAGTTATTATTTATTCAAAATAGGTTCCATTAGACTCAATACAACGTTTGTAACGATCATCCAGCGCATGCATACATTTTTTTATGTAATTTATAGGAATGTTCTTCAGCACCTCGGTTACGGCTACTTGAATGGCTGGGATATCATCATAAAATGCTCCTTTCATCTTGGTTTTCAGTTTTGGAAATAGAAAATAGTCATGTGGTGGTAGATCAGGCGAATACGGAGGGTGGATGATGAGAGAAATCCGTTTTTTCATTAAAAATTCGTTCACTTTTTTGGTCTTGTGAGGTGGTGCATATAACTGATGTGGAACAAAAGGTGCACAGACCTTTCTTTTATCCAAATTTTCAGTTAAAATTCTCCAAATAGTGTTTTTACTCGTGTTTAATTCCTCAGCCAACATTCTCGTAGTAAAATTTGCATCGATACTAATGATTTTACGGACTTTTTCCATCAATTCAGCACGATTACTGGCACCTGGCCTTAGGTCGTCATTTAAATCCTCACGATCATTTTTAAATCGTGTAAACCACGTATAAACTTGAGTGCGACTCGTACAATCATCACCATAAACTTTTTTCATCAATTCGTGTGTCTCAGCGAATTTTTTATCAAGTTTAACACAAAATTTTATATTTGCTCTGCTCCATTTTTGTTTTGTAACATTAGCACACTTTTTCTTTTATTGAAATGGCTGTAACTTTCACATCTGTCATCCGATTTACATGAATTTAGGTGCGTTTGAAAGAGGATGAATGTATCATTACGCCACCGATACCTCATGTAAAGTAGAAACCACACTGAGAAAAAATCCAGAGCATACCCAAGTGCGAATTGCCGAAGGTGATAATACGGCACAATATTGGCCCAATCTCGGCAGCCAAGAGTCGGCCATTGTTATTGGGCCAGTGTCACTGTTTGCATCGGTCAAGTGCTGGGCCGACGACGGCGGCTTTTTTCGACTGTTTAAATTTACCGACCTTCAGCCGAAACTTGGCCCAGTATCGGCCCTATACCAAGCCGATTGTCAGTTTTACTATGGCATCCAGTTCTGAAAGTAGAAGAGCCAGAGTCGGGCTCATGGACGGCACATTACTGGGCCATGTGTCACTTTTACCACGGCAAACCATCCTGGAAGTGAGAAAACCAGAGTTCGGCACAGCATTGGCCCGTTGCTGTGCCGAAAACAAGTGCTGGCGGCCAGAGTTTGGGCCAGCATTGGCCGCCAAGTGCATACCGGAGTTATCATTCCAGCAACGGCACGATATTGGCAGCCGATCTTCGGCAAATTTTTGGCGATGCTGGGCCAGTGTTGGGCCATATCTAATTTCGCACTTGGGTAGTGACGTGATATATGTATTTGAAAATGTCCTTAACTACTTTTTGTGGTTGAATTCAAGGAAATGTTGACCCGTCAGTGTAGGTACTAAAAGTGGTCACCGTGACTAAGTAATGTTGTCACAGCGACTATGTAATGTTGTCACAGTAACCATATGTAAGTATCAACCATAAGGTTATTTAAAATCAAATGCATAAAATCACTATGTGGAACAGTGTATTTTTCATAGCACCTCTTTTGAAAATCTGATTGTTGGGATCTGTAGAGCGGGTTGAAACTTTAAAAGTAGGATTTAAAATAAAAAATTCTCAAAAGACTTGCTATCAGTTGCTATGAAAAATAATATGCATTACTCGAAACAATACACAACGGATTTAACGAGTGTGAAGTTTGCTGCACTGGATATAGCAACTACAGTAAAACCCCATTTATCGCAAAAACGGAGGGGTTCCCACTTCTTCGCCACCACCTTGAACAACTGATTATCAGCACATGCGCCTAAACGAATAGTTTCACGCGCTTTCGCTGTTTATCATTGTTTACAGTCGTGCTTCAATAACCTCGAATGCGTTTCTTTATTGTCATTATATATGCAATTATAAATGAGTGAAAACGTGGAACCGAACGATGGTACGTAAAAGACTAGTACAAACAATAAATTTTAATTACTTTAAAGCTTACATATTTCTCTCATAATTTTCGAACGCATGATTGAGTTTTTATCAGTAGAAATATTCCCGCATTTTGTAAAACAATTGATTCGCAATTGGTAAAGCGATTGCTGTACTAGGCACAATTCATGCTATAATTTGTCATAATAATATACATTGAAATGTGAAAAATTTATATATTTTTCTGTTACATATAAAACACAAATATGTAGCAATATATACATAAACGATAGTTTGGAAAGAACTGCTAAATAAAGAATTTCAAAAACATTTATGCATTTCATGAGAAAAAAAATGTACCTCTCAAAATAAGTACGGATTCCAAAGGCGCTTAAAAAAATGTAATAAAATCCTTTTAATAAATTAATGGCTACAAATAATTTCATATCTCCCTAATATACGAAAATTCATATAAATATATGCATCACAAATTTAAAAGTGAGGGGTATTCCCGCCTATCCTTAAGAATCACGTGACCACTCCTTCTACTAATAAGAGGGAGGAAAAAATGATAAGGTTTATTGCGATAAACGGGAGAGACAAGATGCAATAAACGGGAGTTGCGATAAACGGGGTTTTACTGTACATTATTCTAGCCATGAGAACTCAACGTTTCAAGTTCTCATAGCGAGGTTTAAGAGATAAGGACAATTTTAACGATGTTAACTAGTTGCTACGACCAGGTATTCAGAATATGGCTACCATGGCTACAGATCATGTTTCTGTAGCCATGGCTCAAGTAGCAACAATAAGTCTCCCTCGTTACAGTCATTTTTTTTCCAATTACATTATTCCTAGTCATTATGAGCATATGCTATTTTTATCTGTGCACGGTTCAAATCTAACCCAAGGCAGATTTTTTCTCGTTCTCTGATTATCTGTATAGAAAAATCATTTATTCCTTAACTAAATTTATAAAAAATCCCAGACGTTATAAAGTATTGAATAACATCTCAAAAAATAATAATTCATTTTTTAAATTCAGAGAAGAACCAGGAACAAGCGGATTTGAATTGTTTCTACATATGCGTAACTTATAAACAGGAAAGAAAATCAAAGCATCAATTGCAGTATATTAGTGATCATTAAAAAAGTACTAAATACCAAAAAGTCAATATATTGCTTTGTGACCTCATTAGAGTTCTGCAATGATTAATTTATTTATCATATTACATTTTCTAACTGTCTCTTGGGTACAAGCAGAGCTTTTAGTAAGTGTATCCCAGGGAATCTTAAAAGGAACTATCAATGAAACAACACATGGAAGAAAATACTCTGCTTTTTTGGCAATACCTTATGCTGAGCCACCAATTAAAGATCTTAGGTAAATGAATATAAAAAATTTAATATTTAATTTTAAGTTACATTGCCTTTAAGGAAAAATTATCCCTAATGAGAAACCAGAAAATTGATTAGAACGCCTCATAAATTTAAATAAACAATATAAAACGGTTAAAGGACTCGTATAAATAAATTATTATATTATCAGGTTCAGCAGTCCAGTTCCTGGAAAAAATTGGGATGGAGTTCGACCAGCAGATAAAGATTCACGTGAATGTCCTCAACTAAGAGGTGGAACAGTATCAGGAGATGAAGATTGTTTATACCTAAATGTGTACAGCCCACGGCTAGAGTTTAGTTTATCATCGGTAATCATTTTTAAACATAAATTCTCATATAAAAAAGTGCATAAATCGATCAATTTTGAATCAAAAATGTTTTAGGACAACGAATCAACAAATTATGATTTGTTACCAGTAATGGTTTGGATTCATGGAGGTGCATTTGTAGCAGGAAATGGTTGTTCTGTTCAAGCTGGTGCTGATTATCTTCTAGATAAGGATATTGTTCTAGTAACTATGAACTACCGATTAGGAATATTTGGATTTTTTAGTACAGGAGATTCTGCAGCTCCAGGAAATTTCGGATTAAAAGATCAGGTTTTAGCTTTGAAATGGGTCCAAGAAAATATCAAAGCATTTGGTGGTGATCCAAAGAGAGTGACATTATTTGGAGAAAGTGCTGGTGGTGTCAGTGTTAGTCTTCATGCAATTTCAGATGCCTCTAATGGTAGGAGAATTATTCTTTAAATATTGATTTGAAACAACAGTGAGGGGTGAAAAGAGAAAGGGAAAAACATTTATAAAGAAAAAATTATTCATCAAAATAGATTGAGTTAAAGAATTGATATAATATTTGTATAAAATAATATAAATAAAATAATTATTTAATGAGCAACTACAAATTAAAAACTGAAATTATTGCTTAGGGTGCGCGATTGGTTTGTCGCGCTCCACGCATGGTTTTTATTATTTCACGGACATTCAAGTTTATTCTTTATGATTTATTAATATGATATGAGGGAATTTCAAAATATTGTTTATGTGAATTTACTTTTCTCGAAGCTATTTTCACTATGAGGGATAAACTTTTACAACGACACTCTCGCTTTGCGCTCGATAATGACAATAAAAAGAAAAGAACTGAGACTCGCGCACAAAGTGAAGAAACATAATTTTTTATTTATAATAATATTTTTCCGGATTAAAATGAAAAGTAAATGCAAGGAAAAGAGTAGTTCAATAAAGTTTATAGAAGTATTCAAGAGTTGTGGACACAGGCATCTATGGGACAGAGTTCTGGAAAATTTACAAAACTTCACAGAATAAAATACAAAACATTCATGAAAAATTATTCAAAATTCTGCATTTTATCCTGAAAAGTTCTGTTAATTTTTCAGGACTCTGTTTCATAGATGCCTGTATACACAACTCTTGAACAGTTCTATAAATCTTATTGAAATATTTTTCTCCATGTATATATTATCAAAATCTGTAGACAGGAATTTGTACACTGAAAGACTTTTCGTTAGAGTAAATCATGAAAATGAAATGTATTTTAGTATAATATCGTTTCAAAATGAGGCAAACAGGGTTTTCATATCAGCAATTAACATGTGACGTGCGCTAAAGAAAGTTACGCTTCTTTAACCAATTGTTTGTTGCGTTTACGTGTAAAATTCGATGTTTTTGACTTTCGATAGTTTGAGTTCAATCTAAAATAAATATTTATTCTATCATTTCTTTGTATCTCGCGTAGTTTCGATGGAAAATATGATTGTTTATTTAATCAAAATACCAAAAATTCTCTAGTTTTCGAAATTTTGTTTATATATAGCTGGTTAAGAAACTCGACCTTCCACTTTTGGTTTTAATAAAGTCCACCAAAACGCAATCAAATCTGATAACCCTATCAAGAGTTATGGTTTCCACAGAACACAACGACAGACCGACAGACTGACTAGACACGATAGAAAAAATAATTTTTTCCGATTTAAGGAAACATGGGACGTAGATATTTGTTGAAAAAAGTAGATGTCAAATTTTATACAAATCTAATACTGTCTCATACACTGTTAGAAATTTCTACCGTAATTTCTCGAAACACGTGACTGAAGTTTTATTCAGTTACAGTTTCGTAAAATCAGGATAGAACTTCAGAAAATCCAGTTACTTTTTAATAAATTTAAGAAACAATTCCTTAATTTTCAGTTAGAAAGTGTTGAATATTCTGATACTTGTATTTGGAAATTCTGAAACTTGTAACAGGAATAATTTAACGTTTTAGGTAACTGAAATTTTATGCAGCTACATGTAACTGAACATTTTGTTACAGTTTCTTAAGTATATGGTGGATTGGATAAAAATTCTGTTACAGTTTGGTATCAAATTTTAGGTTACCTTTGTAACATAAAAATTTTGTGAATTTCCAAACATTTCAAACAGTGTATCTCATGACAATGTAAAAATTAATTAATCAAATGATAATGAATTCCTTATTTCCGATTTCCAGGACTCTTCCACCAATATATCATTTCAAGTGGGAATTCACTATGTCCTTGGGCATTTCAAAATAAAGAAGTATTCAAACCTTTCACGAAAGCACTGGCAGCACTTGTTTTATGCCCATTTATAAATTCAGAAAATCTTGTTACTTGTCTGCGAAACAAAAGTATGACGCAGTTAATGGACACAAGCAGTGTATTCAACACTATTGCACGATTCGCTAAATTAACGTGGACACCTACAGATGAATCTAAATCTGATGACGCTTTCTTAACTGACAGACCAGAGAACTTAATTAATCAAAATAAAATGAAGGACCTACCCTTCATGACTGGAAAAGTCTCCAATGAAGGCTTACTAATCACAGAACGTAAGTAATTAACAAAATACGCAAACAAATTCATTTTCTGACTCCCTAGTAGAAAAACAATCATGTGCGACACGGGAAAAACCTAAATTTTACTCGTACGGTTGTTATCCTCGCTTTGCTTGGGCATCAAACTTCACACTCGCAAAATAAATTTTTTTGTTCTAGTTGCGCAATATACTTTTTCCTACTAGCGGGTCATAAAGTGCATTCTATTGTCCCCTGCGGGGAAAACAAGTCCGTTTTTCGACTCCTTAGTAGGAAAAAAATCGTGTGTAACTGAAGAAAAAAACATTTATCTTACTCGAGTGATTGTTGCTTTACATTTCACACTTGCGAAATAAACTTCTTTTTCCCTAGTTGCACAATATACTATTTTCTACTAGCGGGTCATAAAGTAAATTTTATTTCCCCCTGTGGGGCAAACAAATCCGTTTTTTGACCCCCCGGTAAAAAAAAATCATATGCAAGACGGAAAAACAGTTTTTTTACTGGTGTGAAGCCCTCCTATTCGTGCCTGTAAAGTTTGCTTAAAGTAGCGTTTATTTAAAAAGTCAAGATACAATAGAGCATACGGCGCATGCGTAAATCGAATATAGTCTCGTTTTGACGTGCTAGATACTTTCCCGCAAACTTTTTAACACACTGATTACTTTCGCATACACTTTTTTAACACTCTAGTTACTATTTTTTTCAAGCATCGGCTAACTTTACAAGCACAAAAAGGAACTCTTTTTGTGTATTTTTTACAGAAACTTATATGCGATATGTATGCAAAAAAGTGGAGATTTGATAAAGAGAATGAAGTTGATAAGTTTACAGCACTCTCCTTTACCTCGTACTCCTGTGTTCAAAAAATGAAGTGATTTTTTCATTTAAACTTCGCGGACATTGTGAAATCATGTAATTATTTTTTTGTTCGTTAGAGGCATTGTCTTTGACATCTGTGTCAAATTTCATGTCCATATCTTTAATAGTTATTGAGATAGGCGTCTTTTTCTATATCCAAAAAAGTGCATGTGGCGATTTTCAAAATGTCCGACTGTTGGGAAAAGAGTTTGCATTACATTTTTTTTGTGGAATAAATATTCTGCCGCAGAAATGTTGAGGATGTTGCAGAAGGCCTTCGGTGACCAGGCTATTTCAAAAAAAAAATGTTCACAACTGGTATAAACAGTTCCAAGCAGGCCAACAACGAGTTGAAGACAAACATCGCTCCGGATGATCATCAACGTTTACCGATGAGAACCACGTCAAGGAAATCAAAGATCTGGTGCTCAAAAATCGTCGATTGACAATCAGACCTTGCTGATACAGTTGGCATTCCAAACGAATCAATCAGCACCATTTGGAAAGACGTTTTATTTCTAAGACGTTTCAAGTCTCCATTAGTTCCGCAAATAATCAATTTGTTCGTGACCATTTGGCCAAAAATTCGACCCATATCGTTAAAAAACAACCGTATTCGACTGATTTGGCACTGTTTGACTCCTGGATATTCAGTACCAGGGGTGTTAGTTGAAATTTGCCGGTTTTACTCATAGATGTCGCTAGAGATACGTATACATTTCTATGATTTGGCATCTATGTCATATTTTTCTATGGACAATAACCTTCAAAAATACACAATTACATTCTGCCAAAATAATAGCATCATAGTTGTTTACCTCAGTGAATATGTCGAGTTTCGTTCCATGTAAATCGCATTTGCGGCATTCGTTGCTTTTCTTATTTCATCAAAAGAAAAAAGCAGTTGAAGCTCATCGATTGCTGGTAGAAACTTATGGTGAACATGCTCCAGTGATTAGAACATGTGAGACATGGTTTCGTCAATTTAAAAGTGGAGATTTCGATTTAACAGACTGAACATCCTGGTGCAGCGAAAAAGTTTGAAGACGAGGAATTGGAGGCGTTATTGGATGAAGACCCAACCCAATCGCAACAACAATTGGCACAAAACTAAATGTGACCCGAGGAGCAATTTTCCAACGTTTAAAAGCCATGGGAAAATCCAAAAGTATGGAAAATGGGTACCACACCAACTGAACGATAGACAAATGGAAAATCGAAAAACCATTTGTGAAATGCTGCTTCAACGGTTCGAAAGGAAATCTTTTCTACATCGAATTGTCACGGGGGACGAAAAATGAAAGACACTCTCCAGTACACCGTTTCGAGTCCATTAAAGAAATTCAACGTGAATCGCTGCGCGCTTTAAAAGCCATCCCGGAAAAGGACTATTCAGACTGTTTTGAAGATTGGGAAAAACGTTAGCATAAGTGTATTGTGTCGGAAAGGGATTACTTTGAATGGGATGAAATTGATTTGGAAGAATAAATAAAGATTTCTCACTTTATTAATAAAGTGACCTTATTTTTTGGACACAAGAGTATTGAATTTAGCACGCGCTTCCTACTTGTACTGCCACCTTCACAACCTTTGTCGAAAGTTCGCTTTTTTGCACTTGTATGACAATGTACTATTATTTTCAGATTTGTATTTCATACCAGCACTTTACACTTTTGTTAGGTGGAATCACGACGCAATAATCGCTTACGTTGCAAAGACGTATTTGGATCCTGATGATGAGCGAGCATTCACATCAGCTGTAAACAAGTTTTATTTCAACGATTCTCTTATTAATATGCCAGAAAAATCGGTGTGTATATTTAATGCTTTATATTTCCTTTTTATGCATTCATTTTAACTTGTCAGTATCGTAAACAACTTAATTTGCGTTTTTGGCTAGATGATTTGAAATTTTGTGATATTGTTTTAGAAATACATATTTATAATTCAATTTTATCTTTTTAATAGTATATTGATAATCTCACGAAATTCATCAGTGATGGATTTTTCCTTTATCCAGGAGTTAAAATGTTAGAAAAGGTAGTACCGAACATGAAAAATCCTATTTACTTTTACTCCTTTGGTTATCGTGGTACATTTAGTGGTACTTCTACAGCTACAGGTGATAACAAAAATGTGGGAGTTTCTCACGCTGATGACTTGATATATTTATTTCCCACATCACCAAAAAAATTCAAAATGCCGGGATTAAAAATGACTGCTAAAGACAAGTCAGTAATTGATCTAATGGTAGATCTGTGGACTTCATTTGCTATAAATGGGTAATTTCATATTGCATTATACTTCATTAATCAAATATTCATTACCCTTGTAATTTATACACAAAATTTAAGGACCTTAAATACATATTATAGTTGAATTATGTAAGTTACATTCTGTTAAATTTCAGGAAACCTACATCTAATCATTTACTGGATCCTAACCTCTGGACACCATATACTACAGAAAACAAAATTCACCTACAAATTGGCAATATCAATAATAATTCAGATCCGACTACGACTTTATCCAATATCTACTACCCAGAACGAATAGATTTCTGGAGAAAAAATGCTAATGTGTAATCAAGTAATGCAATGATTGACTCTCCTTCATACGATGTCATTAATAACAATATTTTAATTCCTAAAAGTATAACCAAATATTTACTCCCGGAACTTGTTTTTCTGTGAGTTAACTAATTTCGTATTTGTTTGATATGCACGTGTAAACAAATTTCGTATTTCTTGTATTTGTTATTAAGCTTGTAACTATGATGAATTATGAAATTACAACATTTCAACTCATCTTCTTTCTCATTCGAATAATTCTAACGTAAATACGGAATATTTTTATCAGCAAAAAGAGTTTATGGCATTTGTGTCAAACAAATTACATCATCTTTTTTTATTTTATTTTGAATCAATGATGATTAATTTTGTTAATGAACTAGACCTGATGAAGATATTAATACAAAAATGCATAAATAATTAAATCTATCAGTATCTAGATTATCGCTAAAAATACTACAGAGTGGTTAGGAGACGTTACACAGAGAAAAATAGTATCTGGTCATAATGACTAAGAATAATGTATATTATGAACTACAGGTATTTAAATTCATAATATATCTTATATTCTTATGAATTTAACCGTACAAAATACTAAACTAATTGAAAGTGATTTTACATGAGCATGTATGATGAATGATACAAACGTGGCAAATGCTGTCATGAAATATGCTAACGATGTCTCCAAGTCTGCTGCTACATTTATAGCGAAATTAAATTCTCATCCTGCAGTACCACGATCTTATACAGTAGAATTGATACTTGATATTAAAGATATTATGAGTTACATTGAAACTTTAAAAGAAGCATGCTCTACTCTTCATGAGTCATCACTAAATTTGCTTAACATGTTTGATATACTTCAAAATGCTTTCATAGGTCACAAAACTGAACATCAATCACTGAATTATTTTTAAAATATGAAAACTTTAATTATGCCTGAACATTATTCTATATGGAGTCAGAAGAGAGCAATTAAAAAATAGTCAATAAAAAGCGGCTTTGTAGTTTAGAATGTTATGTTACCGTAATACCTTTGGAGGAAATGCTAAACCATTTTTTGGAAGTCCCTCAAGTTTTTGAAACTATTTAAATTCATTTTTATAAAGAGATTGCTGAATTTGATAATAATTTATTCATTTTTGAAAATTGGAAATGGTAAAGTTGTAGGGAATCTTTTTCTTGAAAAAGTGATTTGTAATTTATTAAAATCGCATAATTTTTTTAAATTTAGTAAGAACCGATAAGAAAAAAAGTTGGGGAAAAAATAAAATTTATTAATAAAATTATTTTTCTGTATTTCAAATAAAAAAAAAAAAAACATCTTCAGATTTCGATAAAATTTCTTCAAATTCTTCAGAAATCGCAGATTTTTCCAAATTTCTTCAGATCTGAAGAAAAATCCGTAGACCTGGCAACACTGGTCGAGCGAAGAGGAAATGATCTTATCGGAGTTACTCTTATCTCATCTTTTAATTACATACAAAATAAACAAGTAGCTAAAGACTAAGCGGTTATTCGTTTTAAATAAAAGAAGTTTATTTTGAAAAATGAATTCGCTTTACGTGCATCGTTTTATATAATTGGCAGAGATACGATGTCTACAATGTTCAGTAAATTGCATATATTCTTGTTGCATCTTATTTTTATTACTAGGATAAATGCTGTTTTAGTTCAAACTCGTAATGGAATGTTGGAAGGTATAACCCAAAAATCACAAGGTGGGAGAACATATTCAGCTTTTCTGGGGATTCCATATGCCCAACCTCCCAGTGGACTTTTGAGGTAAAAATCAGATTTTATTTATTCATTGTAGTGCTTGTGGATAGTATTTATAAATTCCTGCAGTTTTATAAGATAATCCTCATGTAAATCCCTGAATAAGTGGTAATTTAAATACCTACATTGCAATTCATATGAGAATAACTCATGTGGGTTCCTGAGATCGAATAAGAGCGTAAAATCTTTTTTTGCGGAATCGAAAGCCCCTAGGAGGTTTTTAAACACATTTTTAATTTGAATTTTAGAATATTATACCTGGATGTAAAACTCAATCACGCATATTTTTTCGTCCAGATGAAAAGTCGCGTTATGATGCCAGTGTTTTGTTACTGTCTTATCAATAACATAATAATTCTATGTATTTATAGTTCTGAACGTTCATTAAGGGAGGATTCTACTTTGTTGGGTAAAAAAAATCGATGATTTTTTAGGAATTTGTTTTCAGGAAACTATTAAAGATAGAAAGCTACAATTTAGTATGGTTTTAAAAAAACATTTATTCTGTAAATATTTTTTTTTTTTTTGACTGGCTACATGAAAGAGGGGCGAGGGAGGGCGTTGAACAATGGTGGTATGTCCTTGAGGAGATGACTCGCTAGCGGAAGTAATTGAGCCAAAACCGATGACCTGAAATACAAAAACCTGACATATTCTTAATCTCTACCGATTTCTGCATATAATGAACCACAATCATTTAATAATAATGGAAAACTAAAAAGTTATGAATTTTTCAAAAAAATTCTTGATTTTTTTCAAATTTTTTGTCACAAATTATTATGTAAAACGAGCAATTGTTAATATTTTTTGACAATTGTGGTTTACTTTTTGTACACAACCCTGATACACATTTGTGCCAAATTTGGTAACGATTGGTCAATTAGAACGTCTTGAATCACTTCCGTTAGGTCGAAGAACGTGGTTTTGAGATAAACGCGTTTAAAGTTTTTAACCTATCAACGACCAAAAGAACGAAAAATGATGCATAACTTTGCTGATGTAGTTCAGATAGTTAAACATATCGTGAATACTTAAAACTCCACACAGTTATGTTCTCAAGGTCGCTTTACAAGATTTTGTTGTCAGAATGTTTGTTTTTTAATCAGATCATATAATATAGTGGCGTTTATAACAAAACAAAAAAATCGAAAACGAAAAATTGTTGTTCTTGGATTTCGTATTGAAGAAAATTTCCTGATTACAAAAAAGATGCACAAAGATACAGAATAGTATATTACGTGCCTAGGTGCATAATGAGGGTTATTGCGCGACGAGCGACAATGCTCGCAGGAGATTTTAGCCAAGGCGTAGTCAAGGTGTAGCCGATGCGTAGTTGAGGCAAAGCCGAGACAAAGCCGAGGCGCGATCAGTCCTGCGAGCATTGTCGCGAGTCTCGTAATTTCCCGAATTGAATTCAATTTTTACCTTTCATTCCTCTGTAGTGCAATACACAACATTGCGTTACTCTCAACTGTAGCGAAAAAACGAGTTTACGCGCCGGAGGCACATAAAATAAATTATCTAAATGTGGAAATCAATTTTTTTTTTCATGCTGTTCGACCTTCAGTGGCGATTATCAATCATCAATAGTACATTGTACAACAAGGGGGTAAAGTATTCGCACTCGGCTTCGCCTTGTGCGTGCTCGCCTTCGCCTCGAAATGTAAACATCGCACGAGATTTTAAATGATCTTACCTCCGTGTTGTACACGGTACTTTGTGCAACAAAAGCATGTTTTTCTCGCTTTTTGACGTGTGTTTTACGGGCGTAAAGTTTGTTATTTAATCGTGACATGTTTCCGTACATGTTCATTGTTACATTGACCCACAGTTATAATTCTGTAATATTTATTTTGGCTTGGGGTCAGCTTAGTAATTAGAAACTAAGCTGACCCCAAGCCAAAATAAATATTACAGAATTTGTTATTTAAGTTCTGCGGGCGTAAATAGGAGTGGGGGGTGCTTAAATGACTACTTTAAGCACTCGATCCCTATTTACGCCCTAGGGCTTAAATGACAAAACTTTATGCTCGCAAAACAAGCGTCAAAAAGCGAGAAAAACATGCTTGTGTTGTATAAAAATTATTGTTAACCAGCCCCCAGTGATTTTCAATGAATGAGACACTTACCGAAACAACTTATATAATATTTTCACGGTTTTTTTGGTCGTTGACTACATATCAGTCAATAAAACTGTGAAATTCATTTGTTTAAACAATTTCCGTAAAAAAATTATATGGAAAAATAAGTGTATTTTCAAGATTCATATGCATTCCATAGTTTTCTCATCCATTGATTACAAATTTCGCATCAATTTTACAAAATTCATTTGTTTAAACTATTTTTGAACAAATACTTGCAAAAGTGATTTTTTGCAACATGCATATGCTTCCCATGGTTTTCTGAACCGCTGATCATGAATTTGGAGTCAAATTTGCAAAATTCATTCACACACTGGAAAATTTTTGAAAGTCACGCTTTTCCATTAAAACAATCGCTATCTAATCGCTAGGACCAGTTTCGCAGCTGCAGCGCGGTGTCTGTTATCTAACGGCCTGTAACTTTTGTAATTCAACAGATTTTGACTTGAAATTCCAGGAGTACATTCTTGAAACATGTATCTATAAGATAAGCAAAACAAAAATTCGATTTTTTTTACCCAACAAAGTAGAATCCTACCTTAAGCGATGACAACATTTTCCTTTCAAAACAAAATAAATTATTATCGCTATATTCAGAGGCTTTCAAATATACAATCTGTTATCAAATATATGCTACTTTTTGATTTAATGGAGAAGAAACCAATCATTTAGTTTCCAGAATTTTTTGACAAAGGTGTCGAAAGTCACATATGCGTGGGTTATAATATTTTGTCCCGAATACCACACGGATAAACTTAATTTTAATCACTTTAATTTATTTTTTTATCATATTAGGGCAATGTATTACCTATTGATTCCTACGTTATCGACATTATTTCCTTACTAAGTTCCCAGCAAATATTGTCGGTTGTGTAGAAATCAGTAGATGATACCTTTCTGCATACATATATGCAAACAGATTCTGATTTGGCCTTTAATGTAGTTTTCTACGTACATATTTTCGCGTATACTTCCAATAGGGTAAAGTTATCCTTAAGGGATTAGTGTTCATCAAAGTTTCAGTGCGCACATAAGTTCAAAAGCATCCAATAATTTCAAAATATTTCAATGGATTTTTAATTAATATTTATTATGCCGAGTAGCTTATAATATGGCGAATTATAATCCGAAATATTTTTTAAACCCAATATAGGTTCAAAAATCCTGTGCTACCAAGTAAATGGAGCGGAACGAGACGAGCTTCTTCATTCGGAAATATTTGTCCTCAAATGAGCGGTAAAGATGTTATTGGAAAAGAAGATTGCTTATTTTTGAATGTTTATACACCAATAACAGATTTAAGTTTATTATCAGTAAGTATTTCGTAATCTAATACATATCGCCATTTCAAATCAGACCATCTGTTTTGCTTCCCTGGATATATTTCTTAAACTTTTATAATATAAAAATTCTGCCTGGCCCTCTTCGGGGGCGCGGGCACATTCTCATTACTCGCAATTTTGAGCGCGCCTAGAGCGCACGAGTTGATCGTCGCGCTTCGCGCTCAGTTATGTCTCCTTCGCAGGCACTCGTTCATTTTTTAAGGAATACACAAAAAATATACGTCTTATTAAAAAATTCGTAGGTGAAAATTTAAAGATCTCCTTAAACTTTTGTTCGGCGATCAGCAAGAATTATGTCGTGAACCCTTTAGCGATTTCCGTAGTAACCATGTCTACCGAGCGGCCCGGGATCTCCGCGTCAAAAACAGATGTACGGCTACGTTTAAATTCGTTGAACTAATAAATCACACATTTGTCATAGATGATGAAAGGTCCCCATAGACAGCATCCATCCAACTTCGCTTTTATTTCTTTGCACGTTTTTCAATCCAAAAATTAAAAGCGAATTACGGATTGATAGTTTTTTTTATTGTATTGAAAAACACCAAAACCAAACCAAACGCCCTCGACACAAGAGATTTGAATGCAAAAAGTTGTGATAAACACGAAAATTCAATGTAATAAAAAAGTAGGATGCTATTCAAGTGTAGTACACATCAAATGTGTTTGAAAGAAGAAACGACGCTTTCGGACCAAGTCATTTTATTTTAAAAACAATTCCAACGTTTCGAGAACACAATGTATCTCCTCATCAGGGAATAAAAGTTCTTATTACATTACCAACATTAGTATTAAATTTATATATCTGTAATAATAAATTGTTTTTTAACGATTGTATCAGATAAAATATTATAAAAGTATTATTATATAAAAAGTAAGTACCTTAAAAAAATTGTAAGAGAAGAATTATACACATTATAATTTACAACTACATTGTATGGTTTGAAACAGTGTGAATTTTTGTTAGGAAGCAAGAGCAACGACTCTGTTCCCGACTTAACTGAATTTTAAAATTGTCATTCGCTTATTATTATAATATTACAGGAGCGTATCGTCAAAGTTTAAAATTACGGAGTCATTAAGTAAGTCAAATTTGTTTAAAACTAAATAAAATTAAGGAACAACATAAGATAACATTCATTTATAAATAAAGCAAAAAATGGAAAACCAACACATAAGTAAGAGGGAAAAAAATTTTTTGTTTTTTTAAAAATGGATTTTTTACGTCTTTTATGAAAGGAATTCCAAAATAGCATTATAAGATTGGTTGAAATGTTCTAAATCTGAGACTTTGTTTAGACTATTGTTTTTTTCTTTTTTTATGAAAACCATTTCTGCGAAAGCTCTTTTTTGAAAATTTTTTTCCTGATAGACAATTTTGAAATCATTCCACAAAATTTCATGTGATGAACTATTTTTATTATCAAGTATGTGTTTGGAAATGACATTGTGATATTTTGGGTTGAGTTTTATGTTATTTTTATGCTCATCTCTACGAATATGTAACGGTCTTTTTGTCTGTCCCACATATGTTTTGCCACACTTACAATAAAATTTATAAACAACATTATTCTTATCCGAGGAAGATACAGGATCCTTACCTAATCTTACAAACCTGTTAAATTTTGAATTTATTCTGTAAATGGTGTTCATTTGATATTTATTTAAAACTCTCTTTATATTTTCAGAAATAGTGCCATAGTAAGGAATTGTGATAATTTTTTCTTTTTCTTTCTTTTCAATATCTATGTTTTGTTTGGGTTTTGTGATTATCTCATTTAATTCAATAATTCTTTTATTAATATGTTTAGTGATAATATTTTTTGGATAATTATTCAACTCTAAATAGTTCTTAATAATATCTAAATTTTCCTTGTGGAAGGATTTGTCAGCAAGTAAGATAGCGGAGTCAACCAAATTTTTTATTATTCCTATTTTGTGTTGTAAAGGATGATTGGAAAAATAATTTAAGAATCTACCAGAATAAGTATTTTTGCGGAACCAATTAGTTTTTATGGAATTATCTTCATTTTTAATGATAGTTAAGTTCAAAAAATTTATAGAATTGTGTTCATTTTCAATTTCATATGTAAATTGGAGTCTATCATGATAACTGTTAAATCTAGTTAAGACTTCTTCAATTTTATCTTTCGGAATGAACATAATCGTATCATCAACATATCTATAATAAACCGGAATATTGAAATCAAAATTTTCTAAAACATTTGTTTCTAAATCTTGCATTACTAGGTCAGCTAAAATAGGAGAAATTGGAGAGCCCATAGGTGTTCCAAAAGTTTGTCTGTAATAAAAGTTATTAAATTGAAAAAATGTGTTGTTCATTAAGAATTCTATTCCATCTTTAAATTCTTCTAAAGGTAATTTTGTAAATTTTTCAATATAGTGCCATCTTTTATCAATGCTTTTTTGTATTAGTTTGATAGGAATGTTTGTAAATAAAGACATTACATCTAATGAAATCATTATATAATTATTTGGAATTTGGTTTTTTATTATCGTATCTCTGAAAGATAAAGAGTTTTTTATAAAAGAACGTGGTTTAGGTAATGAATCGTTAAGGATCTTGTTCAAAATTTTAGACATATTATATGTGGGACAGTTCACACAAGAAACTACCGGTCTTAGTGGATAATTATCTTTATGTACTTTTGGTAATCCATAAATTCTTGCTAATAGGGTATTCGAAGTGATTAAGTCTTTTCTTTTTATATTTTCGTTTAAATAACCTTTCTATCTCCAGTTGTCTAGTTTTTTTAAAACATTTTTTTGTAATTGTGTTAGTGGATTTGAGTCAATTTTTTCATATGTTAATTGGTCATTAAGAAGGTCATTCATTTTTTTGTTATAATCAAATTTGTTTAAAGCTACCGTGATATTTCCTTTATCAGCTTTTGTTACAAGTAATTGTTTTTCGTCTTTTAAAAACTCTTGTGTAGATTTTATTTTCATAGCTATTGATCTATCAAAGTCTGAGATATGTTTTGGTTTGTTAATATATTTTGAAGATAATAAAAGCACTTTATGTCTGAATTCGTCTTGTCTTTCTTCAGGAATTTTATGTATATTGGTTTCCAGATCTTTTACAATTTCAAAAATGTGTTCGTTTTTAGAAGATACAAAACTAGAGCTAAATTTGTCACCCAATCTGATAATGTCATAAACTGATTCTGGTAAGATAGTGTTTGAATAATTTATTAACCATGGATCTGGTTTATTACTGTTTTTATGTTTGTTTAAACAAATTTTATCGACAGAATCAATTTGCTTTGTTTTTAAATTTTCAAATTTTTTGTCTAATATAATTTTATTATTGTGAATCTTAGAGTTTAAGTCATTCTGATAAGAAATCATGTTATCTAAGAGATAAGTAGGAATTAATGAAGCTAATAATTTTGTTATATTATTAGATTTGTTTTGTAAAAAATGTAAATGATTATGAATATCTTTGATTTCCATATTTCGTAACTGGTATTTCAAATTTTCAACCATAGAATTCAATTGTTTACAAACAGAGCGACTATGAAAACTAATATTGTTGACATTTTTTGTATAATTAATAATATTATTAGGAAAGAGGTTATAATTACGACATTTTAATAAGAATTCCTTTTTTGATGTCTTCCTTATCTCCTTATTTATGTTGATCCAATTTTTAGCTTCAATGTATGCTTGTAAGCCGAAGTCTGATTTTATGCTTTTTAAAAACATATTTCGTGGAAAGTTAGTAATAAAAACTTTTTTCTTAAAGACGCAATACTAGTCAATGCGTGTGTAGAATCAGTATGTTGATCTTTTTACGTCCAAGAATATTAAAAATTCAAGTGTAGTACACATCAAATGTGTTTGAAAGAAGAAACGACGCTTTCGGACCAAGTCATTTTATTTTAAAAACAATTCCAACGTTTCGAGAACACAATGTATCTCCTCATCAGGGAATAAAAGTTCTTATTACATTACCAACATTAGTATTAAATTTATATATCTGTAATAATAAATTGTTTTTTAACGATTGTATCAGATAAAATATTATAAAAGTATTATTACATAAAAAGTAAGTACCTTAAAAAAATTGTAAGAGAAGAATTATACACATTATAATTTACAAGTACATTGTATGGTTTGAAACTATTGATTAATAGCATTGATGCTATTAAAAATAATCTTATTCATCTTGAAAAATCGTGAGCCCCTTATTGATTAAACAATTAAATCGCTGAATAGATTTTTCAAAGCCATTTTAATGAATTATTTTCGAATAAAATGCACCACTTGTCGATTCCTATGTTAGCGACATTATTTGGCCATAAAACTTATTTTTATGTGAAATGTGAATAGCACTAAGTCTGTCAATTCCTGAATGTTTACAATTACATATTCGGTTATTGCAGTCAAGAAGAAATTTATTACCAGTTATGTGTTGGATTCATGGAGGTAGTTTCATCCAAGGCAGTAGCAATCTTTATCCTGCTGATTATTTAATGGACAGGGATATTATTCTCGTAACTATAAATTATCGATTGGGAATTCTTGGATTTTTTAGCACTGGTAGCTCATTAATTCCAGGAAATTTTGGATTGAAAGATCAAGTTATGGCTCTAAAGTGGGTTCAAGAAAATATTAAATTTTTTGGGGGAGATCCAAATCGAGTAACTTTATTTGGGGAGAGTTCTGGTGGTGCTAATGTTGGATTTCATGCAGTTTCAGCAGCGAGCAATGGTAGACGAAATATTTTTTTCCTCATAATTATATTAATTTGAATAAATATTAAATCCTGTTTAAAATGTGTAACTATTATTATGTTAATTGCACAGGCCTGTTCAACCAATACATCATTCAAAGTGGAAGCCCACTAACTTCTTGGGCGTATAAAGACAAAAAATATTTCATTGAATACGCAAAACGAATTTCTGAACATGTATCATGTCAGCTTTCTTCTCCAAAATTCGTTGAATGTCTACAAAATAAAAGTTTAAATATTTTATTAAACACGAACAGCATATTTAGCGAGTTAGACGTATTTGCAGACTTTGCACAAATTTGGTGGACAGCAACAAATGAACTTCCAGCTGAAGGTGCATTTCTCACCGACAGTCCAAGAAATCTGATTGAACAAAATAAAATGAAAGATTTGCCTGTCATGACTGGGGTACTTACTGATGAAGGGCTTTTAAACACTGCCAGTGAGTATTAAAAATAATGAAAATGTTTTCTACAAATCAACAAATAAATTTCACTGAGAAAAATGGATCTTTATAAATAATATCTTGGAAATTCATCATAGATGGTATGCTGAGAAAAGTAGATAGCACCCTTTAATATCTTGCAAGTGCCATTATGGGATGACGAGCTTGAGATACTAAAGTTGAATATCAAGATATTAAGCTTTACAAATATTCTTAGTAAATATTCATTTTTCTCCGTTTTGTGACTTATTCCCCAAATTATATATCATCTTTCTTTTTATTGCAGTTATGTATTTGAATGAAGGTGAATCTCAATACGATTTCATAAAATCGCATTTAGATGAATTTATCTCTTACGTTGGTAAAGATTTTAATTCGGCGAGTAAAGAAGCTTTTATACAAGAAATGAAGTTGCGCTATTTCGAAAATTCAAATTGTCTTTCTAAAAAAGATGAGGTATTTCATTTATTTGTTTAACGAAGAGTTTATTTTAAATATTTTTTTCTGATTGACAATTCAATTTTTTTCAGTTCATTCAAGGACTGACAAAGTTTATTGGCGATGGTTACTTCGTATACCCGCAAGTGGAAATGATAAAAAAAATGATACTTAAAAGGAAAAAATCGATTTATCTCTATTCATTCGGTTTTCGAGGTACTATTAGTCTTTATTCCGCAATTCAGAAAAATAGAAACCTTGGAGTTGGTCATGGGGATGAAGTCTTATATCTTTTTCCCCTTTCCCCTAAAGATTTTAGATTACCAAATTCACAACCAACTGGAAAAGATTTGTTGATTCGCGAAATAATGATTGATCTCTGGACATCGTTTGCTATAGAAGGGTAAACTCATCAAATTATTTCAAATTATATTATTATGAAAATTAGAATAAGGCAATATGAAAACACATCCATCAATGTTTAAAAAAACATCTTTCACTGTGATTTTAGAAAGCCAACATCTGAAAGATTGGATAAATCGAATCTATGGATTCCATGTAATGCCAATACATATAATAACCTGCAAATCGGAAATATCTCCGATAACACAGATCCTAAAGTTACACTTTCACAATCTTTCTACGACAATCGAATGAACGTCTGGAGACACCTACTTATTCATGAAAGAAATTATTTGTCTTTAAAAAGATTTGTAAAACTTGATCAACAATAAATCTATACTTCTGATTAGATTTCCAATGACAATTATTGTTTTAATGATTTAAAAATGAAAAGATAATAAAATAAAATTTTATTTACTTCTTAAAGGAGTATAGAACACAGATAGACTAGATCCAAACAAGATAATGAATAATTCAAATTCTTATTAGGATAATTAAATTCCATCCTTGTTATAAATTCCCCAGATCACAACACGAGAAGGAAAGCGATCTCGATTACACTGAGAATAAAATGCTATTGAATCAATAGCATTTCTTTCCAAAAGCATGTATATCACGGATTCAAATCAATATGCTATAGAATTAGTAACATATTTATCGGTTCTTATAGTATATTTTTATGAATTCATATAGCACTACGAATACATTTAGTGCGATCCCTTCGATGTCTTTGAGACCCAGATCGTCCTCCTTGAAGAAAGCCTCCGTGAGGCCATCTGGCGATCCCTCATAGGGGGTGACTTCAACAGTAAGTCGCCCGAGTGGGGTGAAGCCCGCCTAGATAGGAGGGGAATCTTGGTTGGCGAGATGGTCGCTAGGAACGAACTGATCGTCTTGAATCGGGGCGGGGAATTTACGTTCAGACGAGGAGCGGGGGGGTCAATAATTGATCTCACAATTGCCGCACCTCGCCTCGCTTCAAGGATAAGCGACTGGTCGGTCCTCGAGGTAATAACCTTGAGTGACCACCGGTGCATCGAATTCACACTAGAACAACGGTGTCAGGCGGTGGATAAGGGTAGGGGCGGCGAAGGAAGGAGCCCCTCCTGGAACACGAGACGACTCAGCAGGGAAAGACTTCGCGAACACCTCGAAGAAACCAGGCTCATCGATGAGCTTGGTTGGCTCTGCCCTGCTGGGTCGTTTGAAGCTGCTGTGCGCTCGGTGAGGCAGAAGGTGGTCGCGGCTTGCGACTACTCGATGCCTCGCCGTGAGCGCAGGCAAGCCAAGGGCTCGATGTACTGGTGGAACGACCAGTTGGCAGCCCTACGTCGAGAATGCCTCGCAGCGCGGCGAAAATTCACCCGTTCAAAGGGGGATGCTACGCTGCACGAGGCATGGAAAAGGGCAAAAACAGCTTTGAGGCGAGGCATAAAGATAAGCCGACTTCAATGCTGGAAAGACTTGATCGGTGAGGTCGAGAAGAACCCATGGGGTCTCGCCTTCAAAATAGTCACCAAGAGATTGGTGGCTAGAAGAAAGACCCCGGGCCTGGATAATCCCGATCGAGTCCAGTACATTGTGCGTAGCTTGTTTCCACACGTGGAGCCGTTCCAAAGACAGGACCGAAGTTCATGCGTGGTCCGGCGCGAAGAACTCTTCACTCTCGAAGAACTAAAGAGAGCGGGTGGAAGGCTTAAGGCAAATACAGCGCCGGGTATCGACGGGGTGCCGAACGAGATCCTCAAAGAGGTGATCGGGGCGTACCCAGAGATCCTCCTAGAAGCCTTTAACTCCTGTCTTCGGGAGGGGAGGTTCTTCGCAGATTGGAAGACGCAGAGGTTGGTCCTGCTGAGGAAGGGCAACAAACCTCTAGGGGTTGCCTCGTCGTATAGACCAATATGCTTATTGGATACGATGGGGAAGCTTCTGGAGGAGTTGATTCTACAACGGCTTCAGGCTCTCTTGGTCGGGGAGAACGGGCTCTCGGAAAACCAGTTCGGATTCAGGAAAGGCAGGTCCACTGTGGACGCCATCCAAGCTGTGGTTAACATCGCCACAAATGCAAGAAAAGGAACTGGTAAGCGTAAGGGATTCTGTGCGTTGATTAGCATTGACATACGCAATGCGTTCAATACCGCGAGATGGAACATCTGCATCGAGGCGATGGTGCGGAAAAGGTTCCAGACTACCTGTTGCGAATGATAGATGACTATCTGAGCGACAGGTGGGTGATATATGAGGGCGACAAATGGTCTCTCAAGGAGGAGATGACATGTGGCGCCCCTCAAGGGTCGCGGGTGGGTCCACTCGTTTGGAACGTCATGTACGACGATTTCCTGCG
The DNA here is from genome assembly GCA_030998225.1 of Diplolepis rosae. Classification (NCBI taxonomy): domain Eukaryota; kingdom Metazoa; phylum Arthropoda; class Insecta; order Hymenoptera; family Diplolepididae; genus Diplolepis; species Diplolepis rosae. The sequence goes on from JAPYXD010000695.1 coordinate 4,364,446, forward strand.
CATGGACCTGCCTGCTGGAACGAGCATCGTCGGCTTCGCGGATGACGCACTTGTCGTGTGCGCCGCTGACGACGTCGGAATCCTAGAGCTGAGGATCAATGAAAGTCTGTGGCGAGCGAAGCGCTGGTTGGACGGCAGAGGTCTTAAAATGGCCCCTGAGAAAACCGAGGCTTTGCTCGTTACGGACAGGAGATCCTTCCAATACCCGAGGATCGTTCTCGGAGAGCATGAAGTCGAGTGGAAAACAAGCATTAAGTACCTGGGGGTGCAGCTGGATCGTAGGCTTAGCTTTGGCGAACACCTAAAGATCGCAGCCGCCAAAGCCATCCAATGTGGAGCAAACTTGGCCCGGCTTATGCCAAACATTGGTGGACCCAGGGAGGCGAAAAAAAGATTGGTGGCGAGCGTGGTCCATTCGAAGCTGCTTTACGCAGCTCCGGTCTGGGCCAATGCCTTGCAAAACCATGCTATCCAGAAGAAGCTGTTCTCGGCGCAGAGACTTGTCGCGCTGAGAATAGTTTCGGCATATAGAACTATCTCGACGAGCGCTGTGCTGGTCCTGGCGAGCGTCCCGCCAATAGATTTATTGGCGGAGGAAAGGCAGGAAACCTTTCAGCTTCGCAAGGAGCTTACCTGCGCCGGCCTGCAGGAAGTCGCTCGCGCGAAGGAGGCCATCCGCAAGGATGGAAGGCGCAGACTCGTCGAGAAATGGCAGATGAGATGGCATGGTGAGCAGACAGGGAGATGGACCTACCGCCTGATCCCGGAGCTCGCCACCTGGCTGAACAGAAAGCACGGAGAAGTCGGCTATTACTTGGCACAAGCGCTCTCGGGCCATGGCTGTTTTAACGCGTACCTGAGGCGCTTTAAGAAGAGAGACGAGGAGACGTGTTGCTACTGCGATTCCCCGGTGGATAACGCAGAGCACGCTCTCTTCGTCTGCGCAAAATGGGGTGTGGCTAGGGAGGTCCTCGGACAGGCGGTGGGTTCCGAACTTACTCCTGACACGATGATCCCCCTCATGCTCCAGTCTGAGCGGTTCTGGACGCTCATCGAGTCATTCGTCACACTTGTGATGAAGACGAGAGAACTTGATGGGCGTCGAGAGCGAAACAACGGGGAGGGCCAGTAAAAATCGCATCGGGGCCTGCACCCGCGGTTCTGCGTCTCGGGTAGACTTGTCTGTCCGCGTCGTTCGGGGGAGGAATCTGTTTGCTTCTCCCCTGGGTGGCGCGGCTAGTCGGTTGTCCTAGTGGGCGTGTGGCCGCGGGTGGAAGTTCCGAGCGAACGGATGACGGAAGAGTCGTACGCGACTTTAATGGAACCAACCACCCGTGAAGTTTAAAGCCGAAAGGCGGTTCCGCGGGTGGTGTATTGGTTCGAGAGAGGGGGTCTTTTGGTTTTAACAGGTATGCCTAGACCCGTCCTAGGAGAGTACTGTATTTTATCCTGTTATTCACTTCTATCTATTCGTTTACCTAGAGTAAAATCGTCTGTAATCATTTTATAAGTAATTCCTCCAGTCGTGTATTTCATTCTTAAAATAATTCCTGCCAATTTGTTCTTTTTTTTCAAATAATGTTATAAATTCGTAAATAATTCTTCCAATTGTGTATTTTACTCTTAGTTTTAGAATTTTCTAAATAATCCCAAACGGAAAAAAACAGTATAGTTGAGGATAATACACAATTTTAGTTCAGCAACATACCTGTCGTGATTATATGATATTGGTATTATAGCTAAACTGAATGTGTGACATACCAAAATCCCTATTTTCCCATCCTACCATTATCATTTTGTTTATGCAACGATAAAAGTATAGCTGTTCGACCTATACCGGTGTATAGTGTCTCGACCCATGCGGTATAGGTGAGACAACTACACTGGTTTGCCGCGCGACCTATTCATTGCTTCGTATGCACGCGACTCCAAGATTTGACGATGCACTGTGAAAAAATGAATAATATATCCCCACATTTTCCAAGTTTCAAATTTTTTATTCATGATCTGCGAAAAGGATCAAATTTTTATTTCGAACATATAATAGTATATTGCATTACAAGGGATGAAACACAGCGATTGCAACGAGTGTGAAGTTTGCTGCCCGAGCGAAGCTATATATTGTTACTTATTTTTTTATTTCCTCCAGTTAGGTATATATTTTTCATCTAATTTTTAATCCTGGGGATCACGCACGGGAGTACAAATAAGAACGACATTTACGAATTAGTTTTATCCTTTTAATGATAGAATGGAAGAAGTCGCGATTTCCCTTTACAAATAATATTAGAAAGGATTCTTTTTACACAAATTGAAAAATAGGGAAATCGTCCTAATTTACTGCTAATGATCAAAGAGTTCTCTCTCTCGTGATCCGCCTGAGAAGGCCTATGCTATCTAATTAAATTTAATATTCTTAGATTACATTAAAATATTAAATATGCCACGACTCGATATAATTCAAAGAAAAACAAATGATTCGATATAATTCGAATAAAAGAAAATGGCTTTATATATTTTATATTTGGTGAAAGGTGACTCGATATAAATCAAATATGATGATAGGCTTCGATATAATTCAGATATGATAATGGGCTCGATATAATTCAAACATGATACTAGGCTCGATATAATCCAAATCGATCTCCCTCTGGTCAATGATTTGCCACAAGCAGGCAGGAGCTCCAAGCTCTTCACTCGTGAATGATATTCATGAGTGGAGGCGCTTAAGACCCCCTTGGGTGGATGAGAGCACCAGACTCAGATAAGGGCAGAAAACCCTTATCCTGTCCACTGCGCCTCAACCGTGAGCCGAATCAGGACTCAGCTAAGGACAGAAAATCCTTAGCCTGCCCCGAGAACGCCTCAGAGAATAAATCAGGACTCACCTAAAGGCAGAAAACCTTTAGACTGCCCCGAGAGTATTCTCAGGCTGCTTGCGGCTCGATGAAGAGCCGCCGGAATGCTTTTTCTCATCCCAGCATCCCACTTTTATACTCGCGGGCCCATTCTCCCACCGTGGTTCCATTCCCCCGCCGCGGTTCTTCGGTCGCGGGTGGGAGACGCTGCGTCTGCGCTTGACGACGGCGCTTGGGTGCTGGCTACACTGCTCGCTGGCCGACATGCCGGTTTTGCCGGTAGCCGTTCCGCAGGGGCATGGTTTGTCGGGTTACAATATATATATGAATAAGTGAAAAAATAAAGGTATATAAATAAAAAAACAAATATTTTCAAGACCATGGATCAACCACATCAGCTGATGAAATGAAGTCCTATGCGTATCGATTTTGTTAAACGGTTATGAAAAAAGCGTAGAGTGTAGAAAGAAAAAACACAACATAATCTCGTACATCACCTATTGATAGTTTATTTTTTTTTTTTTTTGTAATTTGATCAATTTTATAATATAATTTTTGTATTTATTTCGGTGCTTGGCACCCAACAAACCTGCCTTAGTGCTTTCTTATCTGTGTTCCGAAATTTCAGAGCTGTATTCCATTTCCTGTGGAAATGGCGTTACAGAGCAGTAAGAAGCAGTTACAGAAGTAATACTTCTCTCAATTATACTGTTTTTTTTCGTGCAAATTCATACGGTTTCATTTGGGTTAATTTTCAAGTGATTTGCATTGAACACAAACATAAATTTTCCGAAAATTTCACTAGGATTATCCTCAATACTACGAAAATGGGCAAAACTATAATCTTATTTGGAACCACCAACTTGAGTATTTTGAAATAAACATTCATTATACAATTATTTTGATCACCTATTTTCCTCTGTGCTGCGAATTATTATTACAAAACTATAAACAAATTTCACCGAAAATCCTATAAAGATACTCTATTCCAAATTAAACTCCCTTAATAAAATTTATCGCCTTAAAGTGAAAATGTATCCTAACTAATTCAAAATCATAAATTTTCAAAACAATTATCGAGGTAGTTCCTTCTCCTAGTGTGTCCAAGTCGCTCTGCTGTGAGGCTAATTCTGAGGATCCTCACTGGCCCGTTGGCAAACTGTATAAATTTCGATCAATTTAATCATAGTGAGTAATAATAATATTACCAATAGTATTTCCATCGATAAAACAAAATGGATTTGAGGCCATGCGATAGAAAGGAAAATGACAAATACACTCAAGTCGGATAATAGGGTAACTGAGTTTAGGAGCTTCACAGACTTAGTTTAGCGATGGTGCAGTGCGAAGTCGAAAGTATCGATGTAAACATCTCAGTCGTTAGGTCCCGTCAGAATAATGATTTATAAAATCGACAAAAATAAATCCATTAATAATTCCTACGAATTTTAGAGGAGGCTTCTAAGCGTAATTCAGAATTTTTTTTAAAAAATATGTTGAGTTCCATTTAATCTTAAATGACGTTAAGTTGATTCTAAATCACATGTTGATAAGGTCTATATAGTAGTTCCGTTGTCACGGTGAGTGATAACTTCTAATGATCGACATAATCTACATAATCGACTGAAAAAATTTGGAAAAATTAGTAAATAATTCATCAGAAAAAAATAGTTCAGGTTAAAATTGTTTAATTAACAAAAGTGATTTAGATTTTAATTTTTTGTTTTCTCTTCACAACAAAATTAAAATTTTTATTCAATTCTGATGATCAAGGGCTCAGTTTACTCTTTAAAGGATTTCCTGCAATTCTATTGAATTTCATTTTGAAAAATTTGGTTTATTAGTATACTGTTATTATGTTATAAGCAATGGTAGTTTAAATTATAATAAAACTTACCCAAATAACATTGCAGAGAACCCTTTTAAGAGTAAAATGAGCCCTTGATCATTAGAATTAAATAACAATTTTAATTTTGTTGTGAAGAGAAAACAAAAAATTGAAATCTAAATAACTTTTGTTAAGTAAACAATCTTATCCTGAACTATTTCTTTTCTGTATTACGCTTAGAAGACTCCTTCAAAATTCGTAGGAATTATTAATAGATCTATTTTTGTCGATTATATAAATCATTATAAAGAGTGGCTGATTTTGAGATTGATTGTACATCCTTCAAGGCGTGCTGAAAGGATGTCTGTTTTGGGCAAAAATATACTCTCAAACTCCTACAATGAAATAGTTCTTATGGTTCTGATTGTTTTGATCTATGGATTACCTGAGTTAAAACTGCAGTCCCGTAAATACTCGCCGTCTCCGTCGGTTCCCTAGCCGGCTGAAGACGATTCTGTACTGCTTTGTTTGAATTAAGTTTAAATTAACTTTGAATACAATAGTATATATTGAATTTATTAATGTGGAATTTGAAAATTCTAGATTAATAAGTCATGATTATAACGTGTAATTATTATTGATAATTAATATTGATAAAGATTATCAACTGATAATCTATGAAAATGGTGTATAAAAATGATCTCAAATCACCCGTGATTAGTTTTTATGAAATTCTCAAAATTAAAAAAAAAATTCCCTTTTTTTTGTAAAATTGATATTATACATTTTATAAAGTAGGACTTGTATCGACCCTCAAATAATAATTGTATACGATGTTGATGTTAATAATTGGCTTCAGGGTCCAGAAATGATAACTCAGGAAGTTACATACTTTCAAACGTTTCGACTCTGATCGGAGTCCTCATCAGTGATCTTTATTTCTAAAATATCAAAACATTGAATCAAACATTGCACATATGAGCCCTGTTTTGGAATAGGCTTTGGTATTATGAGAAAACAATTGTAAAAAAGTAAAATTGCAAATTATCGTTGGAAAAAATTACATAAGAGTTGTACAGAGTACATCGATAAATGACGGTAGTTTTTGTCTGAGGATATAGCAGTCCCTCAGTTGTAATTACAGCACACTACATCTAATAAGGTTAGTTCAACTTATTTAAAATTAAAAATGGTGATGAGACTGAAAAATTTGAAGTTGACAAAACACATCTTTTTCTATATAAAAAAACGAATATTCCACACTAGCATTCTTATAAGCAATTTATTCATAACTCACGTTTATACTGCAAGTTCACTCGCCACGTTTGTATTTTTTTTCCACTATAAAGATACTAGTCAATAGCTGATGCATCATATAGTTTTTTTGCCAGAATTTTGCTGTTATTCCTAAGGTAGTTTTAGGTCATTTATCGATGTACTCTGTACAACTCTTATGTAATTTTTTCCAACGATAATTTGCAATTTTACTTTTTTACAATTGTTTTCTCATAATACCAAAGCCTATTCCAAAACAGGGCTCATATGTGCAATGTTTGATTCAATGTTTTGATATTTTAGAAATAAAGATCACTGATGAGGACTCCGATCAGAGTCGAAACGTTTGAAAGTATGTAACTTCCTGAGTTATCATTTCTGGACCCTAAAGCCAATTATTAACATCAACATCGTATACAATTATACATTTTTTTTAAATTCTTATAAAATAGAAAAGTTTTGTGAGAAATTTTTTAAATAAAAGTTCGGGATTATTAAAGAAAATTTTTTTGTATGAAGTTTTTATAAATCAACTCTAGAGTTTATTCTGAAGTCCTATAAATTTGAGGATTACAATTGAAAATAATACACACACCCTATTTTGGTATTCTGAGTTCATGATAAATGGTTTGAACAAAAGTTGCAAGCATCATCGAGATACATATACTTTATGTTGAATGAATAAGCATCGTACGAATGGGTTGTCGGAAAAAGACGATGAAGTTGAGGAGTTGTAACAGACAATGGATATAATATAAGTATGGGCTTTAAGGTAGTTGGCATATCAATAATCATGTTTTATATTTCCGATATTTATGTTTCCTGGAAAAATAAGCAGATTTATGAAAATCCAATCATTTAAAAAAAAAGTTACAAAGCGATAGTAAGGAAAAATTAGATTGCAAAAATTAAAGGTATTATTTTCAGGAAATTTTTGACTTTTTTCACAAAAAATAATGTTATTTCTGTCATAAGATATGACCGAGAATATTATATCAATTCACATAATCATAGAAAAGCTTATTTTCCTAAGACTTGATTTTTGGCACAATTGAAGGCTATCTTTGAAACATGGGATATAATCCAGTCCTGCAATGGATGTTTTTTCCGAAATACGAAGAGAAAAAGGGATAACATACAATGAATATGTATTCCTATCCCGCAATGTATTAAACAATTTTCGCTATGATGATCATAATCGTCACGAAAAAATTCGTCCGTATACAGTTGTAAGAAAATCGGAGGGGTGTACAATTTGGAAATTTATTTTTAATTTCCATAACATTATTCTTGTGAAGTTTACAATACCCTGTCTGAATCTGAGAACATTTTATATCAAATTGAGCTGCTAGATCAAATATGGACGCATAGAATCAATTTCTATAAGAATGTCTTAGATTAAAATTATAAAAATTGCCAATGTCATGTGCCGTCCAAAAATAGTTAAATAAAGATACGTGCCCTTATTGGATCCAATAGCAAAATTTGAAATTTATGAAACAAATACTTGAAATCAGATGGACATACTAATAAATGGTAAATATTGAATCGCATTAGCAAATTTATAACACAGATAGGTTAGATTGAAACAAGATAGTAAATGATGAATAGTTCAAATTGTTTCAAAGATAATCAAACTCTATTCCTGTTACAAATTCCCCAGGCCACACCACGAGGAGGAAAGCGATTTCAAACACAGAAAAACACTAGGGGCCTAGAATAATAATATTTGAAATTATTATTCACAGTCCGAAGTATTTTTCCAGTGTGGTGACCCAAAAAAGATGGGAAATAACAACCAATTTGATTAGCGAAACCATCAAAGCTCAATCAAATGTAAGTTATACACATCCAAAAATAGATTTTAAATTAAAACACACAGCATTCCGAATATAAGCAAATGTACTTCATACCAAGTAACATTGGCAAAAATCCGGATAACGAGGAATTTAATATATAAAATCATTTTTTAATTAAAATATAGAAACACAGTTGTAAATAACATTATCGACATTAAATTTAAAAAAAAACAAACATGAGATTCAATCACAGAACATACGAATAATGATATAAAAATACCAATAAAAAATGTAATAATCATTACCTTCAAATTGTTTATCTACCTGAAATGAAAAAGTGATTAAAAACAAACAGATTTCAAATATTGTTAGATGCATATGGATTTAAAACTTAATAAGGTTTGGTTACCTTCAATAAGAAATGATAAAATAGCTGTAAAAAATATACAGAAGATTAAAATTTTATACCAAAGGATCACAAAAAAAAACTATTAAATCATAATTAATCAACACATACCTGCAATAGCGTCAAATACATACCAAATTCATCTATTTCACTAATACAAAACTTTAATTCACTGTGTAAAATCACGTTAAGCAGACAATTCTTTGAGCGAAACCATCAAAGCTCAGTACATATATTGGGTATAAAAATTAATAAATAATTTTTTGAGCGAAAACATCAAAGCTCAGTGCATAAATTGGGTAGAAATGATTTCATGAGAAAATATCAAAGCACATTGCATAAAGTGGGTAATAAAAATTAAGAAATAATTCCTCGAGGGAAAACATTAAAGTTCAATACATTTATAGGAAACTAATAATCACAAAATAATATGATGATGGGAAACCATCAAAGTTCAGTGAAAAAAATTAGGCATAAAAAATAACATAATAATTTCAGGATGGAAAACAGTAAAGTGCAGTGCAAATATTGGACATAAAAAATTGCAAAATAATTTCATGAGCGGAAACATCAAAGCTCAGTGCATATATTGGGAATTGAAAATTAAAAAATAATTTCATGAGCGAAAACATCAAAGCTCAGTGCATTAATTGGGTATTAAAAATTAAAAAATAATTTTGTGAGCGAAAACATCAAAGATCAGTGCAAATATTGAGCCTTAAAAATTGCAAAAAAATTTCTGGAGGGAAAACGTCAGAGAAGTGAAAATATTGGGCGTTAAAAATAGCAAAATAATTTCAGGAGGGAAAACGTCAGAGAAGTGAAAATATTGGGCGTTAAAAATAGCAAAATAATTTCAGGAGGGAAAACAGTAAAGTGCAGTGCAAATGTTGGGCCTTAAAAAATTTCAAAATAATTTCATGAACGAAAACATCAAAGCTCAGTGCATATATTGGGTATAAAAATAATTAAATAAATTTTTGAGCGAAAACATCAAAGCTCAGTGCATATATTGGGTATAAAAATAATTAAATAAATTTTTGAGCGAAAACATCAAAGCTCAGTGCATATATTGGGAATTGAAAATTAAAAAATAATTTTTTGAGCGAAAACATCAAAGCTCAGTGCATAAATTGGGTAGAAATGATTTCATGAGAAAATATCAAAGCACATTACATAAAGTGGGTAATAAAAATTAAGAAATAATTCCTCGAGGGAAAACATTAAAGTTCAATACATTTATAGGAAACTAATAATCACAAAATAATATGATGAGGGAAACCATCAAAGTTCAGTGAAAAAAATTAGGCATAAAAAATAACATAATAATTTCAGGATGGAAAACAGTAAAGTTCAGTACAAATATTGGGCATGAAAAATTTCAAAATAATTTCATGAGCGAAAAATTCACAGCTCATTGTATATATTGGGTATGAAAATAATTAAATAATTTCTTGAGCGAAAACATCAAAGTTCAGTGAATATATTGGGCCTTCAAAATTGCAAAATAATTTCAGGAGGGAAAACAGTAAAGTGCAGCGCAAATATTGGGCATAAAAAATTGCAAAATAATTTCATGAGCGAAAACATCAAAGCTCAGTGCATATATTGGGTATAAAAATAATTAAATAAATTTTTGAGCGAAAACATCAAAGCTCAGTGCATATATTGGGTATAAAAATAATTAAATAAATTTTTGAGCGAAAACATCAAAGCTCAGTGCATATATTGGGTATTGAAAATTAAAAAATAATTTCATGAGCGAAAACATCAAAGCTCAGTGCATATATTGGGTATGAAAATAATTAAATAAATTTTTGAGCGAAAACATTAAAGCTCAGTGCATATATTGGGCCTTCAAAATTGCAAAATAATTTCAGGAGGGAAAACAGTAAAGTGCAGCGCAAATATTGGGCATAAAAAATTGCAAAATAATTTCATGAGTGAAAACATCAAAGCTCAGTGCATATATTGGGTATAAAAATAAATAAATAAATTTTTGAGCGAAAACATCAAAGCTCAGTGCATATATTGGGCATAAAGAATTGCAAAATAATTTCATGAGCGAAAACATCAAAGCTCAGTGCATATATTGGGTATTGAAAATTAAAAAATAATTTCATGAGCGAAAACATCAAAGCTCAGTGCATATATTGGGTATGAAAATAATTAAATAAATTTTTGAGCGAAAACATTAAAGCTCAGTGCATATATTGGGCCTTCAAAATTGCAAAATAATTTCAGGAGGGAAAACAGTAAAGTGCAGCGCAAATATTGGGCATAAAAAATTGCAAAATAATTTCATGAGCGAAAACATCAAAGCTCAGTGCATATATTGGGTATAAAAATAATTAAATAATTTTTTGAGCGAAAACATCAAAGCTCAGTGCATATATTGGGCATAAAGAATTGCAAAATAATTTCAGGAGGGAAAATATTAAAGTGCAGTGCAAATATTGGGCATTAAAAATTGCAAAAAAATTTCTTGAAGGGAGACATTTAAGTACAGTACAAATATTGGACATTAAATATTGCAAGATAATTTCATGAGGGAAAACATCAAAGTTCATTGCATACATTCGGTAAAAATAATTAAATAAATTTTTGAGCGAAAACATCAAAGCGCAGTGCAAATATAGGATCTTAAAAATTGCGAAATAATTTCAAGAGGGAAAATATTAAAGTGCAGTGCAAATATTGGGCATTAAAAATTTCAAAATAATTTCACAAGGAAAACACCAAAACACAATGTATAAAGTGGGTATTAAAAATTGAGAAATAATTTCTTGAGGAAAAACACTAGTTCAATATATACATAGGGAATTAAAAATCGCATAATAATATCATGAGGGAAAACATCAAAGTTAAGTGCAAATATTGGGCCTTAAAAATTGCAAAATAATTTCATGAGGAAAAACAATAAAGTTCAATTCATATATAGGAAATTGGAAATCGCAAAATAATTTCATGATGGAAAACATCAAAGCACAGTGCATAAATAGAGTATTCAAAATTGCAAAATGATTCACCGAGCAAGAATAAAGCTCAATTAATATATTGAATATCAAAAAATTATCATAGAAATAGTAACATTTTTATTAAGAATATTGAACTTGATCCTTCTCTGACGAGTTATTTTTGAGCTTAAGAAAAAAATTGCAGTACATTTCTGTACTGACTTAATAAGAGTAAAAAAAAATTTGCAACACATTCTCGTGTTGACTTAATCAAGAATACCTGAACGGAAAAATTAGTGCAAACTTCTGCAGTATATGAGAAAGGGCAGACCTTCTGGAAAAATTTCTTTTTCTCATGGAAACTGTGCCTTTTCTCCTACATATAATTAGTTTTTACTATAATTTTTTCTGTATATATATATATATATTTTCAAGAAAAATATTTAAAAATCAGATGAAAATAAGAAACATGCAAAAAAATAGCAAATCAATATAGTGACGACGTGGCTATTAAAAGCTATCAACAGCAATTTATTCCGGAATAAATGGGTGTTGATAGAAGTTCCCCTCTTCATCTTTGGGGCTCTTCGGCATATATCCTCTTCTTTCTTCTCTGGTGGGCATAATATAATCCCACCATGCCTATCACCGGCGCGTTCTGTACTCGAGTTCCCTGAATTAAAAAAAAATATAAAAAAAATTATAAAAAAAAATATTAAAAAAATATTAAAAAAATATATAAAAAAACCCTGAAAATCTGATTATTAACTCGAGTACTTGACTTTATGACGACGAAACGTGCTAATTTTTTTCAAAAGTTAATCGATAAAGTAAGCAGGAGAATAATCACACAAAGGATATTATTTATCCTACTATGTGCAAGCAAACTCTTGAAAACATTATCAATGACCCAGAACAAAATATTTACGCGCGCGAAATATTTTACTCTGGTCCTACCTATGAATTTATTCATCATTCATGCCAGAAAATATGCTACCTACCTACCTATAGCTATATTTAAAAAATCAAAATTTCGTTCTCACCAACACACACACTCCTCGGTTCTCTATCACACCGCCCTGGTGCAAAAAAACCTAAACCTAGGGATGACGTCCCGGGACACCATCCGACACCTGAGCTCAAAAAGCTGTTTGGCCAGTAGCTTTCCTACATACATCTACACATTCATAAAATAATTTACTCTATAAATTTCATTCAGCGAAAAGTACATCTTTAAATTATATCAGTAAGGACTTTTACTAATATATCATGCCATTTCACTGATTGAACAGTGCATTGCATGATAAATAACTAAAATTCCTTGCTGTTTCAATTTATTGAAATTTCTTCAAGCGGATTCTGGTTTATAGAGTATGTTATTGTTATGTTATTGTTATGTCATCGTACGATGACTGATGAAAATGTTGAGCTGAAAACATCCTACTGCTAAGAAAATGTTATGATTATATTTCTTCTATATCGATCTAATCATTTTTAGAAATAATTAACTTTAGTTTATTCAAAAGTTGAAATAATGAAAATTTGTATTGAAAATGGGAAATAAAAATTGGAATTGAGTAAAAATTGAACATGTTAAGCATTGTGAAATATATTTTTGAAAGTATTCAAGTATAAAAATAAAAAAAAACCTCGGGGATCCAACGCATCAAAGGCATACTTAGGACAAACATTAATCAAAAAATAAATCATTTTAAATTCCTTTGAAACGTGGATTTTCCGTCGCGATTTTTTTCTTGGCAACAATATATCTAATTCATCTCAAGTTTTATAAATATGGAATTTTACACATTTCATCCCTTTCTTGTTGTTCATTCACGAAATTGGCAAGCAATGATAATGACTAATGAAAAATGCCAAGAAAAGCCTAACCTAATCTAAGAAATTTGAAAACAATTGTCCACTCGCTAGTAGAAATTTAATTTTCTAGTAGCGGCCACTATAAATGATTTGTAAAATTACAACCCGCTTCCGTGCCGTTTTGGACCTTTCATCCTGCGACATGATGGAAACAAGAGGGACTCAAAAAATCACTCACCGTCGCGGCTCTCCCTCGTCGTAGCGATGGCAGCATTCGGTCTAGCTTCCTGTCCTTCCTGTCCTTCACACCTGTTTAAATAAAATGAATTTATTAGTTAAATACACCGTTAATTTAAAAGCACAATAAATTAAAAATTTATGGGCAAAACTAAATTCGAACCCGAACTCAAATTCATCTCAACGTCCAAACAAAAGTATAATTTAAAATTTCAAAAATTCGAAACTGATCAGTCTCAAAATAGAAAAAAAACGATTGAAATATACATCCTGTCCCAAAATGTCAATGAGAATTTGTAAACCTCATTTAAGCAAACAATTTTCCATACAAACGTTTTTTTTGTATCACATATATTGTCTAAAAAATGGAATTTTTGTATTTTAAACGTATTTTTTGGAATTGAAACGAAAAATATATGTTTTTTCAGAAACTGCGTCAGACGAAATTTGTAGATCTTTTTGAAGCGAACAACTTTGTATTCTTACGTTTTTTTCTTATTTTAAATATTATTGTTAAAAAACTGAATTTTGGATTTTCAATAGTTTTTTTTTAATTAAAAAGAAAAATATGCATCTTATGAAAAAATGTTACAATTTAAATTTGTAGGTCTTTATGTAGTAAATAATATTGTATTATAACGTTTTTTCGTATCTCGTATAATTTAACTGGAAAATGGAATTTTGATATTGACTTTTTTCGAATTTGAATATGCTGTAACATTTCTAATTTTGATTAAATCAAAAAATGTTATCAGGATAATTTTTAGAGATTTATGAGCACTATCAAAAACCAGTATTGAAATTTTTGATTTTTTCAAAAAATTATTTTCAAAAACACAAAAGTAGTGCTCAATCCCTCAATTTTGATTGGATGTGGCTGGTTAACGAACTTGTCCTTACGTTTTCGGCTTCGATAAAGTGTACCAAAGCTCAATTCAATCTGATAATTCTATCGAGTTATGCCGCACACGACCTACTACAGACAGACAGACAGACAGACAGACAGACAGACAGACACTTTCGTAAAAACCATTTTCACATAATTTTTTACATAAAACCAATACCTTCCCATCATGATGAGAATGTAAAAAGTCAATATCAAAATTCCATTTTCCAGTTAAATTATGAGATACGAAAAAACGTTATAATACAATATTATTTACTACATAAAGACCTACAAATTTAAGTTGTAACATTTTTCCATAAGATGCATATTTTTCTTTTTAATTTAAAAAAAAACTATTGAAAATCCAAAATTCAATTTTTTAACAATAATATGTGAAATACGAAAAAAACTTAATATACAATTGTTCGTTTCAAAAAGATCTATAAATGTTGTCTTATACAGTTTCTAATGAAACATATATTTTTCGTTTCAATTCCAAAAAATACGATTAAAATTCGAAAATTCCATTTTTTAGACAAAATATGTGATTTTTTAAAATGATTTTGTAGTGTCCTTAAATTTGATTGAATATTATGGTTTTTATAAAAAATCCAGATAGACTTTGAAATCTCAATTTATTAAAATTTACATTTAATCAAATCAGAAAATGTTTTTCTATTGCAAAAAAAATGAACCGGAATAATTAACGTTCGCCCCCTGAATTTAGTAACTTTGAGAAAATGTAATTTACATTTACAATACCTTAAAAAATACTAGTTTCAGAACCAAATTACAGTACAGTTTAGTGGATACACTACTGTACGTCTCAATAATCAGGGTTCGTGTATTAGATTTATAAATTTTTTCGTCACATAAATTTATCTAATTTGGTTTCTTTTAAAGAAAAAAATTTGGTAATTTATTAGGAGATGCGAGACAAAATTTTTTTCAATTAAGAAATACCAAAAACTCACCTGGGTTCTCAGCTCGTACAGCGTTCTCCAAGGGTCATCCTCAGGATCCTCGATTGTTCTCCCGTAAACACTCACTCACTCGCGCACTTCCACAATCACTGGCGCACTCCCGACCCCACATTTATATTATAAGTTCACGACGGAAATCATATTAAACCCGTCTACTTTTTCCGGAAAAGAATTGATTTTTTCTCAAGAGAAAATGCATGTCATGCGATAAAAGTGAAATACACTATAATAAAAAATCATAGTCCCGATTCGCGAACTCGACGGCCAAGAATTCTTCGTAGGATACACTAATTCGATTAAGACGAAAAATTGTTGCTTTTGTTGTTAGTGAGTCTAATCCTGTAAACCGTCGAAGAAGTCCACTTATAAAATTTTGCACGATTAAATTCGAAACTAATTACCGACCAGCACCCTAGGATGACCAAAAACGTAATGAATCCTAATTTCCAAACGGGGTGGAGATATAGAAGAACCTGTCTCCCGCCTAAAATTCCGAATAACGAATTGGAGGCATTTTTCCCACCATTACTTCTAGGCATTATTTCTGTCGCAATGCGTATATGTTTTTTTGACCAATAGAAAATTTTCCAAGGGCTCCTCCATTTTTTCAATGCAAAATATCACTGTTTGTGGTAGTATTATCCCCACTACATTTGGTGCTATTCGCCAATGGATATCAGTGATGGATTGAAAAAAATTGTATTTTGCTCTAACACGTGCAAAACAAAGGAAAAAGGGAAGGCCAAAACCCCACTTTCTTTCTTTCTTTCTTTCTTTTGCACGCCTTAGACAAAGACACACGATTTCTTAATCCATCACTGCTATATACGCAGTTATTATCAAATGTGTATAAATGTGTATAAAAGGCGTATTCTTTAAATTTCATAAATTCAACAAAAATCAATTCCTAAAAATTATAAAACTGAAAAAAAAAGAAAATTATTAAGAGCAAATTCATTCAACGAAATTTGAATCTCGTTCAACAGTGGAGGGACAGTTCTGAAGCGAAAGAGTGGGGATAAGCTAAACTTCCTGAATATCACATTAAACAAATGACTGATCCGACAGAATGAATTTAGTGGTAGGTAGAGGGTGTTGATATTGCTTAGTGGAAAAAAGAACAAAGAGCTTTCTTCTGAAAGGAAAGCTGTAAACGTTTTGTTTACCTCTGAATATCCTATAATTTAGAAGTTTAGACTCGCTTGCGTCCTTCAACGTGCCGAATAACCCTCCTTGCGGACGTTGATACGTTCATTGTTTTTCTCATAATTTATTACGAAGCAATAACATTTTAGAAATTTGAAAGAGTTTGAACTCACATTAAAATATTTATTGCTTGTTTAATCCTTCATAAAATCTTTTTTTCACTTGCGTCGTCACACTTCTGTTATTAAAAGAAAAGCTTTTGGGATTTTATAATTTGAACTACTACCCTTCAGAAAAAATAGACATATCTACCCAAGTTTTGAAAAGTATATTTTTATTTTTGATCAATTTTATTGCTTTTGACATTATAAATAATATGTAACTTGTATTATTGTTTTACTTTTTGCAGAGTTTTGTTTTTAATAACAATATTTAAGAAGGTAATTTGGTTGTTTCTTGAGAAAGAATTTCATGATTCGAAAACAATAGTAAGAAATCTCAAAACTTTTTTGTCGTTTGTAATAAACAATAATTTTTCACTGAAGGTAGTTAAATCACGAAAAAAGAGGTCTCTGTAAAAATTTATTTAATTATGCTTTTAGAAATTGCAATATTTTAATTGATGACATCGTTTGAAAGAAAAAAGATTATTTCTTATAAAAAATTTTAACCTACAGGAATTATTTATTTAAAAACATTTTTTCAAATATGAACAGAATTTAATTAATGACAGTTTTTTTTTCGGAAAAAAAATTCTCCACAACTTGAATATGTATAAATGTTTCAAATTCATTTTTTATTACCTTAAATCATGAAAAGGTAATTTTTCACAAATAAAAAATTTGAACAAATTAATTTGTTTGACATTAATTTAATTGTTTTCAAAAATTGGACACGACAATATTTTCTTCTCGAAAAAATAAGCTCTTATTTATTAAAATCCCATCATTGATCATTCAAAATAAAAAAAATCCCGCCAAAAGCCTTGCAAGATTCCAATTTTGAATACGGCAAAATAGGTCATTTTCTGCATGGAAACTTGAAGATCAGGCAACTTTTTAAGTTTTTTTAAAAAAAAAATTCTTAAAATGTAATTTTAGAATATAATGCTAATTTAAAATATTTATATATTCTAATGCTTAATGAAGTGTTGAATTTTATTTTGTGTTGGAAATGCATGTTTTAAATAGAAATATTATCTTATTTTTGTTACTAGAAAACGGTCGAGTGAATATCTATCTAACGTGAGATGGAATGAATTAGGTAAAAACGCACTGTATATAAGCCGCGACCACAACATCTTCCACACATCTACGAAACATATTAGTTCGGAACTTAAAAGCGCAAGTGAAATGTCATTGAAAGCTCTTTTGTTAGTTACCGTTGTTTCTACGGTCGCAGCTCTAAGTGAGTATTTTGAATTTTATAAACATTATTATTTTGCCTGAAAGTATAGCTTCTAGTGCGAAGCAACATTATTTGAGGATTCCTCCTTAACTCAATTTTTTGAACAGAGATTAATAAGAACTCTTAACCATACACGGAAAAAAGCCTTTAGGTCTTTGTCGCGCTAAAATCATACCACTAGAAAATAAAGTTTTTCTATGATTTTAAGGGGGTATACACGTAAAATTATCTGAAAATTTCCCTTTTTACATTCTCATCATAGATGAGAAGATATTGGTTTTATGTGAAAAATGACTTTCGAAATTTTCATCAAATCTTTACGTTTTGAGACCCCCTGAGTCAGAAAAAAGGGTTTTTACGAAAGTGTCTGTCTGTCTGTCTGTCTGTCTGTAGGTCGTGTGTGGCATAACTCTCGACAGAATTATCAGATCGAATTGAGCTTTGGTACACTTTATCGGAGCCGAAAAAGTAAGGACAAGTTCGTTAACCAGCCACATCCAATCAAAATTGAGGGATGGAGCACTACTTTTGTGTTTTTGAAAATAATTTTTTGAAAAAATCAAAAATTCCAATCCTGGTTTTTGATAGTGCTCATAAATCTCTACAAATTATCCTAATAACATTTTTTGATTAAATCAAAATTAGAAATGTTACAGCATATTAAAACTTGAAAAAAGTCAATATCAAAATTCCATTTTCCAGTTAAATTATACGAGATACGAAAAAACGTTATGATACAATATTATTTTCTACATTAAGACCTACAAATTTGAATTTTAAATTTTTTCATAAGATGCATATTTTTCTTTGTAATTTAAAAAAAATATATTGAGAATCCAAAATTCAATTTTTTAACAATAATATGTGAAATACGAAAACAACGTAAGAATACAAAGTTGTTCGTTTCAAAAAGATCTACAATTTTTGTCTCACACAGTTTATGAAAAAACATATATTTTTGGTTTCAATTCCAAAAAATACGATTAAAATTCAATAATTTCATTTTTTAGACAAAATATATGAGATGCATAAGAAACGTTTATATGAAAAATTGTTTGCCTAAATAAGGTCTACAAATTCTCATTAAGGCATTCCGGGACAGGATGTATATTTTATGTTTTGATTTTTAATATTAAAAATAATCGATTTTTTTTACCAAAATATGTGAGATACGAAATAAGCGTTGTTCTGCAAAATCGTTTCCTTGAATAATGTCTACGATTTTTTTTTCTTGTTGAGAGATTTGGAAGAAAATAAATTATTTTAACCATGTAATTTATTAAAAAGTTACTGAAATGTATACAGAAATTCGAGCGCGAAGCGCGAGCGTCATGATGAGAATGTGTTCCTTAAGGCTGATAGAGCCTTAAGTAAATTGAGTCTCCTGTTTCACTTAAATTCAAAAGAAATAGAGTGACTTTGAGAAAATGTGTAATTCACATCATCTGTAATATTATTATAAAATTGGTTTGAGCTTCAGTATCAAATTATAAGAAATAAACTTAAATGTATGCGAAGAGCACAAGACCGAGCTCGAAGCGCGAGGTCCAGAAAGAACGGAGCGCAAAGCGCGACGATCGAATCGCGCGCCCCAGGCGCGCTCAAATTTGCGAGCGAAGCGAGCAACGCGCGGAGCGTGGGATGAGAATGTGCCCGCGAAGCGGGCAGATTTTTTGTAAAAGGATTGTAAGAAAACTAACTAACAGATCCTAATGAAAATTAGAAATTTACTTGAAAATGATATAACGAATATTAAAAAAAAAATATGCCCGCTTAGCGGGCACATTCTCATCGCGCGCA
The DNA here is from genome assembly GCA_030998225.1 of Diplolepis rosae. Lineage (NCBI taxonomy): Eukaryota > Metazoa > Arthropoda > Insecta > Hymenoptera > Diplolepididae > Diplolepis > Diplolepis rosae. Next base: position 4,383,846 of record JAPYXD010000695.1, read on the forward strand.
GCTCGCAAGCTTGAGCGCGCCTGGGGCGCGCGATTTGATCGTCGCACTTCGCGCTCCGTAATATTCAATCGTAGACTTTATTTAAGGAAACGATTTTGCAGAACAACGCTTATTTCGTATCTCACATATTTTTGTGAAAAAAATCGAATTTTTTCAATATTAATAATCAAAACATAAAATATACATCCTGTCGAGAAATTTCTTACTAAGAATGTGTAGACCTCATTTAGGCAAATAATTTTTCATCTAAACGTTTCTTATGCATCTCATATATTTTGTCTAAAAAATGAAATTATTGAATTTTAATCGTATTTTTTGGAATTGAAACCAAAAATATATGTTTTTTCATAAACTGTGTGAGACAAAAATTGTAGATCTTTTTGAAACGAACAACTTTGTATTCTTACGTTGTTTTCGTATTTCACATATTATTGTTAAAAAATTGAATTTTGGATTCTCAATATATTTTTTTTAAATTACAAAGAAAAATATGCATCTTATGAAAAAATTTAAAATTCAAATTTGTAGGTCTTAATGTAGAAAATAATATTGTATCATAACGTTTTTTCGTATCTCGTATAATTTAACTGGAAAATGGAATTTTGATATTGACTTTTTTCAAGTTTTAATATGCTGTAACATTTCTAATTTTGATTTAATCAAAAAATGTTATTAGGATAATTTGTAGAGATTTCTGAGCACTATCAAAAACCAGTATTGAAATTTTTGATTTTTTCAAATAGTTATTTTCAAAAACACAAAAGTAGTGCTCAATCCCTCAATTTTGATTGGATGTGGCTGGTTAACGAACTTGTCCTTACTTTATCGGCTCCGATAAAGTGTGCCAAAGCTCAATTCAATCTGATAATTCTATCGAGAGTTATGCCGCACACGACCTATTACAGACAGACAGACAGACAGACACTTTCGTAAAAACCCTTTTTTCTGACTCAGGGGGTCTCAAAACTTAAAGATGTGATGAAATTTTCGAAAGTTATTTTTCACATAAAACCAATACCTTTTCATCCATGATGAGAATGTAATAAGTGTTCGGTTTTACTCTCTCCCTTGACTGAAATTGCTCTTACGGCCCTGATTGTTTTGATCTGAGGATTACTTGAGTTTAAGGTGGCAACACCCGAAATGATCCTTATTATGAGTCTTTAGTATATTGATCAATTATAATCAGATTTGATTCCTTTCGCAGAAATTGAAATATTAGACCCTACACCAACATTTGATCAAAACTGTACCCGAAAGTGGCAAATGTAAAAAATTGCCGATTGTAGATCCAAATTATGGTCAGATGTAGAAATAATTTGAATCAATTGAATCAACACCGATTTTCATTATTAAATACGTATTATCTCATTGAAGCAAATCACTTTAAGCATTCAATAAATGATAAATATCGACTTGTTAACCATTTTCAACGATAATGGGGGAGGGGGGGGGGGGGGGGTAAATGTATACCCTTTTAAGTTTTTTGCTTTTACATTCTCATTATATGAGGAGGTATTGTTTTTATGTGAAAAATCACTTTCAGAATTTTCATCAAATCTTTACGTTCTTAGACCCCCTGAATAGAAAAAAACTGTTTTCACGAAGGTGTCTGTCTGTCTGTCTGCCTGCCTGGCGTATGTAAACACGATACCTCTCCATAGACTTACCGAATTACATTGGAAGTTGGAACACCTCTTAAAGGCATTGAGCTGAAGTTTGTGACGTCTCGTGGGATGAATTTATTTATTTTTTTATTTTTTCGTCGTATATCTTTAAGACAGTCAAAAATATGCAGCATAGTGATGTTCGACCAAAAAACATGTTTTACTGCAAAAAAAAAATCTTGAAGTTTAACAAAAGCAAACCATTTATGAACAAACTCGTTTAATTATCTCGGAAACTGAAAAAGAGACATATATAGAGACTTCGGTTTTTGATTGCAGTCACATACAGCTACACAAAAAAAATATAAACTATAATTTGAGTTTACGGAGCGAAACCAACATTTTTCGAGATAATTTGACGATTTTGTCGATAAATGGCTTTCCCGGGTCAAACTTTGTTGTTCTTAGTTTCGCTCCGCAAACTCAAATTTTAATTTATTTTTATTTGGCGTAGCTCTATGTAACTGCAATCAAAAACCGAAGTCTCTATATATGTCTATTTCAGTTTTCGAGATAATTTGACACACTTATGAATAAGATTATCACTTTAAATTAAACTAAAACCAAAAATGAAATTCAAGCAAAGAATATACCAATAATAATAAACACTAACAATCAAAACAATACAATAATTATTTAAAGAATTTTGAAAATTTTTCTGTGGAACAAAAAGACGCTTTCAACTGCGCTGGGATTCGAGCCCAGGTCTTTCGATTGCCGGTCGAATCTTTAAATAGTTTTTCTACCTACAATATAGAAAGTATTTAAAACAAACAAAAATTATAATTAGTGAGCTCCATATGAATTATAAAAGTAAAAGGTTTTGGTTACCTCAAATAATAACTGATAAAATACTCGTAAAAAAAGAGAAAATTTTATTTTGTCCAAAACAATCAAAACAAAAAATGTTTTGAATATTAATCATTTAACCCTCTGTTACCAAACTTAAAAATTGTTAAACGGTTACCAAACCCTAGAGGATTTCCCTCTACACGTAAGAACATCTGCAGTGTAGCCAAATGTTGCGACAATTTGGCAGAACGTATAACATCAAAATGTGGCAACACCGCACTCAAGAACTCAAGCTATTTCCATTGCACGAAAGCCAAACTATAGAGGGATTCCCTCAGAATTCACGTCACCTTTGGTTTTGAAAAGTGATTATTAAATGAGTATTCCACTTGAACATTTTTATTGCTACAAAAAGCTTCAGGAATAATTCCTGGAAAGGTATTCAAATGGACCAGACTGTGTGAAGCGTAAATTAGAAGTTATTTCGAAAAAACTGACCCCACTGAGGGAATCCCTCATATGTTTGGTAACGGAGGGTTAACACATGCCTGTGATTGCGTCGAATGAATACCTACTTTAACTACAAGTATTACGCTAATACACAACTATAATTCACTGACAAAAATTATGCTAAATAGACCATTCTTCGAGCGAAACCATTAAAGGGTAAGGATACATTAAGTATTCAAAATGTATTGAATTTTATTCCGAAAAAAAATTAATGATACACTCTGAAATTTGTATAACTACGAGAAAAAGTTTATTTTGTGAGTGCAAAGTTGGATGCTGAAGAAAAGCCGTGAAAACAATCAATGTATATGTTGGGCATTAAAAATTACAAAATGATTTCTTGAGCGAAAACATTGAAACTCAATGAATATATTGGGACATAAAAATTACAAAATAATTTCCCGAGCGAAAACGTCAAAGCTTAGTGCATATATTGTGTATTAAACATTACAATTTCTTGAGCGAAAATATCGAAGCTCAATGCACAAATTGGGCATTAAAAATTACAAAATGAGTTCTTGAACGAAAACATCAAAGCTCAATGGAGCTTAAAACTACAAAATAATTTCTTGAGCGAAAATATCAAAGCTCACTGATGGGCACAACTTTAAATAATTCATTTGAAACCTAGTTGCGCATCTAATATAAATCATTTTTATGATTTACTCTAACGAAAAATCTCTTAGTTTATGAGGACATTTTTTGACAAGATGTATATTTTATGTTTTGATTTTAAAAAACGATATTGAAAATAAAAAATTCCATTTTTAACAAAACTATGTGAGATGCGAAAAAAGCGTTAAAATTCAAAATCGTTTGTATAGATAAAGCCTACAAATTTCTTGCTTTTATACTTGGAAAAAACTAAATTAATTGAATCATGTAATTTATTAGAAAATTACAGAAATGTATACAAAACTTGCGAGCAAAGAGTGCGATGAGAATGTGCTCGCCAAGTGGGTACATTTTTTTGAATGTATTTATGTATATTTGAATAATTGTTTTGAAATTTTTAACGTTAAAATTATTTTTCAAAATGAATCATTTATAATTACGAAAGAATTGTCAATATTTATGCACGAAAAAAGAAATAATCGAAAATTGCCTATGCCATCAATGTTTGCTTCACTGAAAAATTATTTTGCCTTATGTCAAGAATTGATTTTACCGGCCGGGCATGGCACAATTAAATGCCTCATTATCTCGCAACCTACGGTGTTATAAAATTATCACTGAGACATTGTGAGTATGTGAAATTCAAAGTTAGTACATCATTCAAGATAAGGACAGATTCTTACGTGTCATTAACAATGCAGGTCGTTTCTTTTGTGCTCTGTGCCATTGTAGCAACAGCTGTAGCACTTCAGGGAACATATGGTAAGTTCATCCACATAAACTGATGCACAAATAGTATTTCTGTCATCCTCACATGAGAATGACCCATTCTAGCACCAATTTCAGTACACAATGTGCCTGATTTTCGCATCTTTGGAACGATGCGAGAATTTTCGATTCCCGCATTATTTCATCGCCAAATAATGCGGGAATTTATAATTCTTGCATTATTTGTATAAGAACCTCTTTTTGGCGCGAGTACATACAGTGTTGTACACGAACTTCCCGTGAGGGGCTCGCGTATACCTGTTCTTCAAAAGGAGGTGGCCACATCAGTGTTCCCAGAACGTTGACGTTTTCGGCCATCACCAATTACAGTAGTCTGTTCTTTTCTTCCTTAAGGTGGTTATATCGTGAAACGAAATCCATGCTAAAAAGCTGAAGTTTTTATTATAGCTTCTTTGATTATTTTAGAATACACCTGCAAAGTTTTAGGTTGCTTGACCATCTAGTTGTAGAGAAATAATTAATCAAAGTTTCACCGTTTGGTCATGAATTGCTATACCGTCAATAGCAATGACAAGTGAGCCCAAGTTTCAAATGAGCATTATACTTACAAAATCCATGCTACGTATTAAAAAAACTATACAAATTTTCCGCAAACCTTGAAAAATTCGTCTGCTTTTTGAAAGAATTTTTTACCGTACAATAAGTCTGTATTGTCTTTCCAAAACATTATAACTCTGTCGAGTTTTATCGGCAGACATAATCGAAGAAGACAGCAGTGAGCACGTGGCAACGTCACAACGCATGCTCGAGCATACGCGTAGACGTAGTCAGTAAAGTAGGTTAGATTTCTATACATGTGCACTTGAACATGGCGGACTAGAGAAGTGGAGAGAGTGCGACGTTGCCACATTGCTTCATTCGAAAGTCATATGGTCGTGAATACGCAAACCGTTTAGAGATATTTTTTTATTAACTTATTTATTATTCTCATTTACATCGCGGAACGGTCGCAAATGTCAATCTTAATTAATTTTAGGATTTTACAACACAAAAGTTTCGATGCAAATCAAGAATATTTTTTAGGCTCTTATGTGACTCACTGAATTACGATATAACCACCTTAACCCCACGATATCTTTCATAATTAATCAAAATAGATTCATCTTACTATGAACACAGGATATAAAAATGATCTTTTTGAGTATATCTTTCAGAATAGTTATGATAATAAATAAACATTTTTAACTATAGTTAAGTTGGCTTCGGCGTTTGGTGTCGTGTGAAATGAGGGGCTCCGTGGGGCACGTTATCGCGGAAATATCGCTAGAAAAAAGCGATTTTTTGATTTATGGGGACTCGTGATTTTGTTCCGGAATTTCGCCGATTTTTATGAGGAGTCCCATAAGACTACGTGTTAAACTGACATTTTTTTTGTAACAATTTTTTCGGAAATAACATCGTCAACCATGGTATTTCTCTTTTCCAAATGAATCTAGCATATTTTATTCAGATAGTCTCTAAGTTTCAGTGCCGTCAGTGATTTTTTTAATAAACGCTGAAGCCACCTTGAGTAATTCAGATTCATAAATGACAAAGAAAATATATAAGTTCCACTTGAAAGTATAAATATCAGATATGTATAAGCTGATAAATTATTTTTTTAACGATTACAATCATTAAAAAAATATTTAAAAAAATCCAAAACCCTTAATGGTGATTTCATGGTCACTTTCGTTACAAGTAACTGAAACTAGATTTAAGCAAGTGTATACATAGAAAATAAGTTAAAAATAATGTCTACATTCAATTCTTAAAAACAAATTTGGTATATAATATTGCGAGGATTTTAAAAAAATATTATTTTTATCGCTCACGGTCATTATGGTCACTTTTTCATATGAAATGTGCTCAATATAATACTAGAATCAAACAATTGAGCAGGAATAGTCTGGAATTATAATTTCAAACAACATGTAGTAGTCTAGTTTCTCCTCAGCTTAACCTACCGTTCGCCTAAGGGAATATCGTCTAGTGAGTAGACGTAGACTTTTGCGTAGAATTATGAACAAAATAAAGTTTGAGGAAAAGAGTGACTCGGTTATCTCGCTTTTGCTCCAACGTTAAAGCAGGACAACCGAGTCGCTCTTTTCTTCCAATTTTATTTTGTTTCGCTCTACCGCTAAAATCGATTTGTCTCTCTGTTGCTCCAACTTTATTTTGTTTTGCTCAGCCGCTAAAAAAGATTTGTCTCACTTTTGCTCCAACTTAATATTGTTTCGCTTTATTGCTGAGGAAGGTTTGTCTTCCTATTGCTCCAACCGTTTTTATGTTTCACTTTTCTATGACAACAATATTTACTTTCCTTTTGCTCTAAACGCCTCATTTCCAATATTGTCCATGGGGTTTCTGATTCCTAAAAGTACAATGACATGCCAGATGCGACCACAAGGGAAATGTCTGCCGGCAAGTTTATTTTTTTGTTCGGGCAACAATCACACGAGTAAAACAAATGTTTTTCACGTGTTACGTACGATTTCTTTTCCTATTGGGGGATCAAAAAACAGATTGGTTTGCCCCGCAGGGGGCATAAAAGTGCGCTTTCAGACCCGCTAGTAGAAAAATAATGTTAAATAAGACAAATTTCGATGAGAGAGACTAAATTGGTGTTGCGAATATTGCAGGGAACAATTCAACTGTGTTAAACAGTAAAATAACAAATGAAGAAAAAGGTGAGCTAAATGAAAGAACATGGTTGAGATTCACCATAGTTTCTATCCAAACAAATGGACATCATGTTTGCACTGCATTCATATTCAAACCAAACAAATTACTCAGTACAGCTTCGTGTGCAGACAAAATATTAAAATTCGTTGAAGAGAAGAATTCACGCAGTAATACAGAAGTTAGAGCTTGTAATTATAGATATCCTCGACCTGATAAATCTAAATGCCCTCCAATTACGGCAGTAGAAAAGGCTAAAGGTTATAAAGTAACTTCTGGAGGTGTCTACGATGGACCCTACGCACAGGAAAATTTTGCGCTTTTCAAAGTGAGTCCTCACGCTTACACAAATGGTGTCAACATTTTCTATTACTTTTATATTTACAGGTAGATGCATCGTTTACTGGAGAAGTAGAAAAGGGGCCGATTAATGATTACCATTGCTATGTAAATGCTGGTGAAAAATACGCTGTGTTGGGATTTAAATCCAAAAGAACAGTAAGTTTATTGGGGCCAACATTTAATGTGTAATCAGTGATAATTATTTTTAAAAAAATTAGTTTCTTGAGGAAGCATTTCGTCAGCTTCGCCCGATTCTTTTTCTCAATACGGTTAGTACATACATACATAAGTAATCCATGTTCTAGATTAGCAGATACAGACGGTCATTGCACATAGTTTCACAAAACTCCTTGCACGTTCGACGTCAGATTTTGTGTGTTGTAATAAAACTTAGGAAAAATCTCATATTTCAGTGACATTCATTTTAATCCGTTTACAATTAACTTATCATTTAGTGTCACATAAGATGGAAAACTCCATTTTAAATTTTATTCGTTTAGACTATGATTCTAAAAATTTAGCAATTTTCCCTAAAAAGTTTTTCAAAGTTACTAAATTTGTTTATGGTTTCAAATGAAAAAGAAAATTCAATTAATTTAAGCGACTGATTGCACGGGAAAACCGCAGTGCTACCTCTGCACTGAGAGAAAAGGAAGCCCCCGAATCGGCCACACAGAGAAAAGTTTGGTAGAACCACTCGCCTAACACGTAGAAATGTGGGGCGAAATACACGGAGAGCTGCGCGCCCTCTGTCTAATCACGCGACTCTGCCAATTTTGTTGAACCATTAGCCCGAACTAGACGAGCCGTTACGCGAAAAGCTTGGGCCAGCCGTTCTCTCTCAAGCTTCATCGACAGTTTGGAGTAACCAGTGACCCAATCTTGGAGTAGACTTCACACTAAACCAAAGAAGAATAGTTCTCCCACCGCTAAAGCAATGGTTCTACTAAATTTCTCTCCGTGCACCTATCAGAAACCATGAGGTGTGCGACTTTTCGAGAGGCAGCCCCTAAAAGGAAGCAGTGAGAAGCTGCGAAAAAAGTTCAAGCAGGCAAACCAGAAGCAGGGGTTCCAACTCCGGCGAAATCATGCTAGAGTTTCTTCTTCTCGCTTCTCTCTACCTCTCCTGCACGTCCCTCACAGCGAGTCCATTTTGCTCCAAGCTTCTCCTCTCCGGCGCGAGAAAGTGGGGGCAAGTAGGGACCGGCAGCGAGGTATATTAACTTTTAACTTTGAAACCTTCAATAAACATCGGTATGATTCAATTAGAAAACAAAATTTTCAAATTTTCTTTCCCTCTGAAAAAATCGTCCGATGATTTTACTCGAGAGAATGTACATGCAAGATTATATTTTAAAGATTTCAACAGTCTTGAAAAAAGAAACATCTAGTTTCGCATTCTACCTGAAATGCTAATACTAAAGTAACATTAAAATTTTAAATGCATCGAAATCATTAATTTTCGGGTGCCGGCTCCGGTGTTCTCGCTGAGTGAACGACACTTTCGCTTGCTCCAATATACTCTATCTTGCTTTATGTACATATCCAAGCTCTGCATGTATGCGCTCTCTTTTCAACGTATTCCTTTCGGTATTTTGCTCCTACCACTCGGATGTACGCAGATATACGCGGGAGTGGAATTTATTGGAATAAGGTGCAGTACGATGGTGGGACGGTGGAGTAAGACGGAGTAGCTAGTACACCGGGAGGGCGTCACTAAAATTTCATTGTGATGATCGCACCTGCGCGCTCATCTATTTTGCGGATTGCGAATAAACTAGATCGAGCGTTCATGAACTCGATTCAAATTCACTTCTTGGGTACGTACGTAATTGTACGTAACAAAGAAATGCCGTGGGAAAATTCAATTTTGATTTTATTTAAAATACTTAAAAAGGCAGAATAAATCTTAAGGTTTATGATCAAAGAGACTTTTAGTATTAAGAAAAAAAAAAATCTTTTAGTTTTATTGACAAAATAACAAGGGTTGGTTTATGTCACTTTATATGTACGGACACGTGCAACAATCTCACGGTTCTTAAATTGTTAAAATGAATTTAATGTTAATTTACATGCTGAAATTTACCAGATCAAGTTGACATTTAAGAGAAATGATAAATAAACCAGCCTTGTTCCTTAGAATAATTAAATTAATGGTTTATTTTCAGATTGACAGGTTGTCTGGAAACCTTCGAGGAAATGCCTCAATAGAAATAAATAATAAATAGTTTTAAGAGCCTTCCTTTGTTCTGAATAGGACCAGACTATGTGAAAACCGTTCTGGAGAGTTTGGGAAATGTCACTAGCGACTAATAAATTCTAAATTTATTGCCATCTAGTATAAATTGTTTGGTTTACAAACCATGAGTTTCGCTAAATACTCAATAGTCGTTGAAATTTGATTCCAAATTTCAACAAACCCAAAATCCCCAGAACGATCGTAAAATGTGAAAGAACATGGGTACTTGTCAACCCTTAAAAATTGATCTACGATCGAAGTTAAGTGACCAGAGACGGACCCCGGAGTCAAAAGAGGACTTGTATTTTGACACCCTCAAGTGGCCGCACTTGAGATGCTGGGGACGCACGTGGGCCCGACACCCACTATTGGCCTAGTTCGTATCCGCCCTCACTGTTTTAAGGGAAGAATCTAATCCAATAAGATTATTTTGGAAACACCCAAAACCGAAAATCAACCAATTAGATCTATTATCTACGCCCTAAAAACTCAAATCATTTAGTGGGGACTTTTGATAAAAAGACCCCTTGGATCCCTCTCTGGACATACATACACACTCCCTTCGACGTACTTGATTATTCTCTCGATCACGTACTCTTTCACGTATTCACTTCAGTCTTTTTTTGTTTTATCACTCAACCTCGCGACATTCGCTAGATTTTTTACGGAATTTGTGAAACTTTGTTTGCTTTGAAAATTTAATACCAAAATTGTGAATAGTTCGATTAAATAAAAGTACAAGTTGTGTTAAAGATACAGAAGCAAAAATCAATTTTCCCGTTCCTATTTTCATAGGCCGACCGAAGCCCTCTAAATAAACAATTTAAATTCAACCCGCCCAAATAAATCAAATATCGACTTTTTCGATATTTCGATAATTTTATGTTTCCAAATCCGGGACATCACATCATGTTACACGGAGTCTTATGAGAGTTGGAACCCCCTGACCAGAAGGATGCCGAGGTTCAGCGTATTGTCATTGTCTGGCGAGGAAACGTAAGGATTTGATGAAAATTTCAAAGTAATTTTCCACATAAAACTCATACATTCTTATTTATGCTGAGTAATGTAAACAAGCAGTTTTTGGCGGCTGAGAAGTTTAAGCGCCAACGTATCGATTTCCCATAAAAAACTTTTGAAGTCCAAGTAGCTCACCTATGTTAATATGAGGCTCTTGTCTTATAGACGGAAGGCTGTGGAATCCATTCTCCCTGCCGTCAATTTTTTTTAATTCTATCAAAATAGTTGGCCCAGCATGTTTTGGTCGCCTAATTGCGAATTCGCTGTCTGTCGGCGTATCTTGGTTGCTTTCGGCTTGAAAACATCAGCTCATTATATCGTACAACAACGACGGTTTCAACATTCATTAAACTATCCTTTGTATGTGCTAATCTGGAACTAGTTATCTAAACTTCAAGAAATTTTCTCTTTCCGTAAAGTAGTAAAATTTATTACTACATTGAAGTTTTACACTAAAATTAACAAACGTTGATCTGATAGGGATCTAATGATGGCTCAAAAAGGAACTGTAATACACACAGGGTATAAAAATATAGCTTGATCAGGGCCAAGCTAGATATTTTCGTAGGAACCAAATCGTTTCGAGCATTACCAAACCTGTAAGGCCCTTGCAAATTTGCCCGATGAGGACCTGATTCATAGTAGGGAAAACTTGTCAGGACCTTACAATTACCCTTTTAAAATTTCTACATGGGTATTTTTCGAAATCATGGCTTATTTTTTCGGAAAAAATATTCTCTACAACTCTACTGTTTCCAATTTTTAAAATAAATGAAAAATCTTCAAAGATAGTTATTGAAAAAAATTTTTTTTTTTGAAATTCTTTTAACGATTTGAAACACTGACAACTATACTTTTAATGTTGGAAACAATTCAGTTGTAGAGAATATTTTCGCCGAAAAATTAACCCATGATTCATCAAAATCCAATTATTTTATAAAAATTGGTGAAAAGAGATAAAATCGATATATAATAAGGAAAAATTCAATTACAGAAATCATTATTAAAAGTACTGTTTTCATACGTTTTAAATATTATTCATGAAAAATAATGTTTTCTTTTTCAAGACGTAACTGATAATATCATTTTAGGTCCTAAAATCATAAAAGAACTCTTTTCCTGTGACCTAATTTTTGGTACTGCAACTATCCCAAGTCACTAAAATACATTATTAAATTAATAAAACTATTTTTATCAGGAAACAAAATGTCTTTCTGAGTGTAGTAAAATTAATTTAAAAACTAGTAAAATCAACTAGATTTTCGGTTAATTGAACCGAAAAAACTTGTATTCAAGCTAGACAATCATTCGACTGATTAATCTTACCATTTTGTTCGGTCTATATTAAAAATATTATTTTATGTAGGAAAAGCAAATGTACAAATTTTCTATTTCTTATTATGATCATTTTATTTGACTATAATATTTGAACACGTTTGTGCTATAATATAGAGGAACTAATGTTTATTTTTGTTAAAGAAAGAATCAGGTGAAGTGGAATATAGAAGTAATGTACGTAACGCAGATGTTGAGGTAATCAAAAATATAGATTGTATACCTAGTTTCACTGAGCAAGGTGTTCCTGAAGGTGCTTTCTATAAAGATACGAGGTGCATAAGGATAACTTCAAAGGCATATTTTGAAATGGTCAGTACCTTAATATACATTAAAAAATGTGCTGTTTGCCAAAATTGTAGGAATTTTACAAATTTATTTTAATGCAAAACATTTTATTTTAGTCTTATTTTGAAAAAAGTGCTCTTATTTCAGGAGGATATTGGGTGCCCTTTATATTCTAAATCTTCTAATTCCATATTCGGGATAGTATCTTACATCAGTCCGAATAGAAAACTTGCCACCATTTTAATTACTCAACGTTTTATCAATCCGCCATATGCTGTACATATGTGGGAGTTAATGAAGTTTATTAACATATAATCTGAATGCGACAACTGAATTCTGTACAATTAGCAATAAGGAATAGTAGATTGTGTACCAAGGGCGGCATGGTGGCGACTGTGACGAGTCACATCGCCACCATGTCGCTCGAGGTACACACGACGTTTTGTGTCCAAATTGGTGGAAAAAGTCGCGTTGCGTGCGAGTGCGTAGTTAGCCGCGGGCAGTCAAGTTTCGGGCAGTATGAACATTTCGCCCGATTTTGACGCCGAGGCACAATTGACTGCATGCCGCTCTACGCACAAGCATGCAATGCGACTTTTTCCGCCCGTTTGCGAACCACACTTTGGACGTCCCCTTTGAATTTTGAATATGTTACAGAGTTTTCAAAGTCCAGATTGTTTTCTTTTAGCTCTCACTGCTTCAAAGTTTCTCTAACAGAAGCTTTCGATTTACTCAATTTGGGCGTAAACTTTCAGCCACACGTCGATGATACATTAATCTATTTTTGAGGACGTTTTCTAATGTTTTTTTCAAACTGTGCTCCATTGTAGCTTATGTTTTACTCAACTGTGAGATAAATTTTCACCATCACTTAAATTACTTTTTATAAGACTGTACGTTAAATTCTCACTTTTTTTGGTTAAAAAAATCGCAATGTCTATTAAAGATTAACAGAATTTATTATATTCCCACCGTCAAAAAAGTTCAAGTTTACGAATTTGAAAATCCTAAATTCCGAAACGTTGCATTTGCAGGTACTCAATTCTCAAAATACAATTTCCAAATTTGATCTTACAAGTTTTTAACACTTTTTGTTTTGGTATTGACGAGTGCAACATTGCAATATTTACATATTATTTTCAACACATTCGATAATCTACTAGTTTCTCTGATGAATAATAGAAAAAATATAAATATAATAGAAAGAAGCAGTGTTTCTCTCTCTCTCTCTATATTTGTTTTCCCTGTCAAAAGTATATCTGTCACCGTTTTCAAAATATTTGAAAAACAAATATCAAAAAAATAAATTAATTGAAATAAATGTTGTGATGAAATGAGCTAACTGTAACAAAATTTAAACCCTGGATTCAATCTTGCTGTTTGAATTTTCCATGAAAAATATTATCATTCTAAGAGAAAATTCTTTCCGTTAGATGATGTACACATTTTTCTTTAAAGCAGGTTGTTGAATGAATATTTGAATCCAATTAGGAAATTTATTGTTCTTCCACTCCAGCTTATTTTGAAATAAAATATTTGTCTGATTCTGAATATTCAAAACAAACCACCTATGCTTTCACTATTTCATCAAAAATTGCTTTGTAATTTTAAATGAGTGCAAACAGAAGTTTAAATTAGGCGAATATTTACAGACGTTGAAAGGTACGTAAACGCATCTAGTTACGCAGAAAAAATAATTCTTACTTTTTTACTGGCTTTCTTTTTAGTTTTGGCTTAAATGAAGCCAATTACTAAAATCAATCACGAAAATCGTCTTGAAAGACGTCTTTATATGTCTTCAACTAAAAACAATACTCAAGTATGGCTAGTTGTAAGTAGATTTTGCTTGAAAAAATCCCTACGCGTCTTAGAACATAAAGGAAGATCTTGTTAGCTTGAAAGAAGAAGGTCGCGAAGCTTGTTTCTACACTGAAAAAATTTCGGTGCACCGGTTGCACCACCTACAGTACGCCGGCTGCACTGCAAATATGGAGCAACCGTTGCACAGATTTCGGGCGTAAAGATACGCGAAAGTAAGGGGCAAATGTTTTCCCTTATGTGCGGTACAGCTCGTGCGCCGAAACTGAGTCAGTTGTCGCACCATGTAAAGGTGGAATTTACTATACATTCAAAAAATTTACAGTTTTTAATTATTAACAAATTTGAACTTTTTTTAAAATTAGAATTTATTAAATTGTTACAAAACTTACTAAGTCTTATTTCTATTTTCTTAACTTTAGTCTTAGTCTTAGAAAAATCCTTTTTTTCTCAGCTCCCGACATTTAGATGTACTTTGGATCAATTTTATTTCCATGTTGAGTAGATACAAGACATATAACTAGTTTATTATAAGCTTCAATATATGCACAATAATAATGAATCCAATAATGTGCCATCTATTTCTTAAACCTCTTCACATGCAATGAAGAGGTTAAGTCACTATTTTTGCTTAAGGAATTTATAGGTTACATATAATAAACATATTTACAAAGCTTTCAATCAAGTTAAAATTTTACACTTGCGTTCAAATACTCCTTTCAACCCCTCAAAATGGTTTTTTTTTGTATAAAAATATGTATCACCATATCATTATTATAGGAACTATAAGAACAACGCGTTCTCTCATCACTGATGTACCATGGTTCCCGAAATCAAAGACAACGTTTGCACTATGCAGTTCGGAGAGCGCTTGTGCCGATCGAGTGCATCTGCTGTGCGAAAACGGGGCACCAGCTGCCCCGAACTGAGGTATAACACTTGCCACAGCGTTTGGCGCTGCTGTCGTCCCTATAGGTGCAACCAGTGCACCGAAATTTTTTCAGTGTAGCACTGAGGTCTAGATTCTAGTTCTCTTGGTAAACTTATGACGTCACTGCACGATAGATGAGCGGCAAACTCAGCATGCTATGGGCACAATGTTGTCTACAAGTATAACCCATGCAGATCTTTGCGGGTGCTTTCGATCTTTGGGACGCTCATCGATTTATTGTTTATGTTATTTATCGTATATTCTCGTGTGTTCCGATAAAGGCTTTCGTTATTAAAAAATACGTGTATCTAATGGCAAGTAAAATTTTAATTAATTTATAACACTTTTATATCTGTTGCAGATATGCGGCCGGCAAAGTGACGCATAACCACGAAAATCATTTCTAAAATGTTGATAATTCCTTAAATGTTCGAAAATATTTTGAAAATTAATTACAACACTTACAAAAATATAAAAGTAAATAATTTCTGCGAGATTTAAACACATGCAGTGAACATGCTCTAGTTAAGTGAATGTGCCAAAAATGGTTTGCAAGGTTTAAAAGTGATGATTTTGACTTGGAAGATGAAGAACGTCCTGGGCAGCCAAAAAAGTTTGAAGATGAAAAACTGGAAGCATTACTCGATGAAGATTGCTGCCAAACACAAGAAGAGCTCGCAGAATCTTTGGGAGTCATTCAAGCAGCCATTTCAAAACGTTTAAAAGCAGCCAGATACATTCAAAAGCAAGGAAATTGGGTTCCACATGAACTCCAGCCGAGAGAGGTTGAAAGGCGGCTTTGCATGTCCGAAATGCTGCTGGAACGCCACAAAAAGAAGTCATTTTTGCATCGAATTGTTACTGGTGATGAATAATGGATTACGACAACCCCAAGCGCAAAAAATCATATGTGAAACCCGGCCAACCGGCCAAATCAACGGCAAAGCCGAATATCCATGGCGCGAAGGTAATGCTCTGTATTTGGTGGGATCAGAAGGGTGTGCTGTATTATGAGCTGCTAAAACCGGGTGAAACCATCAATGGAGAACGCTACCGAACACAATTAATCCGTTTGAAGAGAGCAATAGCCGAAAAACGCCCGGAATATGCGACCAGACACGAGGCAATTATTTTCCATCATGACAACGCTCGGCCCCATGTTGCTATTCTGGTTAAGAACTATTTGGAAAACAGTGGATGGGAAGTTTTACCCCACCCGCCTTATAGCCCAGACCTTGCCCCTTCTGACTACCATTTGTTCCGGTCGATGCAGAACGCCCTCACTGGAATACGGTCCACATCAGAACAGAGTATCAAAAATTGGCTTGATTCATTCTTGGCCGCCAAGCCGGCGCAGTTCTTTTGGGATGGAATCCAGAAATTGCCAGAAAGATGGGAAAAAGTCATAGCTTCAGATAGGCAATACTTTGAATAATACTATTGTACATGTTTTTCTTAAATAAACGTTCAAATTTTGAAAAAAAAACCGCACGAATTAAGTTATAAATCCGATACTAAAATAAAATATTTTCCACTTTTCTTAGGTTGAGTTTAGAACAGATTTGAAATTTAGATAGTGGCTTCATTTTAGCCCAAATCCAGGGTAGCGGCTATATTGCAGTCTACCTGGCGACTAACTTCCAGTCAATAAAGTTGCTTTATTCAATCTCATATTCTAGCTTGTGACTAATTTTTAGTCCATAATAGGCCTATCTTCTAGTTATATATCCAGCTAGTTTGAAGACTTCCATTCAAGACTAGTTTTTAGCCGGGCTGGTCTACTTTATATCACAACTAAAAAGATGCCCATTTTTGGATTACATTTAAGACTTTTTTTATTCTGTGTACCTGACTTACCGACATTTCAATTTTTGTAACCCTATTTTAATGCAAAACAAGATACCGAGGTGAAACTTTTTTATAAAATTAAATAAAATGCACAAAGAAAGACAATTATATATTTTATTTTTATCATAAATATGTAACCGTCCGCGCAAAAGGTTCCTAACGCAGGAAAAATTGGTTTTCAGTTTTTTACACCAATTGAGAGTTTTTTAGTTGCTCTTTCGATTGTGAAAATCGGAAAATTGTTAAGCCGATTACTTTTCTTGTTAAATAAGATACAAAAGTAAGCATAATAAGCCAAAACCTATTAATGGACTTTGTTACGATCGCCCGTCATGTAAAATTTAGCTTTTAGACGCTAGGTGCCTTTCTTCGCAGACGGTCACGTACTTATGGCCAGACAGGCCTAACTTAGTGCATTTTATTTAATTTCACAACAATTCTCATCTCGGTATTTCATTTTGCATAAAAATGGAGATATAGAAATGGAAATTCTCCAAAATGCCTCAATTATAATTCATATTCATTCAGAATAACTTTTTTTATACACAAAATATCTTTCTAAAAATTTTGGAGATATGATAAAATAGAGTAAAGAATCTTTCTCTGGTTTTCTTTCGTAAACTTTTTGCTAGCAAATGTACAATTAACTGTAATTGCCAATGAATTTGATTGTTTTATTTTCTGTGACAAAGTTTTATTGAGGTTCTGAGTTGAAATGTAAATAAATAATATAAAAATAAAAATAAATGTATAATTGCAAAATTAACTATTCATTTCGAAATAAAAATTTATGTCCATTAAAAATTTTTTTTATTAAACTTAAAACTTTTCTTAAGATATATTCACTTTTTAGTTTTAATTTCTTTGTTAACGAAAGTTTTTAGAATCTTAGTAGAGTTTGTAAATGTTGAACATGGAAATTGATCAATAATTGAAATACAAATAATAAAAACTGTAATATTAATAACTTTATGATTAACTACAACTCTACTGCTTTGAGCCTCAATGTGTAATAAATAATTAATCCTCAATAATGTCAATAATTTGTTAACACAAATGTTAAGTAAAATAATGCGATCCTCAAACGACACTCTATTGTGTGTATATTTAAAAAAGACATAGTATTTTTCTGAAGAGAATAGAATTTGGTGAAAAGCGAAATTATGATTTTCTAACATTACTCTATATAGAATATGAAATTTTTATTTTAATATTTATCCACTGTAAAATAAAGTCTTATTTTAGGCCTGAAAATTAACTGACTTTAAGACCCAACCAAAACAAGACTTTTAGAAAGACATACTAATGTGCTTATGAACAGGGGAGCTAGTTTTAAGACAAAATCAACTAGGTGATGGATTTTGTGTAACAGATTTTTTAAATTCAGCAAAATCATGGAACGGAGTGCGTATGGCAGATAAAGATGAAAACGCAGGTCCTCAATCGGAGGGTCTAGAAGTTATTATTGGAGATGAATACTGTTTATTTCTGAACGTATTTACTCCTTCACTAAAAAATTCAATTCAATGGTAATCATTTCTTAATTGATTTGAAGTTTCTAATTTTTAAGTCGAAACGATTTCAAATTCTTAAACTACGATGATTTAACGCCCGACTAATTTTCTTCCTTAAAAACAGGAAAATATCCAATCTCGGACAATCTGGATGTTTCCGAAAGACCTGGGATCGTTTGCATTTATTTAAAAGTCGCCATTTTGGACCACCCTAGTGTATATATATCTTTCCCCTGTAAGTTTTTTTGGTTAAAAAAATATCAATGTCTATTAAAGTTTACAGAATTTATTTTACTCAACTGTAGCTGAAAATTTATTCAAATGTCCTTATGTCCCCGTTTTCCTCAACTCGGTCCAGTAAAGTTTCACCAAATAATCCCCCAGGCCGCAATGTACTACCGGGGTTATCCCACCAAGCTACAGAAACGCTTATAAATCAAGAAATATTGTACAAAATCAACTGATATTTTTGGACTATTTGTGTCCGGGGAGCCACTACAAATACCGCAAATTTTATTTATAAAAAGTATATTAAGTAAGAAATAAGTAAGTTTTTTTGGCTTCCTGTAAAAAACAGAAAATGAGGATTACCCCCTTCTGAACGCTAGCTATTCAGTTGATTTTCACTATTAAGAAATCCAGTATTTGTTTTCCCTGTCAAATGTATATTTGTCACCATTTTCAAAATATTTTAAAAACAAGTATCAAAATAATAAATTAATTGAAATAAATGTTATGATGAAATGAGCTAGCTGTAACAAAATTTAAACCCTAAATTCAATCTTGCTGTTAGAATTTTCCATAAAAAATATTATCATTATAAGAGAAAATTCTTTCCGTTAGATGATGTCCACATTTTTCTTTAAAGCAGGTTGTTGAATGAATATTGACTATTCTAATCAGTTTACATACATAATAACATAGATAATTCAAGGACGTCTAGTCAATCAACCATATAATGCACCTCGAGATCTCCTAAATTTCCGACAGATAGAACATGTCGAGGTAATAAATTATTACATTAAGAAAAGATGACATATCTATCTATCATGGTTGTAATTATTCCTAATCTAATGAAATTCAGCTTTCATAACAGAAATATTTATTGAACCTAATTTGAATCCAATTAGGAAATGTATTGTTTTTCTACTCCAGTTTATTTTGAAATAAAATATTTTTCTGATTCTGAAAATCCAAAACAAACCACATATGCTTTCACTATTTCCTCAAAAAGTGCATTGTAATTTTAAATGAGTGCAAACAGAAGTTTAAATTATGCGAATATTTACAAACGTTGAAAGTTACGTAAACGGACCTAGTCACCTGACTTACCAGCATTTCAATTCTTGTAACCCTATTTCAATGCAAAACAAGATATCGAGTTGAAAATTTTTATAAAATTAAATAAAATGCACTAAGATAGAAAAATATATATGTTATTTTGATGATAAATATGTAACCGTCCGCGAAAAAGGTTACTAACGCAGGAAAAATTGGTTTTCAGGTTTTTACACCAATTGAGAGTTTTTGAGTTGCTCTTTCGTTTGTGAGAATCGGAAAATTTTTGAGCCAATGACTTTTCTTGTTAAATAAGATACAAAAGTAAGCATAATAAGCGAAAACCTATTAATGAACTTTGTTACGATCGCCCGTCATGTAAAATTTAGCTTTTAGACGTTAGGTGCCTTTCTTCGCAGACGGTCACGTACTTATGGCCAGACAGGCCTAACTTAATGCATTTTATTTAATTTTCTGAAGTGTATAGAATTTGGTGAAAAGCGAAAATATGATTTTCGAACATTACTCTATGTAGAATATGACATTTTAATTTTAATATGTATCCATTGTAAAATAAAGTCTTATTTTAGGCCTGAAAATTAACTGTCTTTAAGACCCAACCAAAACAAGACTTTTAAAAAGACATACTAATGTGCTTATGAACAGGGCAGCTGATTTCAAGACAAAATCGACTAGGTGATGGATTTTGAATAACAAATTTTTTAAATTCAGCAGAATCATGGAACGGAGTGCGTATGGCAGATAAAGATGGAAATGCATGTCCTCAATCGGAGGGTCTAGAAGTTATTATTGGAGATGAAGACTGTTTATTTCTGAACGTATTTACTCCTTCACTAAAAAATTCAATCCAATGGTAATCATTTTTTAATTGATTTGAAGTTTCAAATTTTTATGTCGAAACGATTTCAAATGCTTAAAATTCGATGATTTAACGCCCGACCAATTTTCTTCATTAGAAACAGGAAAATATCCAACCTCGGACAATCTGGATGTGTTCGAAAGGCCTGGGCTCGAATCCGAGCGCAATCGAAAGCGTCTTTTTTTCCACAGAAAGATTTCAAATTCTTCAAATTTGAATTTACTTTGCATTTATTTGCGATATAAGAGTTTGAAATTGTCTACGGAGACACCTGTCGGCAACGTATCCTAGCTCATACACGACTAGTGATTCTCCGATAATGTAGGCAGTGGCAGAAATTTCAAACTCAACTAATTACTTATAAAAAAGACTGATGTAAATCTTAAGATAATAAAGATAAAAATTATCCACAATATATATATCAAAATACCTGTAGTTTTAGTATCACCTTTTTTACACGCATACTCACTATACATACTCGACATAATTTTGATTGGGACAATATTAAAATCTTACATAAAGAATCAAACTATTTCAAAAGAATAATTGCAGAAACGTTTTACATAAAAAAGGAAGGAGAAAATAGTATTAATGTGATATCCGACTTAAAAGATTATAACGCTTCTTATGATATAATTTTAGATCAACTCATATAAATTTATTTTTTAATAAAAATTAATCAACAAAATACAATTTGATTCTATATTCTTATAAATGAGAACAATTTTTCAAAAAATTCAGAATTGAAAATGATGAAAACTCTTGATATGTCATTACAATTTGCAATAATAATTTTTTAGAGTAATTTGACAAAAATTGGGAATTAATATTGACCACTCTTTTTTGTCAACAATTCTACGAATTTCCAGTTACGATCCTACTATTTGACAAATTTCAAATTTTATTTTTATTTTGATTAAAGTTTTGAAAACAATCGTCGATATATACTTTTTTGTGATGTGTGTGTAAAAAAGATGATACTAAAACTACAGGTATTTTGATATATTTCCATCCACACAAAGTTGAGAGACGTTCATTATCGCCTTTTCTTGTATTTTCCCAATTTTCACGAGGATATTTCGTAGAAAAAAAGACATCTTACATTAAATTTGAAAGGAATTTGGTCACGTGGTCTGGTTGATGAAAATAGATCACAATAAATAAAAGAGTTAAATTCTGCATTTTTATAATTATATCCAAATGAATCCGAGGTCGGAATAACTCTGATTGATTAGGATTGAAAATTCGGTTTGGATTAATCCATCCTCGGATTGATTAGGATTATTCCGAATTGAAAACATGGTTCGGATTTATTCGGATTGATGCCTCGAATTGAATCAGATTAAGTCGGATTGATTTTTGCCCGTTTTTCGTCAAACGAGATACAAAACGCTTTTCGGATTGGTTCGGAATGACTCGGAATAGTTTGGAAACAGATTCCGGAATGGCTCGGAATAGCTTTAATTCGCTTGGATTGAATTTCAATTCGATACTTTTCTCAGGGATATCCATATCTCAGAAAACAAAATGTCTAAATCGAAAAAATAGTAATTCATTAAAAGCACCCAAATCACATTTCTACTCAAAAAAGAAAGTTTGAATTCAAAATAAAGAGTTACCGGGTATTTGTTTACCTCCGTCCATTCGTTTACCTTTAAGTCAAAAGCTTTTACTGACCTTCGACGATTACGACCTTCCCAATGTGAACGCGTGCACTTATTATTACTCTATCTTACTTTATCGAAGGAAAACAAAATTTTATAAATATATACCCAAGTTCGAATCAGTAATTAAAATATTTTTTGTTTGTAGAAAATTGAAGAATTGATTTACTCAGATGATCTGAAGATATTAATTTGATCTTTGAACCCAATATAGTCATTATTCATTATAAAATCAGTATTACTAAAATCAATAAAATAAAAATACAAATTACAGATATTATTCATTTTTACTTATTGCTTGTTCCATTTCCTGTTAATTATATTCTCTGCAACACATTTAAAGAACCTACGTATGCATGTATGTACTGTTCGTGGGTGTAACATCCAAAAGCGTCAGAAGGAAAGTGTGCCCAGTCGTCGGTTTCCGAAGAGAGGAGATGCTGAACAACGATGGATAGAAACTTTCGCGAACTCTTACTTGTCGAGGTTAGAACACCTACAAATAGTGAAAAGGCAATATTTTGTTGGTCATCAACATTTCGATGAACAATATTACTATCAAAAGAGAAATGGTGCTTTTCTCTTAAAGTGCGATTTTTTAAATTTTGGAATCAAGAGTAATTTATCTACGTCCATTTTTATCTTCTCTACCATTTCCCAAATTTTACTAACAAAATTTTATGTACTTTTGCCACAAACATATAGAAATTTAAAATCAATAAAATTTACTAATTTTCTAAGTATCACATGTTTTTAAGGTTCGCAGTTCGTTGCATAAGAAAATTTTCTGTATATCTTCTGTAAATAAAAATACAAATTACAGATATTATTGATTTTCACTTATTACTTCTTCAATTCCCTTTTAATTATATTCTCTGCAACACATTTAATAAACCTACGTATGCATGTATGTGCACTAACACGTGCACATATTAGGATGATTTATATGCACAGTTGCATGCGGCGCTAGTTGCTAATCGTCCACCATCTATACATTACAGTCTGTTCAACAAGAGCGAGTTCTCGATTTTTCGAAAACTATTAGAGATTTTTGAACTTTTTTTTTTTATGAAAGTACATTCAAAGGACTACGGCGCAATTACCAAGGCGATTTAGTAGCGCTCAGGCCGTGCAAACCTAATGGAAAGGTGGTGGACCGTTAGCAACTAGCGCCGCGTACAGCACTGCGCATGAACTACCATTATGTGTGCACGTGTTAGTGCATATACATGCATACGTAGGTTCTTTAAATGTGTTACAAAGAATATATTCAAATAAAATTAAAAGGAAATTGAAGATTTAGCGCAAAATTGTGAAAATTTAATTCAAGAGTGAGAAGTTATGTTGATATCAACTCACTCTTTAATTACATTTACACAATTTTGCCTTAAATCATGGTTTTCTCGTCATAAATAAAAATCAAAAATATCTGTAATTTGTATTTTTATTTTCAGAAAATATAGTTGCTTAGCACATTTTGCGTTGATTTTTGTACTACAAGATAATCGAACACTTTGTGGGGTCGAGATAGCTCTTTTCGGTGTTGTGTGAAAGTCTTCTCCAAATACATCCTTGCTGCTTCCTGCTTCTGGGATATCTTCTGATTATTTTTTCTGGAATATAGATTAAAAGCATTTAATTTATATGAATATTTGAAATTTATTTCGTAGGTATTTTATAAAATAAATAAAAATAAATTTTATAAAATAAAACTCCAGTCACATGTTTTGCGAAATTGTGGTGGGAATTTCTGACATTGTGGAATTTGTATTGGCAATTCTCAGCTATTTTTTCATAAATAATCCTTTGTAATTTTATACTATATATGTACTTGCATCCATATCTTCAGTAACATTTAGACAGAAGTACACTGCCGGTCGAAATTATTTGTTCACTTGTTGTTTCAGCTATTCCTAGTGTCTTAATTTTTATAATAACAAGTTGAAATTTTTTTCCCTATCATAAAATAAAAGTTAATAAAATTTTGCAAATAACAAATAAAACAAAATAAAAAATAATAAAATAAACTAAATAACAAAATTGAAGAAATTTTTTTTTCACAGAAAAATTTCTTCAATTTATATTGGAGAATACCATCTAGTTTTAAATAACGTTGGATTAATTCTAAATCAGAGGTTGATAAGGTCGATATAGTAGAGTTCCGTTGTCACGTACAGTGATACACTCTTCTAATGATCGACATAATCGACTGAAATGATTTAGAAAAATCAGAAAAAATAACAAAATGTTAATTTTATAAAAAAATATTTCAAAAAACTTGAAATTTCAATCATTCTGAAAAATATTAACAACTCTGAAATTAATTAAGATTTTTAAAAGTTTTTTGTCTCATTTAAATGGTAGGTTTTCATAGTATTTTGCTAACTAATCAAGATATTTTCAGATTTTTTTCCCTGGATTCTACCCGGCGTCAAAAATTATACAAAAAGGTCATAAAATTTTAAAAATGTGTAGCTACCTACAAGAAATTTTTAAAAACCAATGTGTATCATATTTTAATAAAATTTATAGATTACTTTCTTCATTTGAAAATTTTCGACATGTTTGTACCATGTTTGACCCCAGGGTAGAATTCAAACGAAAAATTCTAAAAATATCTTTTTAAGTTAACAAAATACTATGAAGAGTAACCTTCAAAATGAGACCAGAAACGTTTAAAGGTCTTAATTAATTTCAGTGTTATTAATATTTATTCAAAAAGATCGAAATTTGACGTTTTTTGCAATATATTCTTATAAAATTATCATTTTGCCTTCAACTTGGGCTCAGTAGATGCAAAATTTAAATAATTATAAAAATTAAGACACTTTAAGAATAGCTAACACAGCAGGTGAATAAATAATTTTGACCGGTAGTGTATATACTACTCTTTTAGTTTGGTATCTCAAAATTACGTGCTAGAATTTTATTGTCATTCCTAAGGAAGTTTTAGATACTTCATCGAAGTTTCTTGTACTATTTTATGTAAATTTTCTTACGATTTTTACATTTTTTCACATTTTCAAAGTTTACTTCGAAATAGGGCTCATATATGTAATATTTTATTTATTGCACTTAAAATTTTAGAAATAAAGATCACTAATGAGGACTCTGATCAGAGACGAAAAGTTTGAAATTATATACAATATCGTATGAAATTAAAAATATTGTTACTTACGTGTGCAAACTGCACGCTACTTTCTTCAAAGTCTCGTGTGCCTTCTGCAGGTTTTTCTATTTTGGGAATAAAAATTTCGAAGTCTGATGGGGAAGAAACACTCGCCGGTTTAATGTTCACATCACTTCCACTCGACACATCACTACACGACGGTAAATTTAACGTCGGAAAAATGTCGATGACAAATAAAAAATTGTCTTTCTAGTACTTCGAGGTATCCTAACCTCGACAAGTAGGGATTTGAACATGCTCCTATCCATCGTTGTCCGGCATTTTCTTTCTTCGGAAACCGATGAATTGACACATTGTTCTTCCGACCCCTTTTGGAGGTACACCCACTCACAGCACACTGAATTTCGTACTTCGAATTCATTTTAAATGATTATAAAGCGCGATCGCGTACGAATTGTCGATACATGTATACAACAATGGCGGAACTCATACGAAGCCGTTCCCTTTGCCGCACTCCGCCCGCTTCCGACAACTAGCGCCGCGTACACCACCGCACATGAACTATCCTACGGGGACACCCAATACATTAGAGGTCGACCTGCCCTGGTAGCGCTCGAATCGTCCGAGAGAGCAGACGTGGGTCATAATGAGTTCTGTGTACGCGAAACGATTTGAAGCGGTCTTCTTGTGTACCCATCCAAAGGGACCACTTATGTCCTATACAGCCGCTGCTAAATACATCAAAAAGTCGAAGTCGTTCGTGAAGAAGTGGGTTGAGCGTTATAAAGCCAATAAAAAACACCCCGTGAAGGTCCACGTTTGGGGATGCTTCTCACGGCGCGGTTTTGGGTGTTTAGAGCTGTTCACTGAGAACTTGAATGCTCAGAAAATGCTCCAAATATATGAACGTGGTCTAAGGTCTGCTACAAAGATGTTTGGAGCCGATACGGCCGATTGGATCTTACAAGAAGATAACGACCCGAAACATCGAAGCCGTCTCTGCACCGCCTGGAAAATAGAAAATGGCATCACAACTTTGGACTGGCCATCACAGTCCCCCGATGCGTATCCAATCGAAAATGTCTGGAGTGTTTTAAAGAGAAAGCTTACGGGCAAACGTGTGTTCACCCTGAAACAGCTCTCGCAGAAAATCAGGAAGATATGGCAAGAATTACCAACGGACCACGCTGAAAAATTAGTGGAAAGCATGTCGAAAAGGTGCCAGGCCATTCTGGTCAACGATGAGTACTGGACTATCTATTAGGTAGTAGCGCCGTAGTCCTTCGAGAGTACTTTTATTTTTAAAAAAAACGTTTCAAAATCTCTAATAGTTTTCGAAAAATCGAGGACTTGCTCTTGTTGAACAGACT
This sequence comes from Diplolepis rosae, assembly GCA_030998225.1. Lineage (NCBI taxonomy): Eukaryota > Metazoa > Arthropoda > Insecta > Hymenoptera > Diplolepididae > Diplolepis > Diplolepis rosae. The sequence goes on from JAPYXD010000695.1 coordinate 4,410,537, forward strand.
GTAGATTTGGACTTCCTGGCCTTAAGCTATTGCGCTTGCGTTATCACAGCACGCTTATAAGCTTTATTTGGCGCACTATTTCTCTTCCATAATTGAGGGGTTCCGTGCAATGAGTGCACTTACGCGGGAAAATGCTAAAAAAGAATGTTGAAACTTGTAAAAAGTCAATATCTAAATACCATTTTACAGTTAAATTATACGAGATAAGAAAAAACGTTATGATATAAAATTTCCTACTACAAAAAGATTACAAATTTGAATCACAACATTTTTTTATAAGATGTATATTTTTCATTGTAATTTTAAAAAGTACTATTTAAGATTGAATATTGAATCGTTTCATCATAATATGTGAAATACGAAAAAAACGGAAGAATGCAAAATTGTTCACTTCAATAAGGTCTATAAATTGTATCCGACACAAATTTAAAATTTTACCGCACTAGTGCAGGAAAATCAACTTTCCGCACGTAAAACGACACCACCTCGGCTAACTTTCCGTATACAGCGAACAAAAGATATCGTTCGTATCACGTGCGGAACGTATTTAACCGCGCAAGCGAATTGCGAATTTCAATTTAAAAAATATGATTAAAACAAAAAAATTTCTTTTTCTAAACAAAATATGTAAGATACAAAAAAAACGTTGGGATGGAAAATTGTTTGCCTAAAAATAAAATCTACAAATTCTTACCCTGAGAGACTTTTTGTTAATGTAAATGATAAAAATGAATAACAATTCAGTATAATATTGTTTCAAAATGGGGCGAACCGAGGTTTTATTACGCTTATTTATAATATTGCATCGAAATTGAAAATAGTCATAACAGTCTTTAAAACATGTAAAAAAAAATGATTTTTTTATTCACCTAATATTATGAATTTCCATTCGAAAAATCAACAGTATGAAAAAATCATATTATAATTGCTAAAATGTCTCAAAATAATTCTGATAATTCGAACAATGAATATTATAAGCTGGAAAGCATATTTGAGAAATTAATGTCATGAATATGAACTTTCTAGAATATGACAAGCGAGAATGACCAAGAGGCTTCAGGCTTTGGGAATGCGTTTAGTTATCTAGATAAAGGTACGTTAGAGGGTTCGAATCCCCAAGCGATTATGAAATTTTTAATACAAGCGTGCGATTACAAATAATATATCATTGTGTAACTTAAATATCTGAACATAAATCTGTGGTCCCAGGCAAGAACATTGTTATCTCAATTTTTGACGAAATTAAGTTTTTATTTGTTTCTAATTTATTGGAAAAAACTAAATTTCATTGCGTTTTTAAAATTAATATACGGCTATTAATTTTTTATGATAATTTTTTTTCTTTTGACGAAACAGTAGAAAATTGAGGCGGTCAGTATCGTCAACTACCAAAAAGTCTAGATCCTCTTTTCTACTTGTTATTAAGTAATATCTTGGTTTTTCATCGCGGAATCAAATGAAACGAACCCTTTTTCCCTAGAATTGAGCAAATACTGATAAAATTTTTATTCTTCAATTCAATATCAATAGGCGATAGTTTTTCTTGATTGTCTCAGTTTCGTCGAGAATCGAGTTAAAAAAGTTCTTGCGTAGGACAAGATGTATATTTCATGTTTTGATTTTAAAAAACGATATTGAAAATTAAAAATTTCATTTTCTTTTTCATTTGTAATCTAAAAAATTTAGCAATTTGTATGTGAAGAATATGAAACACGGAGCGCGAAGCGCGACGACCAAATCCCGCTCAAACTTGTGAGCAAAGAGTGCGATGAAAATGTGCTCACCAACTGGGTAGATTTTTTCGAATATATTGATGTATATTTGAATTATTGTTTTGCAATTGTAAAATATCAAAATTTTGAACCTTAAAATTCTTTCTTGAAATGAATCATTTATAATTGAGACAGAATTGTCAATACTTATGCGCGAAAAAAGAAATAATCGAAAATTTATTATAGTTTTTCTCACATTGACGACGCCCAACCACTTGCGAAAAAAACGACGCTTGCCTCTTATATACGACAGTTTACTAAATGCTTTCTGCATACAAAAAAAGGCTTTTCCGATTTCAAACAAACTTGCCAAAAGAAAGATTTTAGAGAAAAAGAAGCGAATAAAATGCGCGTCTTTTACATCTTCTGTGTCTGTGCATATGTAAAATCTTAATAATAGTGTCTCTTTGAAAATCGCGTCACTTTCGTTTCAATTTTGCCTCATGTCAGGAATTGATGTTACCGGCTGGGCATGGCACAACTAAATGCCTCATTGCCTTGCAACCTATAAAATGTTCACTGAGGCATGGTGAGTATGTGAAATCTAAAGTTAGTACATTGTTCAAGATAAAGGCAGTTTCTTACGTGCCGTTAACAATGAAGGTCGTTTCTTTTGTGCTCTGTGCCATTGTAGCCACATCTGTAGGACTTCAGGGAACATATGGTAAGTTTATCTACATAAACTAATGTACAAATAGTATTTTTATCATTCTCACATGAGGATGACCCCATTGTATCAGGTTGTACAAATAAGTTTCCGCCGTTTTTTATCAAAAATTGGGCATTTATTGTGAAAGAACGGAACCTTATGTTTTATTCGAAGTATTGTCCATCGCATTGTTCTTCTTGCATTTGGCAGGAATCTTAATCCAATAATGCTTCCAATTCCGCGTCTTTGTACACTTTTAGCCTTCCGCTACGTTCTTTGTCTTCGATGTCAAAGTCACCGTTCTTAAACTTTTGAAACCACTCACGATAAGTTCTCTCACTTAAGGCAACCTCACTATATGTTTTTACAAGCAATCGATGTGCCTCACCTGCAGATTTCTTCAAATTGAAGAAATAAATCAAAAGAACGCTTATTCGACTAAAAGCTCGACATTTTTACACATAAAAGAATATATTACACTGATAAAAATTCGCTAATATTTCAAGGTTATGTTGTTGACAGATCTCCAACCCTACGACAGTGACGATTTACATCTGTCAATTTCAACCAACACACACTGGTGGCATCAACTTTTGTCAAACAGTGGATTCCTGCGTTATTCCATCGACAAATAATGCGGGAATGTTCCCAGAAGATTGACGTTTTCGGCCCTCATCAATTACAGTAGTAATATACGAATTATCTTTTTGAGTCTAACTTTCATAATAGCTATGATAATAAATAAACTTTGTAAAATATAGTTAAATAATTCAGTTTCATAAATGACGAAGAAAATATAAGTTTCCCTTGAAACTATAAATATAAATTATTTTTTTAACGATTACAACCATAAAAAAATATTTTTTTAAATCCAATACCTCCCGTGTGGAAAAATTTCGTGGCAGTCTTAAGTAGAGAGATCGGCTGGCAAGACCGAATCCAAACCGACTATTTAAGACGGTCTGACAGGGTGTTGGCCATGGCCCTCTCAGACAGACTCGATTGAAAAATTTTCTAATTGTCATCGAGACGGTCTGGTGTGATCCTCAGCAGACGGACATGATTGGGAAAACTTCTAAGTATTTCAAAGTGTGCAGAATCGTTGTCTGTTGACGTCATTGACACGTATCTAGGTTTGTATACACATTGTTTGCCGGTATTTGTCGAGCAATAATACTATACAGTTATCAGATTACTACACGGAGAAAAATAGTTGAAGTAATTTTACTTAACTTCTGATCAAATTTGAGACAAATGGATAAGTTGGAAGTTATTTAGTATCACTGTAATTATTTGTGATATCTCTGGCGAAAGTATCAGATTGAAATTCATTCCGAGTCAATCAGAACTATTCCGATTCGTTTCGATATCTGTATCCGAGCCAATGCGAATCATTCCGAACCAATCCAAAAAACGTTTTGTATCTCGTTTGATGAAAAACAAACAAAAAATCGATCCGACCTAATCCGATTTAATCCGAGGCAACTAACCAAATGAATCCGAACCAATCCGAAACCAAGTTTTCAATGCGAATCAATCCCAGCTTGGATACAGATATCGGAATGAATCGGTATAGTTCTAATTGGCTCGGAATGAATTCCTATCCGATACTTTCGCCGGGGAAAAAAACATTATTCATTTGCGCCCAAGGACACATTAATTCAGGAGCTAAGTAAAGTTGAAAGCACCATACATCGAATCATAATGTCTCTTATTTTATAATAAAAGGCTCATTTAATGGCTTTTTGCCGAATTTTCGGCTTATCACTTTTTTTAAAATAAATAATCCTTGAAAACATTGTTTTACATTTAAAATTAAAAAAGGGTAGTTAAGAGCAAAGGACCAAAACGTTAATTATTATCGCTACTTCTGTCATACATGATGCAATGTAGTACATTGCGCTACATAGGAATGAAATTTAAAAATTGAACTGCGCATGCGCCTACAGCCATGCAACAAAGCACAATCTTCTTCTTATTCTTCTTCTTCTTCGTACAGCGTTGGCACCGTACTGGCAAAGCCTTGTATATTTGAACTGCGCATGCGTCTATTGAAATCCGTTACTAAAGGGTTTCCCAATAGGGGTGATATGATTTTGAATGTCCCTATCGGGCTCATTTGAACTGAAATTTTTGACGTCTGCTGTCAGTTGTCATCAGTAAGGTTTGCCATTTAATCATGAGTAGTTTCACGCTTCCACAACGTTTGGAAATTGTCCAATTATTTTATCAAAATTCGAGAAGTTTTGTCGGTGTTCAAAGAGCATATCGTGCAAAATATGGTCGTCATTCTGCTCCATCCGCGCTCTCAATTCGTCGAATAATCGATAAGTTGGAGAGTGAATTTACTCTATTGGATACTAAGCCTAAAAATCGTATGCGTACCGCACGTTCTACACAGAATATAGCCGCCGTACCGTGAATTGTCCGTGCCACGCCGATCTCAGGAATTGGGCCTGTCCAGGATGACTACCTGGCGTATTTTGCGATTGGATCTTGGCCTGCATCCCTATAAGATCATTCTGGCCCAAGAACTGAAGCCTAATGACCATCGTTTGCGTCGGGAGTTCGCGGATTGGGCTCTGGAATCAATTGAAAATTATCCCAATTTTCATCAAAAAATCATCTTTTCTGATGAGGCGCATTTTTGGCTCAAGTCTCGGGGGACATTTGGCCGATATATTGTTTAAATCATAAATGGCATAGAATATCCAATATAATAAAAAAGATTTCGATCAATTCCGAATGAATATTCAGTGTTTTTTTTCAATTTCAAAACATATCACCCTTATTAGGAAACCCTTTACTACACAAGATTGATAAAATCAAAATGCCCGGGACTAGTCGTGACATATCAAATGTAATGACTAGCGCCGCAAACAACAAATACTAGATTAGATTCGAGTGTACGCATAAAAACTCGTATACGCACCGAAGTCACATAAAATAGTATACGTGCCATTGCACACATTCGGGAAATTACGAGACTCGCGACAATGCTCGCAGGACTGATCGCGCCTCGGCTTCGTCTCGGCTTTGCCTCAGCTACGTCTCGACTACGCCTCACCTACGCCTTGATTACGCCTTGGCTTCGATCTCCTGCGAGCATTGTCGCTCGTCACGCAATAACCCTCATTGTGCGCCGAGGCACGTAATATACTATTTGAAACTTAACTGTGCCCGGAAATTCACGGAACTATTTTCGAAAAGTGTCAGGAACTCTAGAACTATGCTAAATCTTTTCAGAACTCTTAAAAACATTCAATTTTTCCGAAAGTGGAAGGGAGCGTGAACTTAGCCCCCCCCCCCCCTTATTTTTGAGGCATTTAAATCCCGGAAGTATGTTAAAAACTATCAAGAACTCTAGAACTATTTGTAAAGAGGTCAGAACTCTAAAAAAAAAATTTGTTTCCAATAGTGCGGGTACAGCTTCACAGGCATAGGGATAGTTTGGAATTATTGTTTCAAACAGCATGTAATAGTCTAGTTTCTCCTCAGCTTAGCCTGCCGTACACCTAAGGGAATATTGTCTAGTGAGTAGACGTAGACTTTTGCATAGTATGATGAACATTTTACTTTCATCCCTTTTTCAACACAGAGAGATACTAGTAAACATTGTAGCTCTTTGTCTTGGAGAAAAATTATTCACGAATATTAATTTAATTCAATTATCTTTTCGACATAATAACTTTGTCATAGGATTACCACAATTCTTAAGATTATACATAGCTCGCTTGCTTCTGCGCAAAATGTATGGTCTTTATGAAGGCACAATAGAAAAATATCACGTGGCTAAATAGCCCTAAATTCAAAGATACAGCGGGATATCTTACCAAACATAGTAAGAAAATTCCACGTTAGGCTGGACTTATGTATTCAAGCCAATGGAGGTAATTTCGAACATTTGATTCGATGAATTTCCTTCCTAATTTGGACAATAAATTTGAGGCACTTAGAGCAAAAGGAAAGTAAATATTGTTGTCATTTAAAAAAGTGAAACATAAGAACGGTTGAAACAAAAATAAGACAAATCTCCTTCAGCGGTAAAGCGAAACAAAATAAAGTTGGAACAAAAGAGAGACAAATCGTTTCTAGCGGTAGAGCGAAACAAAATAATGTTTAAGGAAAAGAGTGACTCGGTTATTTCGCTTTTGCTCCAACATTAAAGCAGGACAACCGAGTCGCTCTTTTCTTCCATCTTTATTTTGTTTCGCTCTACCGCTAAAAAAGATTTGTCTCTCTTTTGTCCAACTTTATTTTGGTTCGCTCTGCCGCTAAAAAAGATTTGTCTTCCTTTTGCTCCAACCGTTTTTATGTTTCATTTTTCTATGACAACAATATTTACTTTCTTTTTGCTCTAAGTGCCTCAAATTTATTGTCCATGGGGTTTCTGGTTCCTAAAAGTACACTGACATGCCAGTTGCGACCAGGAGCAACATGTCTGCTGTCAATCAAACCTCCTCGAGGTGAAGTAAGTTTATAAAGGTTATTCGCCATAGTACCATTCACTAACCAGACAGTTGATGTCCATAGGACGCTATTTAGTAGAACTGTCAGGAAGATATTTGTTATTTGTTAACCGTCACGTAATTATTATTGCGATATTTTAGCTTACTAAAAAAATTAAGTTTCATGTACTATAACCTCGACTACAACAGTTTTCTCTGTAAATATTTTAAACAATTATACGACGCAAATAATTTATTGAGTTACTAGCAGAAAAATAATGTTAAATAAGACAAATTTCGATGAGAGAGACTAAATTGGTGTTGCGAATATTGCAGGGAACAATTCAACTGTGTTAAATAGTAAAATAACAAATCGAGAAAAAAGTGAGAAAATATAGAAACGTGGTTGAGATACGTCGTAGTTTCTATCCAAACAAATGGACATCATGTTTGCACTGCATTCATATTCAAACCAAGAAAATTATTCAGTACAGCTACGTGTGCAGACAAAATATTAAAATTCGTCGAAGAGAAGGGTTCGCGCAGTAATACAGAAGTTAGAGCTTGTAATTATAAATATCCTCAACCTGATAAATCTAAATGCCCTCCAATTACGGCAGTACAAAAGGCTAAAGGTTATAAAGTAACTTCTGGAGGTTTCTACGATGGACCCTACGCACAGGAAAATTTTGCGCTTTTCACAGTGAGTCCTCACGTTTACACAAATGGTGTCAAAATTTTCTATTACTTTTATATTTACAGGTAGATGCACTGTTTACTGGAACTGTACAAGAGGGTATGATTGGCCAATGCCGATACAGTCTAAATCCTGGTCAAGAATACACTGTGTTAGGATTCAAATCCATAAGAACAGTAAGTTTATTGGGGCCAACATTTAATGTGTAATCAGTGATAATTATTTTTAAAAAAAGTAGTTTTTTGAGGAAGCATTTCGTCAGCTTCTCCCGATTCTTTTTCTCAATACGGTTAGTACATACATACATAAATAAGTAACCCATGTTCTAGAATAGCAGATACAGACGGTCATTGCACCTAGTTTCACAAAACTCCTTGCACATTCAACGTCAGATTTTGGGTGCTATAATAAAACTTAGGAAAAATCTAATATTTCAGTGTCAATTATTTTAATCCGTTTAGAATTGACTTATCATTTAATGTCGCATAAGATGGAAAACTCCATTTTAAATTTTATTCGTTTGCACTATGATTCTAAGAATTTAGCAATTTCCCCTAAAAAAGTTCTCAAAGTTACTAAATTTGTTTATGGCTTCAAATGAAAAAGGAAATTCAATGAACTTAAGCGGCTGTCTTTACGGGAAAACTGCAGTGCTACCCCTGCACTGACAGAAAATGAAGCCCCCGAATCGACCACCTAACGGAAACCATGAGGTGTGCGGCTTTTCGAGAGGCAGCCCCTAAGAAGAAGTAAGAAGCTGCGAAAAAAGTTCAAGCAGGCAAACCAGAAGAACGCCGAGGTTTAGAGTATTGTAATTGTCATTGTCTGGCGAGCAAACAGGGATGTTTTGAGTTTAGTGGGTGTTGCTTCGGCTGCGTTCCAAATAGCATGCATCTGAAAACGTAAGGATTTGGTGAAAATGTCGAAAGTCATTTTCCACATAAAACTCATACCTTCTCATTTATGATGAGAAATGTAAAGAAGCAGTTTTTGGCGGTTAAAAAGTTTAAGCGCCAACGTATCGATTTCCCATAAATAACATTCGAAGTCCAAGTAGCTCACCTAATATAAGACTCTTGTCTTATAGGCGGAAGGCTATGGGGTCAATTCTCGCTGCCGTCAATTTTTTTTAATTCTATCAAAATGCTTTGTAACGAAGTTATAATAGAGTCCCGCCAGGGTACAGCCATGCGGACAGGAATTCGGGAGAAGTTGGCCCAGCATGCTTTGGTCGCGCGCCGTCGCCTAATTGCGAATTCTCTGTGTTGGCGTGTCTTGGTTGCTTTCGGTTTGAGTATTGGTCGTACCGGTGTCTCGGTATTCTCCCCAACATTTCGATGATATTGTGCTACGATCGCTTGAAGCGGTAATGTAAGTTTATGAAAAAATTATTTAACCGAAAATATGCGTATTTTCTGGTGTACATAGATGGTGTATATAGATGGCACCACTATTAACAAATCCATATGATTTTTAGGAAGCACTTACTTTTTTTTAAGAATAAGATCAAACAAAGTATGTTCAGATCGATAAATATATTATCAGCACATCGATCTGAGCTTACTTTGGCATTTATCATTTAGGAGAATAACTAATTTATATCTAGATTCGCATACGAATTTACAATTCAAGGACAATTCATACTTAGGAAATTAGCACATTTGATTGATTTTAGGTTTGTACATGTTTGTGTCTAAAGTACATAAAATTCTCTTTTCAAAATTTAAGAAATGTTAGACACAACTGAGTCGTGGATTTTTAGGGGGATATTAATGAGACTTTCATAGTGAAAAAAAGTAGATTTTTATTTTTTATCTTGAAAACAGATTTTTGTACAAAAAAATGGTTTGAACATAAAAGATGAGCGGTATTTTATTTATCGATCATCCTAAGCAAAAAAGAAGCATCAATTACGAATGTTATATGGCGATGTTGGTGCGATAAAAGAAAGAAATTGCGAAAAAACGACCCCAAATGAAGAAGAAAAGAAGTGCTCTTTCACCAAGAAAATGCAGTGTGTCACAAGTCGATCGCAACAATGGCAAAATTGCACAAATTGCACTTTGAATTGCTTCTCCATCCACCTTATTCTCCAGATGTGGCACCAAGCGACTACTACCTGTTTGCAGATCTGAAAAGAATGCTCCAGGGAAACGGATTTGGCTCCAATGAACAAGTGATTGCCGAAACTAAAGCGTATTTTGCAGCCAAAGATGCATCATTCTACAAAATAGGTAGTAGTTGTAGCTTATAACAGAGATTTGTATTTTGTACTCCAAGCATGCATAATTGATTGGTTCAGCCGTTAGGTTAGTATCGCGTTAGTTATAAGTAGAGAAGGTTCAAACCCACAGCAATTAAGAATAATTTTGATACCGTTTAAACAAGCAATTACGTGTAGTGTTTGTGTCTAAAGTGAGTTAGTGTGTACTTGAAAATAATAATATGAGAAATATTTCGTACATCGTATATCGAACAACAAAAACGGTTTTAATTTTTATTAAACTATCCTTTGTATGTGCTAATCTGGAACTAGTTATCTAAACTTCAAAAGACTTTCTCTTTCCGTAAAGTAATAAATCTTATTACTGTATTGAAGTTTTACACTAAAATTAACAAACGATGATCTGATAAGGATCTAATAATAGCTTAAAAAGGAACTGTAATTTTTTTTTCACTCAAATATGTCGAACTTTGTGCCTGAAAAAGTGTTTTTGCGGGGAGTTCTTCATCATTACTTTAATAAGAAGAAAACTGCTGCCGAAAGACATCGTATTTAGGTGGAAGTTTATGGTAAACATGCTCTAGGTGAGCGGATGTGCCAAAAGTGGTTTGCACGGTTTAAAAGTGATGATTTTGACTTGGAAGATGAAGAACGTCCTGGGCAGCCAAAAAAGTTTTAAGATGAAGAACTGGAAGCATTACTCGATGAAGATAGTTGCCAAACACAAGAAGAGCTCGCAGAATCATTGGGAGTCATTCAAGCAACCATTTCAAAATGTTTAAAAGCAGCCGGATATATTCAAAAGCAAGGAAATTGAGTTCTACATGAACTCTAGCCGAGAGACGTTGAAAGGCGGTTTTGCATGTCCGAAATGCTGCTGGAACGCCACAAAAAGAAGTCATTTTTGCATCGAATTGTTACTGGTGATGAATAGTGGATCCATTACGACAACCCCAAGCGCAAAAAATCATATGTGAAACCCGGCCAACCGGCCAAATCAACGGCAAAGCCGAATATCCATGGCGCGAAGGTAATGCTCTGTATTTGGTGGGATCAGAAGGGTGTGCTGTATTATGAGCTGCTAAAACCGGGTGAAACCATCAATGGAGAACGCTACCGAACACAATTAATCCGTTTGAAGAGAGCAATAGCCGAAAAACGCCCGGAATATGCGACCAGACACGAGGCAATTATTTTCCATCATGACAACGCTCGGCCCCATGTTGCTATTCTGGTTAAGAACTATTTGGAAAACAATGGATGGGAAGTTTTACCCCACCCGCCTTATAGCCCAGACCTTGCCCCTTCTGACTACCATTTGTTCCGGTCGATGCAGAACGCCCTCACTGGAATACGGTTCACATCAGAACAGGGTATCAAAAATTGGCTTGATTCATTCTTGGCCGCCAAGCCGGCGCAGTTCTTTTGGGATTGAATTCACAAACTGCCAGAAAGATGGGAAAAAGTCATAGCTTCAGATGGGCAATACTTTGAATAATACTATTGTGCATGTTTTTCTTAAATAAACGTTCAAATTTTTTTAAAAACCGCACGAATTAAGTTATAGATCCAATACAATTAGGGTATAAAAATATAGCTTGTTCAGGGTCAAGCTGGATACTTTCGTAGGAACCAAATCGTTTCGAGTATTACAAAACCTGTAAGGCCCTTGCGAATTTGCCCGATGAGGACCTGATTCATAGTAGGAAAAACTTGTCAGGACCTTACAATTACCCTTTTAAAATTTGTACATAGGTATTTTTCGAAATCATGGCTTATTTTTTCTGAGCGAATATTCTCTACAACTCTACTGTTTCCAATTTTGAAAATAAATGAAAAATCTTCAATTATAGTTATTAAAAAAAAAAATTTTTTTAAATTCTTTTAACGATTTCAAGTCCTAAAATCACAGAAAAACTTTTCTCTCATAATAGTGTATTATGCAACATGTGCGTAAAGTGCGGTTTTACACACGCGTGGTGATGACGTGCACGAGTTCAACGCTATCACCACAAGTGGGTAAATCGCTCGCACGAGTTGCATACGATATTTTTTGACACAGTGTGCGGAAAATGCGTTTCAATGACATCAGAAAATATGCCGAAATTAAGGTTGATGGAGACTAAAGGGAGTGACGTGGGAGGGGGGGGGGGTCCAGGGCTGCAGGCCCTAGTGGGGGTGCAGGGGGCGGAGCCCCACCCCATATAGAGATAATTAGAAGGGTAATTAATTACATAATTCTTTAATTGGAATAAACATAATTGAAATAAATTAATTGAAATTATTTGTGAAAATTATTATATTTAATTATGTGTCATTTTCAAAATGAAATACACAATAAATTGTTATAAGGCGTCTCGTAACTTTATACAAGTAAATATAATTCGCATGTTAAGCACAGTTCATAATAACGGAAAAAAATTAATTAATTAATGAATTAGTTGTTGAAATAAACTATTGCATTTCATGAATTATAAAATATATATAAATTTTTTTTTATTTTACGCACAGTGTATCGTAATAAGCCGTTTTACGCACTCATATGGGTTTGTATAAACGCATTTTACGCACACTGTGTCAAAAAATAATTTTTCGCACTACCACTACCTCAAGTCACTAAAATACATTGTGGAATTAAGAAAACTATTTTCTTTCAGATAACAAAATGTTTTTCTGAGTGTAGTAAAATTAATTTAAAAACTAGTAAAATCAACTAAATTTTCGGTTAATTGAACCGAAAAAACTAGTATTCAAGCTAGACAATCATTCAACTGATTAATTTTACCATTTTTTTCTGTCTATATTAAAAATATTATTATTTTATGTAGGAAAAGCAAATGTTTTATAAATTGTCTATTTTTTATTATGATCATTTTATTTGACTATAATATTTTAACACGTTTGTGCTATAATTTAGAGAAACTAATGTTTATTTTTGTTGAAGAAACAATCAGATGAAGTGGAATATAAAATTGATGTATGTAACGCAGAAGTTCAGGTATTTGAATATAAGGATTGTAGACTTGCTTTCAGTGAGCAAGGTATTCGTGGAGGTGCTTTCTATGAAGATACGAGGTGCATAAAGATAACTTCAGATGCATATTTTGAAATGGTCAGTACCTTAATATACATTTAAAAATGTGCTGTTTGACAAAATTTTGGGAATTTTAGAAATTTATTTTGCTGCAAAACATTTCCTTTTAGTCTTATTTTGAAAAAAGTGCTCTTATTTCAGGAGGATATTGGATGCCCTTTATATTCTAAATATTCTAATTTCATATACGGGATAGTATCTTACATCAGTCAGGATAGAAAACTTGCCACCGTTTTAGTTACTGAACGTTTTGATCCTCTGTCATTTTATGAAGATATGTGGGGGTTAATGAAGTCTATTAAGGTATCATCTGAATGCGACAACTGAACTCTGTACAATCAGCAATAAGAAAAAATTATTCTGACACTGAATCTGATGTTACACTAGCCTGCAACAAATTTTATCCTATATGAAAAATAAAGACAAAAACTTCGACGCTATTTTTGAGACTTTGGAATACTTTACTAAATTATTTAACACTTAATATTTCAACCAAGTTTTAATAAACAAAATTCTATTTTCCTTATAAAATGTTTAAAATTAATGTACGATTTATTTGCATATCGATACCCACGTTCTAATATGTCGTATCCCACAAAATTTGAGAAATTGACTTTTTTTTAAAAATGGATTAATTATAATGTTTTACAGCTTATATTAAAATCTTGGGAGTCAAATTGTTTATTTAATATTTTTAAATAAATATTCTAATATGTCGTATCCCACATGCTGATTTTCACGAATTCTAATATGTCGTATCCCACATCAATTGGTTAAGTCAGCGCCAGCGATGTGACAGTCAATTTTTATTTTGTGAATAGTCTTAAGTTTATTTTAAGAAATTATTTAATAAAATGAGTAAGAAGGTAATTACAAATAATATTTTTACAACTCCAATTAAATCTAGAGCATCCGCTGAAACCTCTGTTTGTAGATCGATTAAAAATAACTAAAAGTAAATGGCAACAATTACAGGTATTAAAAAAAGTGTTGCTGAGAGATACACACTGCTTCTATGATAATATAAAATATATTGATGATACTGACAGAGAGTAAAAATATAGTTAAGGTAACTGAAAAGACTAAGAGTAAGAAACGAAAAGCTAATCAAGTTAATCTTGGTGTTAAAAGCAAAGTACTGCGTACTAATAATAGATTTATAAAACTTGAAGATAATGATATTAATTATAAAAAAAATTGTGATAATACCAGACGAAAGAGGACAAGAAATTTTCAACAATCTCAGCAAGAAAATGTACTTGAAGTAAAAAAAAAAAAAATTAAGAGTACTTAAAATGAAAAAAAAATGATTTAAGCAATATTAAAGATAGTAAAAATAAAATGTATCAATAATGTTATATTATAATAATTATGAATTAAACAATATAAAATAAGAGAGAAAAATGTTATGCATGGGATGAAACAATATTTAATTATAAAACGATTAAGGTAGTACGATCACGAAAATTAGACCTCAGGCAAAAATAGATAATTTTGCTTTCAAGCAGTGTTGCCAATTGCATGGAAATTTCCCGGAATCCGGGAAATTTTGACTGACTTGGGAAATTTTACGGGATGTCAAGAAATTCCGGGAATTTTCGGGATATTGTCTTATAATTGCCTTATTATGTATTAAATTTGCATAGAAGATTTAATAAGAGATCTTTCGTTAAAAACAACCAATCATAATGAGTTTTGATTAAAAAAAAGAAGCATTTTATTGGTTGCAGGCCCTTAGGGCGCTTTCATATGTCATAGTGCTCTCATGCCACCAAGTGGAAAAGGCCTATTGCTATGCATTTCACTCTAACTCCTTCGGACGTTATCTGCTAAAGTGAGATGAACAGAGTTTTCAGGTTTTCAAATGAATGAGTCACATCTCTTGATAGTCGCTTATGTGTAAAATTAGCCTAAAGTTTCTCACAGTATCTATGTTGATTGGATAAAAATATTATGTCCCAAGAAAGAATCATTGAATGGAATTTGAAATAGATTTTTAAAATATAGAATTCAGAAATGGATATATTTTTTATTAGAAAAGAGAATCCCAAATTACCTTGCATGCCTGTAAGTTTAAATTATATAATTATTTTGATTCTCTTTGATTATAGGGGTGAAAAGATAGAAAAGTAAAGTTATGTTTCTGTACAGTATTTTCTAAACGTGATCAGTACGCATAATTGTTTATACGTTTATTAGTAAAATATTGTCTCTAGTAGGGCATGCGGTACTTTACCAGAAGAGTAATTTTGTTCCTACAGGTCTTTATCCACAATTTTTCAAAATAATATTTGTTCATCAACGTAAAGAACATAAAGACTGAGGTCGATGGACAATTATTTGATTTAGAATTTTGATTATTTTTCGAAATTAACAAATATATATTTTTTTAAAACTATGAAAACCTAGGATAAAACATATTTTTAACAGAGTTTAAAATATTTAAACAATTTTAAGAAGTTTTAGATGATTTTAGTTTACGGGAAAGTTCCGGGAAGTTTTGAAATTTGTCCGAGAAAAGTTGGGAATTTTCTTTCTAGCTGCCGGGAAGTTAAGAGCGCTCACTCCGGCAACACTGCTTTCAAGAATAGCAATATTATTATGGAAGTGCTAATTTGAAAGAGAAAAGATTATTTTTCATGACAAAAATTTGAAAAACAAAAAAATAATTTTATTAATAAATTTTATTTTTGCCCAAACTTATTTTCTTATTTAAACTTATTTTTTTAGGTTAAAGATTCTCCACAGCTTGGCCGTTTCCGATTTTACAAAATGAATTCTTTAATGGCTGAAATTATAAAAAAACAATTATTCAAAACAAAATTTTTATAAAAAAATTGCTGTATTTGATGATAATTAATTCAATTTCAAAAATAGGAAACGGTCAAGCTGTAAAGAATGTGTTTCTTAATAATTGTACCGTGATTTATTAGAATTGCATCATTTTTTTAAATTTGGCTCGAAGCGATAAGAAAATAAGTTTGGGCAAAAATAAAATTTATTAATAACATTATTTTGTTGTGTTTCAAATTTTTTTAATAAAAAATAATCTTTTCTCTTTCAAATTAGCTCTTCAATAATAATATTGCTATTCTTGAAAGCAAAATTATCTATTTTTGCCTGAAGTTTAATTTTCTTGATCGTACTACCTTATATCAATTTCTTTTCTAAAATACATTTTAATTTTTTCTTCTTGCGTAACCCACATAAATATTATAAAATTTATTTAAATAATTTTTTTTGCTTCAATTATTATTATTTATGCATTTTTATGAACGTATAAAACAAAAATTTGTTTATATTTATTTATTTGTGCTAGCAAGACGTTTTTATCGTTTCTTGAAAAATTTTCCAAATGTGGGATACGACATATTAGAACGTGGGTATCGATATATGTTATTGTATTTCTTTATGAAAGTACAAATTATAAAAATTAGATTCAAAACTTTCAGGCGTTTAAATTCAGTTTTTAAATAATTTATCTAATTTTTCATTGGAAGAAATTGTATTGGGTTTATGTATTCGTTGTGTTAGTATAGGTTATATATATATCTTTCCTCCTGTAACTTTTTTTGGTTGAAAAAATCTCAATGTCTATTAAAGTTTAACAGAATTTATTTTACTCAACTGCAGCTGAAAATTTATTCAATGTCCTTATGTCCCCGTTTCCCTTAACTCAGTCCAGTAAAGTTTCACCAAATAATTTCCCAGGCCGCAATGTACTACCGGGGTTACCCCACCGAGCTACAGAAACGCTTATAAATCAAGAAATATTGTACAAAATCAACTGATATTTTTGGTCTATTTGTGTCCGGGGAGCCACTACAAATACCGCAAATTTTATTTATAAAAAGTATAATAAGTAAAAAATACCTAAGTTTTTTTGGCTTCATGTAAAAAACGGAAAATGAGGGTTAACCCCTTTTGAACGCCAGCTATTCAGTTGATTTTCACTATTAAGAAATCCGGTATTTGTTTTCCCTGCCAAATGTATATTTGTCACCATTTTCAAAATATTTTAAAAACAAGTATCAAAATAATAAATTAATTGAAATAAATTTTGTGATGAAATGAGCTAGCTGTAACAAAATTTAAACCCTAGATTCAATCTTGCTGTTAGAATTTTCCATAAAAAATATTATCATTATAAGAGAAAATTCTTTCCGTTAGATGATGTCCACATTTTTCTTTAAAGCAGGTTGTTGAATGAATATTGACTATTCTAATCAGTTTACATACATAATGACATAGATAATTCAAGGACGTCTAGTCAATCAACCATATAATGCACCTCAAGATCTCCTAAATTTCCGACAGATAGAATATGTCAAGGTAATAAATTATTACATTAAGAAAAGATGACATATCTATCTATCATGGTTGTAATTATTCCTAATCTAATGAAATTCAGCTTTCAAAACAGAAATATTTATTGAAACTAATTTGAATCCAATTAGGAAATTTATTGTTTTTCCACTCCAGCTTATTTTGAAATAAAATATTTTTCTGATTCTGAAAATCCAAAACAAACCACATATGCTTTCACTATTTCCTCAAAAAGTGCATTGTAATTTTAAATGAGTGCAAACAGAAGTTTAAATTATGCGAATATTTACAAACGTTGAAAGTTACGTAAACGGACCTAGTTACCTGACTTACCGGCATTTCAATTCTTGTTTTTTTTTTCAATGCAAACAAGATACCGAGTTGAAAATTTTTATAAAATTAAATAAAATGCACTAAGATAGACAATTATATATTTTATTTTGATAATAAATATGTAACCGTCGCGAAAAAAAGTTCCTAACGCAGGAAAAATTGGTTTTCAGTTTTTTACGCCAATTGAGAGTTTTTGAGTCGCTCTTTTGTTTGCGAAAATCGGAAAATTTTTGAGCCAATTACTTTTCATGTTTAATAAGCTACAAAAGTAGGCATAATAAGCGAAAACCTATTACTCTGTTACGATCGCCCGTCACGTAAAATTTAGCTTTTAGACACTAGATGCCTTTCTTCGCAGACGGTCACGTACTTATGGCCAGACAGACCTAACTTAGTGCATTTTATTTAATTTTAGAACAATTTTCAACTCCGTATTTCATTTTGCATAAAAATGGAGTTATACACGGAAAAAATTTGTCGCTTAAAAAGTCATCGACTTTGTGTAATACTCGTGGATAGGTTAGAAAGTCGACTAAATATTATGAGCCTCCTTATTGAAGAATATGATAGATAGTCGCTGAAAATGTAAAACGTAAATTCGAAAGTTTAAGTGACAGTCGCGGAAAATTTAAAACACCGTGGGTTGGGTTCCATTGTCTCTAAACCCTCTAAACCAGACATCGAAAGTCTAAGTGACAGTCGAAGAAAATTTTGAACAGTGTAAAAAGGAAAATATTATTTTCCTGCAATTATATAATTAATTATTTTTCACTTTTACATTACCTATATAATCCTAATATGAACTTACCATTATATTTAACACTGTACATTACAGAAACGCAATTTTTTATAAACACTTCGCAGCACCGAGAATCGAACGCTCGCACGCACGCACGCATCCTAACCTAATTCTAATCGCACGCCTTAACCCGCATATCCGTTACATGTCATGGAGACTTGTGTAAAATATTTCGATCACATTCAGAGTTTGAAGGCAAATCTAAAATAATAGATAAATTTCAAATTTGACGTAATACACTTTATCAAGGTAAACATATACTTACTCGGAACTAATTCTTCAATGTACGCTTCAATCCAGATTCAAACGAAACCAAACGACACGTAATCTCAAAATCTAACCAAAATTATTACAAAAACATAAAGCTGAGCTGCATTGTCTGCTGTGCGATGCTACGAATTACGTTTCTGCGCATCGCTTTTTGCGACTGTCGAAGAAATTTTAGAAGACGGCATATAAAATCTGATGGACTTTAGAATACAATTTACAAAACTAGTTATTTGAATTACTTTAATTTCAAATTATTCGATAGTCTTTTAAAATCTATGACAAATGAATCCAAAGATTATGAAACTTTCATTACTTCTTAGAAAAGATCAGTTAGTGTTTAAAATACTTTTATAATAGTAAATACGCGACTTTTTTTCTTCGACCTGGTTTTCTAAAAGTTATTCGACTTTTTTCTACTATTTCCTAAAAGTCATTGAAACCTTACAAGACTTTCTCCGATTTTACTTTCTGTCCACGACTCTTCGAATAGTCTGTTAAATTTTAAGCGACAAATTTTTTCTGTGTAGAAATAAAAATTCTCTAGAATGCCTCAATTAAAATTTATATCCATTCAGAATAACTTTTTTTATACACAAAATATCTTCCGAAAAATTTGGGAGATATGATGAAATAGAGTAAGGAATCTTTCTCTGGTTTTCTTTCGTAAACTTTTGCTAGCAAATGTACAATTAACTGTTATTGACAATGAGTTTTATTGTTTTATTTTCTGTAAAAAAATATTTTTGCTAAATTTTTACAAAAACGAACCAGACAGACGTTCCTTATTATATTGTATCATATTTGACAAATTTTCAAAAAGATATTTTATTTACAAACAAATTAATTTCACAGAATTCATTTAACTATATATTTAGTCACATGATCAAGTTGATCCATGGCCTTAATTATTGTATAAATTAAAAAAAAAATGATTAATAATTCCTTAGATTTTGGCTTTCAGATATATGTACCACGTATTTATTGGAAATATTGAAATCAGATACACTAACCTCAGGGTCGTGCACATGTATATATACAAACGAATCTTAAGAAAAAGTGATATCAGTTCCTGCGGAGATGTCGTTCCTGATCAGTTGAGTTTACAAACGACAGCTAAGAGAAGTCAAAATGATACCAACTCGATGGGAATTTAATTTATTTTTAATAAACAGTTTTTGTATTTTGTGGGTGTTTAGTGGTTCAGAAATTGAAATTCCTCAAGGAAAACTAGTTGGTACAATTCAGCTTACAAAAAGTGGTAGAAAATTTTCATCTTTTCTTGGAATTCCTTATGGAGAACCACCAATCGGAGAACTCAGGTGAACTGATGATGTAATTACTTTTAATTAAAATGTTTCCTTAATTATCAATTATCAGCAAAATAATGGTGACAAAATTTTATTGAGATACTGAGTTGAAATGAAAATAAATAATGTAAAAATAAATTTATAATTGAAAAATTAACTATTCATTTCTAAATAAAAATTGATGTCAATTAAAAACTTTTTTTATTAAACTCAAAACTTTTCTTAAGATATATTCACTTTCTAGTTTTAATCTCTTCGTTATCGAAAGTTTTTAGAATCTTAATAGAGTTTGTAAATGTTGAACATGGAAATTGATCAATAATTGAAATACAAATAATAAAAACTGTAATATTAATAACTTTATGATTAACTACAACTCTACTGCTTTGAGCCTCAATGTGTAATAAATAATTAATCCTCAATAATGTCAATACTTCATCCTCAATAATGTCAATAATTTGTAAACACAAATGTTAAGTAAAATAATGCCATCCTCAAACGACACTCTATTGTGTGTATATTTACAAAAGACATAGTATTTTTCTGAAGTGAATAGAATTTAGTGAAAAGCGAAAATATGATTTTCGAACATTATTCTAAATAGGATATGAAATTTTAATTTTAGTGTGTAACCGCTGTAAAATAAAGTTTTATTTTAGGACTGAAAATTACCTGACTTTAAGACCTAACCAAAACAAGACTTTTAGAAAGACATACTAATGTGCTTATGAACAGGGCAGCTGATTTCAAGACCACATCGACTAAGTGATGGATTTTGTGTAACAAATTTTTTAAATTCAGGTTTAGGAGTCCCGTACCTGCAAAACCATGGAACGGAGTGCGTATGGCTGATAAAGATGGAAACGCATGTCCTCAATCGGAGGGTCTAGAAATTATTGGAGATGAAGACTGTTTATTTCTGAACGTATTTACTCCTTTACTAAAATTCAATTCAATGGTAATCATTTTTTGATTAATTTAAAGTTTCTTATTTTTAAGTCGAAACGATTTCAAATGCTGTTATTTAAAATTTTGACATCAAGAAATATTTGTGGAAAATAATTATCTTTGAGTTTGAAATACACTTAAGTCGGATAATAGGGGAACTGGGTTTAGGAGCTTTTAAGAATTAGTTTGATGATAGTGCAGTGCGAGGGGTCGAAAGAATGGCGATATAAACAAATTTTACGAACTGAGGATCACCTGACTTTAAGAAGGCAACGCCCAAAATGGTTCCTATTATGAGTCATTAGTGTATATTCAACTACATTTTTAAGTCAATAAAACAATTTGAATTCGGTAAATGTCAACTTTACATGACATGATATGCAAATAAGTCTTTATATATAAGAACATTGTCATTATAATGATATATAATTATTTTTTTCTTTTTTTTTTTAATAAAGGCCTACTTTAAGTCAAAATATCGACTTAAATTCAGTCGAATAATGGGCTCACTTTAATGTTGCAATTCTATGCTGAAATCCAGTGGCAGTGGTCTTCTTTAAGTTACACGTTGAAGTAAGTCGATATTTTAATGTATGCTAGGCTGGAAAAACCACATTGTCAAATTCAAGTTTTTCACACGTCATAATTAAAACTTATTCAGTGCTAATATGTTACTGTATTGGCGAATTTAATACTCTTTAATTTTTTTAAATAATGAATGGTATATACTGCTGGCTTAACCAATTATATATGACCGCTTTAACATGACCACGTGACTAAATTATACATTAGATCGTTCATCTGAGATAAAATTTTTAGTTGACAAAACATCTTTTTGAAAATTTGGAAATTATGACAAAAAACAATAAAGCATGTGTGTTAACTTTTTTCAGTAAAAATTATGAAAAAAACTTAAAGACTTGTCGACAATTTACAGGTGCCTGTAAAAAAAGTTGCAAAATTTCCAATAAAAAAAAGTTGAGTGACGTTTATTATCGCCTTTTCTTGTATTTTCCGTAATTTCACGAAGATATTTCGTAGAAAAAAAGTTATCTTACATTAAATTTTAAAGGAATTTGGTTACGTGATCTCGTTGATCCAAGGCATAAATTTTCTTCTTTATCAATTGTAATTTTGGCTTAGCCATAGGCTGGCACTTTCGTATGAAAATAGACCACAATAAATAAAAGAGCTAAATCCTAAATTTTTATAATTGTAAAAAAAAATTTCACAAACATAAATTTGTTTATAACTATAAGTATTTAGGAGAAAATTAATGTTCCTTAGTGGTTTTTACCTAATTACTCAAAGTTTCAACTCGATAGCTCAATTAACGTGAAAATGTGAAGGATAAAAAAAATTGTTAGTAAATGAGTCCTTAATTAGAATATGTCAAATACATCGATTTAAAAATGAGGATTTGCCAGTTTAACATACATGATATTTTAACTTAAAGCAAAAGTATTTTTAATTGTACTTTTGTAATTGAATCCTTCACTTATTGAATTTTTTCAAAATTTAAGATGAATGAATTATGAATTAATATTACAGATTACTAGAAAAGTAAATAAATATTTACTACCAGTCATGGTATGGATTCATGGAGGAGCTTTTATGAGTCAAAGCAGCAATTCTACCTTCTTCAATCCTGGATTTCTTTTGGATAAAAATATTATCCTTGTCACTATGAATTATCGATTGGGAATTCTCGGGTTTTTGAGTACTGGAGATGAAACAGCACCAGGAAATTTCGGAATGAAGGATCAAGTCCTCGCTTTGAAATGGGTCCAGAAAAATATTCGATATTTTGGGGGAGATCCAAATCAAGTTACATTATTTGGGGAAAGTGCTGGAGCTGCAAGTGTCAGTTTTCATGCATTTTCTGATGCATCTACAGGTAATTAATAATATTATAATCTGACCATTTCATTGGCACATTCTCATGGCGCGCTTCGTTTGCAAATTTGAAGGCGCTTGAGGCATGCGATTCATTCATCGCGCTTCGCGCTCCGAAGTATTCAAATGTTCCGCTCCAGGCTCCGTTCCGTTTGGAGCTCGCGTTTTACGCTCGGTGTTCTATCTCCTTTACATGCAAATTACTTAATTTGTTTTTGATCTCAAATGAAAAAAAAAATTCAATTTACTTAAGGTAGTACGATCACGAAAATTAGACCTCAGGTAAAAATAAATAATTTTGCTTTCAAGAATAGCAATATTATTATTGAAGGGCTATTTTTAAAGAGAAAAGATTATTTTCCATGAACAAAATTTGGAACAGAAAAATAATTTTATTTTTGACCAAACTTATTTTCTTATCGCTCCGAGCCAAATTTTAAAAAATGATGCGATTCTAATAAATCACGGTTCATTTTTTTAGGTAAAAGATTCTCTACAACTTGACCGTTTCCGATTTTTGAAAATGAATTCTTTAATGGCTGAAATTATAAAAAAACAATGTTTCACAACAAAATTTTTATAAACAAATTGCTGTATTTGATAATAATTAATTCAATTTCAAAAATCGGAAACGGTCAAGATGTAGAGAATCTTTTTTCTAAAAAACTGAACCGTGATTTATTAGAATCACATCATTTTTAAAAATTTGGCTCGAAGCGATAAGAAAATAAGTTTGGGCAAAAATAAAATTTATTAATAACATTATTTTTTTGTGTTTCAAATTTTTTTCATAAAAAATAATCCTTTTTCTTTCAAATTAGCCCTTCAATAATAATATTGCTATTCTTGAAAACAAAATTATCTACAAGTATTTTTGCCTGAGGTCTAATTTTCGTGATCGTACTACCTTAAGGCTCTACCGGCCTTAAAATTCTCATCGTAATATTCACGCTCGATTATTACTTAACATACATTCGAGCCACATTTGCATTAAAAAATAAAAGGATTTTGCATTTTAACGCATTTTTGTATCTGACATATTTTTGTTAAAAAATGAAAGTTTTGAATTTTGATTTTAAATCAGATGGTTCAGTTCGAAATTTTTGTCGCTGTCTAGATTATCGGAGGTTCACTAGTCATATATCAGATATGACACGTTCCCGACAGGTGTCCTCATAGACAATTTCAAAAGAGGTCGTCCTGTGGATATGTCGAGCGCCTGTGTAGCTTAGTTGGTTAGAGCAGTCGACCGGCAATCGGAAAACCCGGGTTCGAATCCCGGCAAAGTCGAAAGCGTCTCTTTTTCCACAGAAAGATTTCAAATTCTTTAAATTTGAATTTTAATCTATATTTTGAAATTGAAATGAAAAATATACATTTTAAATTAATTAAACTATATTGAAATTAAAACGGTTGGAACAAAAGGGAGACAAATCTTCTTCAGCGGTAAAGCGAAACAAAATAAAATTGTAAGAAAAGAGCGACTCGGTTGTCCTACTTTAATGTTGGAGCAAAAGCGAGACAACTGAGTCACTCTTTTCTTTCAACTTTATTTTGTTTCGCTCTACCGCTAAAAACGATTTGTCTCTCTTTTGCTCCAACTTTATTTTGTTTCGCTTTACCGCTGAAGAAGATTTTTCTTCTTTTTGCTCCAACCGTTTTTATGTTTCATTTTTCTATCACAACAATATTTACTTTCCTTTTGCTCTAAGCGCCTCACTTGTGAGTTTGGGTGAGACATATCCCTCGTCAAGACATAATTGAGACTAAATGAAGACGAAAAATTTTTACTTGGCCAACCACAGTTTTTACGTAATTGTTACGTAACAGTTCTTTAAAAATTTGGTCTCATAAGTAGCACAGTTAAAGAACGAGAATGTTATGTAACAGTTATAGAACAAATACATAAAAAGGTTTTCTTTCTACTAGCGGGCCATAAAGTCCACTTTATGGCCCGCTAGTAGAAAAAAATTATTTCATCTACCAATTTGATTTAATTTTCCATTTAGAATATTATTATGATTATACTAACTAAAAATAATTTCTCAAATACAGGTTTATTTCACCAATATATTACTCAAAGTGGAAGCGCACTTCATCCTTGGGCGTTTAGAAAAAGGTTCTATTTCAAGCCATTTGTTAAACAACTAGCTATAGTACTAGGTTGTCCAGTGGTAAATTCGAAAGTCTTAGTAGAATGTCTGCGAAGAAAAAGAGTTGATCAATTGCTCACTACCAGCTCTATATTTGGTACAGTTGCACGATTTGCCCAATTAACTTGGGTACCAACAGATGAGCCTGAATCGAAAGATGCGTTTTTGACAGATAGTCCAGAAAATCTAATCGCTCAAAATAAAGTTAAAGATTATCCCTTAATTGTTGGAAGCGTAATTAATGAAGGATTATTTATGGCAGAAAGTAAGTGAATCAATATTTTACTTGAATTCATTATTACTTCTATTACTGTTATTATTATAATTCAGTTCAAATTAAATTTCTGATTCCATTATTGTTGACTTTAGTAATGTACAGCCGTTTGATAATTTACAATGCCATAAGGTTTGGACTCGACGCAGCTCTTTATCACTTTTCAAGTTATTATTTAAAACCTCGAAATATTTTTAAATTTACGAGTGATGTTAAACGTTTTTACTTTAAAAACTATCCGCTTACTACAAAAGATGAGGTGAGTAAATTGAAATGCATTATGGACATCTTTATACGAATATTTTGAATTCCTTCAATTTGAACATTTTCAATCTGACACAGACTAAATAATTCTTTATTTTCAAATGCATATTCATTTAATTACCCCTCCTTATATATTTATAACATTTAATTGTCTAATCTCGATTCCATTTCAATTTACTTTTGACAGTTTATTAGGGCAGTCACACGTTTCGTTACTGATGGATTTTTCATGTATCCGGAAATGAATCTAGTTGACACTTTATCAAACAAATTGAAGAGTCCTTCTTATTTTTATTGCTTTAGTTATCAAGGCACGTCAAGCATTTACAGCTCTGTTGAAAATAATTACGGAGATGCAAAAGTCGGACATGCTGACGAAATTCCGTATCTTTTTCCTCGAGATTCAATGCCAATTGAGAAAACAGATAAGATAGTATCTAATCTGATGGTGGATCTTTGGACATCCTTTGCAATTAATGGGTAAATTGATTAAAATTAAA
This sequence comes from Diplolepis rosae, assembly GCA_030998225.1. Taxonomy (NCBI): domain Eukaryota; kingdom Metazoa; phylum Arthropoda; class Insecta; order Hymenoptera; family Diplolepididae; genus Diplolepis; species Diplolepis rosae. The sequence goes on from JAPYXD010000695.1 coordinate 4,436,491, forward strand.
ATTGCGTAAAAAACGATGCGTAAAGACATACTTTACGCATGCTATGAAAAAAAGTATCTCAACACTCCAAAATCATAATTTCAACAATTGAAAAAAAATGAGTTTTATAAACTATATATAATTTTTATAAAAAGACACTTTTTATGTACTTTCAGAAAACCAAAATCTAATCTCTTGAAGAATCCTAATCTATGGACACCATATAAATATAATCAAAGTTATCTTCTTATTAATGGCACTTCCAAAGATTCGATTCCGATGGTAACTCTGGAACATTTTTACTTTCCAAAACGTATGCAATTCTGGCAGGAATATATGGTGTAGCTTGGAAATATATATTTTTAATCATTGGGATGTATATGATATATCTATTCAATGATAACATTGCAGAGATTTCTCTTCACCATTCAAACGTTAAAACTGACATTGTAAAATGATCTATTTTAGGCTTTTTAAGAAGCACGTGTATTAAATTGTAAAGTTGATCTTCTTAAGAAGACTCATTACAATTTTTGTATTTTATTCAATACACTTATATAATATTTTATACAAATGTATTAAGTATAGAAATGAAAGAAAATCTAATCACAAGAATAGCTATTCAGTTGTGATTAAAATATATATATATATACATTTTAACTCAAAATCAAGACAAATTGAAAAATTGGTGTCATTCTACGTTTAAAAATTAGTATTAAAATAAGTTATTTTTTGAGCAAAATGCAATTGTTAAAGAGAATACGTTATATGTGAGTGAATAAACACGAAATAGTTAATTTTTTAATCAATTTTTCGTTATTTACCCAATAACATCTATGTTTCGAAACTAGTCTTTCCGATAAACTAAATTTATTAGTAAATATATTTTATAACGGACCTTTCTTGAAAAAAAAACGTTTATTTACTTTATTTACCTCTAATAAAAAGTAATTTATTGATATTTTTTCAAAATTTTTATTAATTTCAAGCAAGAATTTTAAATTTATAAAATATCGTATCAATCGTTTTATTTTAAGAATATAAATATTTTTCCTAATAATAAATCCGAATTTATTATAACAAAAGTACAATAATAATTTATACGTTTCTGTTAATCAACTTTTAAAATAATTGCCCAAGCAATGATAGCAATGAGATTTTTCCGTATATCCTATTTATATCCTGGGATATCCAATAATTACCTCAGAAATATCTATGCAATATTTACGAAATAACCCACGAGGAGGAAATCTGGGTACCCTTGAAATATCTCCAGGACATCCAGAATGTTAATCGAACGATTTTGGGATATTCAAAGATCCCACGTGGGATAATCTGAATATTATAAAATTTTGGGATATCCCACGTGGAAAATTTGAATGTTCAAAACCCGTCCTATGAATATCTTGGATGCCCTGGAGATATCCAAATTTTCACTTAGTAGGAATCCTCAACGATATCCAGGATATTCATAGGTCGCTTTTTGAACGTTCAAATGTTCCACGTCAGATGTTCTGAAATTTTATGATAAACAGGATATCTCGAGTGGGACATTTGAATTTTCCAAAATCGTCCTACGAATATCCTGAAACGTCTTGGGTCACCCCACAAAGAGAAAATTTGTATATAGAAGATATTCAGAAGACAATTTTGGGACATTTAAATACTCACGTGGGATATCCTGAATAATATAATATATTAGGACAACCCATGTAGAACATTTGAACGTCCCAAAACCCTCCTACGAATATCCTGGATGTCCTTGGGAAACCCCACAAGGGGAAAATTTGTATATCCAGGATATACATAGGACTGTTTTAGGAAGTTCAAATGTCCCACGCGAGATATCCTGTTTATCATAAAATTTTAGAACATCTCACGTAAAACATTTGAATGCTCCAAACACGTCCTATGAATATCTTGGATGCCTTGATGGGGATATCCAAATTTTCTCTTCGTGGGAAGTCTCAAGGGTATCTAGGATATTTATAGGACAGTTTTGGAACATTTAAACACTCACGTGCTCGGAAAAGGGGGTAATTTAAAATTACCGTATTTTAAAACTTATTGGAGATATTAAAAACTCAACTATGGGAATTATTACGAAAAATCATGCTTTTTTCCGAATTTTTAGTTCTTTGACTCTGAGAAATTTCTCGTCCGCTAGAATTAATCACCATTGCACCTCAATGTTCCCCAGATTCCTAATATTTTTCATAATTATCATTATAATATAAAATATATATTGCTATAAAAAGTTTATCCATGCATACAACAAATATTTATTTTAAAAAACTAGCACAAGTTTCGGATCGAATGTCCTATCGAGTTCAGCAAAAGACTGTACAAAATTGGGGAGGGGGTGGTGAACAGCCGGTATTCGTGGGTGACGATGGTTGGGGGTTGGTGAAGTCAGGGGGTTGGTGTTTCGCTCTGGCGTGGAACCTTCTTGCACTCAGTTCGCTGCGATGGAGCTTCGCGAGATGAATGCCGCGACGGACGCGGAAGAAACAGCGGAGCTCCTGCCGGCATTTCAACGCGACGACGAAACCGAAAGTTATTTTATTGAGTACGCGATTCAAAAAGAAATTATTAATCGTAACAGAACCAGTACAAGTAGAAGATTGCTCAGTCAGTCCTCCCACCTGACAGACCATAATTCCTCGAATAGCAATCAAAAGGTAAACGATTATTTTCATCTTTTTATTATCAAAAAATTCAAAAATGCATAAGTTAAATAATTCAATTAAATACAAAATAAATTTCTAGACTGATAACTATTTTCATCGTATGTATAAACTTTAGTTTTTTGTTTTTATAAAGAGAAAAATTCGACTCGACGTGTCAGTCACGTGTTCTAAAATCGATCTAAAGATAATTAAGTTTTATTTTCTCTGTAAATTGATAATTTTATAAAAATTATAATGCTTTATTATAATTCCGATGTTTGTATAAATCTGGTAAACTCAATAATTAAAAATTTTTACTTAATTGTAAATCATAATGAAAATATTTTCTAGGATGATCCATGTGCTGCGATTAGTTTTATCCAAATTTCTGGACCGAATTGGCCTCCTTCTCGGAAGCGAGAAGAAGCCCAGGCGCTGGAAAACTTGAGAAAAAGAGTGGAACAGTCAAAATTGTGTAAAGTAAATCCAGTGATGGATCAGGGGGGATCAGCCTCGACGTCAGTTGCGTTGAATACCGAGCAGCTTCAAGAACTCGACAATCGACCGAAACTTTGGAGAAAAGTAAGTAAAATCCATTTAAAGTGAAAACTTTATTTACACATAAAGTTGTAAGAAATTAAGAGGATAATTCACTCTGAGCTACTAGAAGTTGGAACAAAATTGAACATTTTTTTAACGTAACCACTATACAGAAAAACTATGTACTTACAATCTATTCTACATAGTTTTAGCAAGTTCTGGAAGTGAGAGTATAGTACAAAGTGAAAATACCAACTATTTTCTAGTAAATGAAGATAATATCTACGGTAAATCATGGAGGTTTAAGAATAAAATTAAAAATAGAAAAAGTTAAGCTGCTTCCAGACTGAGTTTGGCATAAAACATTTTTTGACTTTAAATTTCAAGAAAGTTGAAATGTTTTATAATTAACATAAAGATAAATTGTTTTTAATTTTCTGATTTTTAAGGCATGAATTTTGAATCAACGAAATTAAAAAAGTGTGCGGATGAATTGAAACTTTTCAACATTTGAATAATCTACATTAATTTCTAATTAATTCTCCAGTGTTTCCATCTCTATAAAGAATATAATATAATTCAAATTTAACGAACGAATTAGATTAGAATTTTATATATTTGATTCTTTTGTTCAATAGAGTTTTAGGAAATACCAGATTTGTAGAAGAATAAGTTTGCTATGGCAATAGTTCACAATAGTAAGAGATTCAGTAGTGAAATTCTCGCTTTGGTCAGCCATTCAAGACTTCCTTTCCAAATACTTTCTAGTCCCACAAACTTTTATAACTGAATATATTATCCAAATGGAATTATTCATTTCATCTAAAATGTTTTTAAGTTCAATGATGTTACTAATAAGAGAAATTTAATTTTTCGCACAATACAAAAATTCTATTTTTACAGAAATAAAGTTTGAGAAAAGTAAATATTGCTTCACTTTGAAAAAAAATGTTTATTTAACAAAATCGTTTTATTGAATTCATAAAGTATTTTATAGACTTGACAAATTTTTTAAATTGAATCTAATAACTAATTGAGATTAATTGAAAGTAATTAAAAAATTTGATTGGATCAACCAAGTTTTACTAAAAAAAGAATTTGATAATGGACATCAAATTTATTAATATAAAACATTATAAATGGCTGACAAATTAAAGTGCGGTCAAACTACCGCAATTTATGTAATGTCATGCGTTGGCGCATAACTGGCACCTTTGTAACATCAAAATTTTGTAAATTTCCGAACATTTCTAACAGTGTATAATATATTATTATTATCATATATGTATTAAAAAAAAACATCACTCACCACTGAAGGCCAGCGCCAGGCCAGCGCTGGAAGTCCCCCGGCAGTCCTGGCGCGGTTCTACGCCAGTTGTAAATTTCCTCCTGGGATTTAAAATGACTTGAGCCTTTGGAAACGAAAACATTAAATCAATATTCGAGCCATTCCAATATTTTAAAGAATAATCAAAACAAGAATACAGAGTGCTAGGTTCTCTCTAAATCAGAATCAGTGAAATAGTCACTGATTATATCAGTGAAAATATATCAACTGATGAATCAGTGCCCTGCTTTGATTTCACTGAGGAATCAGTGAACGCGCCACGTGAACATAATCTTTAAATTCGCGAAGATCCTGCGAACGATTAAAGTATATAACGATAGATCTTTAATTTTTAATTACACATAATATAATTATACACAATAATAATTACAATATTTAAAGATTTTCAAATTCTTTAAATATTGAATTTATTTGCATTATTTGCGATATAAGAGTTTGAAATTGTCTACGAGGACACCTGTCGACAACGTATCCTATCTGATACGCGACTAGTGATCCTCCGATAATGTAGGCAGTGACAAAAATTTCAAACTCAACTAATTAATTTGAAATAATTACAATATATAATAATAATTACGTAATTTCTTTTTGGTGTTGTTTAACCTATAATAAACGTGTTCATCGATAATTAAAATATATTACTGCTTTTATTATTCCCACCTGAAGATTTTACTGATTTGTCAGTCGAATTTCACTAATTCTCAGTGAAATACTTATAGCTGCTGTCTTCAGTGAATAGTCACTGCGAATCAGTGGCCGTTCACTGATTCAGGATTAGAGAGTTCATTTGGCACGCTGACCTACATTCACACGTGGAAAAGAGTATGTTCTTGCCATGGAAATTCAGGCAACTGAGAAGAGTACTTGTAACAAGGTGTCCACGAGATAAATGGATTAATTATGCAAAATGGTTAGGTAAGTCCGAGTGACATTGGCAACCGAAGTACCTAACCGAAGCACAAAGCTTTGGTGAAGTTAACACGCGTCCTCTCCATACAATTTCGAGAATGCTAACTGATACGTGATGTCTATCACCTTTGTAAGTTCAAAACTTTATCATAATTCAAGGATCCGGATGAAATTTTAGTACAAATATTGTTTTTCATATCTCTAGACAATTGAAACACATTTAATTGTTATATTCAATTTCAATAATTGAAAAATATACCTGAAGAAAAATCTTGATTTTTTTGTCGATTGTCTCTTAGAAGATGATTCCTTAACTTCTAAAAATTAATATTTTTGATACGCATAAAATTCCCTAAAAATTTTTTCATACGCATGTAAATTGAACGCTGTGTAAAAGTTATTCGATTTTCGAATCATTTCAACATTTTTAAAACAAATCTTTATCTCTAGATTCTTAACCCTTTGAAGCTCGGTGGGACATATGTATATGTCCCGCTTTTTTTAACTAAAAGAAAAATCTCTTTTACTTAAAAATCTTTGTAACTTCGTATCTAATAGTAATTTAAACTGCTAGTTCTGAACATAAATACAGCGATTCCAAAAACTAAACAATTTTTATTTATGTAAAATGTGTTGTAAAGAAAAGTCATGTCCTCATACGATATATTAATCACCGCTTTTTTGTAAATGTAACAGTTTTGTTGACAAATATCACAGAAATACCAGTTAAATTTATAGAATGAAGAATTTTTTTCAAAATGTTAATTCAACAGGTATTCCTGTATAATATTTATCAACAAATCTGTTATGTTTGAAAAAATTCGTGAATTGTACTGAAATATCTGTTGAATTTACTGAAAACTTATGCTTCGGAGTAAAATATTTGATATATTCACTTTGGGTGAATTAGGTATTCATCAAATTCATTTTACCCAACTAGGATTTAATAAATGCTCCAATGTCCTTATGTTCCAAGTTTAATCGACTGAGTTGAGTAAAATTACCTCAACTATTTTTCTCCGTGTATTTTAACTTATGGATTTAGTAAATCTAACAGATTTTTTTTCTCCGTGTAACAATGATGCACATGATTTTATAAACAGCTCAAAAAATAGTGACGCATATATAAATTAAGAATTTTGAAAAAATTTTAATTTAGTATCTAAATTGCAGTATTTTTACTTTAGCGAATCGGCCAATGCGCTGCGCTAGGTGAGATGCGCAAGAAGGTTTCGACTTCTTAAATATAAGGCTGGTAATAATCGCAAATTTCTGCAATTGAATAAAATGCTTCTCTCGAAGTGAATACGTGGGTGGCCTCATTTTTCATCTGTACAGCCTTCGTCTCTTGCATAATCTCGCCATCCTCTTTTCTTGAAGAAAGCCCAACCTGCCTTAACATCCCCCATTGAACAAGGTCAGGGTTTCTCTTTCGGAAAAGTATAAGAGTTTCAGGACCACGTAACACGTGAACAGTGATACACGACCCTTTGACTTTTCTCGTCCCTACATTTTATGTTTCGAAATATATCCATGTCATCACTCACTTCTACATTCTTGTGTTCTTTAAAAAAAAAAAATCTATTCAACTTTAATACTTTTTACTTTTTCATCATATGAGAAGGTATTGGTTTTATGTGAAAAATCACTTTCGGAATTTTCATCAAATTTTTAGGTTTTGAGACCCCCTGCGTCAGAAAAGACGGTTTTTACAAAAGTATTTTTGCAAAAATCAAAAATTCTATTTTTCCACCAAAATATACGATATACGGAAAAGTCATTGAGAAAGAAAATTCTTTATTTCAAAAAGATCTACAAACTTTCTAGTGAATACTTTTTCTCATAGGAATTATATTTTCTGATTAATAATAAAAAATATTACTAAAAATAAAAACCTTTAATTTACAACAAAAACTATACGAGATACGAAAAAAAATTTCCACGCAAAATTGTTCATCTCAAGAAGATATAGAAATTTACTTCAGAGCACATCTTAATCGGACACGTAGTTTTCGCTTTAATTGTAAAAAACGTTATCATAAATGAAAAATTCTAATTTTCACTAAACCTAAGCGCGATACGAAAAAAATTGTTCGTTTCAAAAAGATCTACAAATTAGTTTCTAATTATATTTTCATAAAAGTTATATTCTTTCATTTATTCATCAAAATTTTTATATAAAAGTTATATCTTTGTCTATTAGGGTAGTTCAACCACAAAAAAAAGACCTCAGGCAGAAATAGATAATTTTGTTTTCAAGAATAGCAATATTGTTATTGAAGGGCTAATTTGAAAGAGAAAAGATTATTTGTCAAGAAAAAAAATAATGCGTTTAACAAATTTTATTTAAACTTACACTTTTTTCTCATCGCTTCATACCAAATTTTGAAAAATGATATGATTATAATAAACCACAGATCATTTCTTCAGGAAAAAGATTCACTACAACTTAACCGCTTCCAATTTTTGGAAATAAATTCTTCAATGGCTGAAACCATAAAAATCAATTTTCAAAAACACTATTCTTATAAACAAATTTCTGAATTTTGTAATAAATTATTCATTTTAGAAAATTCGAGACGGTTAAGTTGTAGAGAATTTTTTTCCAGAAAAAATGATCCGTGATTTATAAGGATCACATCATTTTTTAAAATTTGGTATTAAGTGATAAGGAAAAAAGTTCGGGTCAAAATAAAATTTGTTAAATGCATTATGTTTTATGTTTCAAATTTTTCCCTAGGAAAATAATCTTTTCTCTTTTAAATTAACCCTTCCATAATAATGTTGCTATTCTTGAAAGTAAAATCATTTATTTTTGCCCCAGGTCTGTTTTTTGTTAATGAACTACCTTAATGTTTAATATTATTGAAAATAAAAAAAAAACCTCTTTCTAAATAAAACTCTACGCGGAATACGAAAGAATGTTGGGGACGAAATCAGTAAATTGTATGTAAAGGACATAAAACACCGAGTTTTTTGTAGATTTTATATTTAAATGCTCGAGCTTTCGACTCTAGTAATGAGTCCTTTTCAAGAGCTAAAAAAGTAAATTTACAATAAAGATAATAATTTCAAATTAATTAGTTGAGTGAAATAATTTATAGTCGCAAGGCTGAGCCACTAGGCGATATAAGGAGATCCTCCTGTGGAAACCGGCAATCGAAAGACCTGGGCTCGAATCCCAGCGCAGTCGAAAGCGTCTTTTTTTCCACCGAAAGATTTCAAATTCCTTAAAGATAATAATAATAACAAATTCATTCTTATGTGGAAAAAGTACGAACATTAAAACAAAATCTACAAAAAACTGATCGGATTGATGAATTTATTCTTCTTTAAAATCTATAGATGAATTTCATTATAATTAATAAATTCAACAAAAATAATAATATAAAAAATATGATGTAACAATATATTATAACATGTATGTCACATTTTCTAAAAATAATTATTTATTTAAAAGAAATCAGAATTTGAACAAATATTGAGTAATAATAAATATAATCAGTAAGAAAAATAATTATTAAATGAATATTATATAAAGAAAAGTAAAATTTTCATTGATTGATAGTAAATAAATAATTAATTTATATACTTTACATAAATCGTAATGTAATGAAGTAAAATATGATTTTCAAATTTTTAGAATGTGACATTCTGAGATTCAGAAAACCATTATTTGAATTTCGGAAAGTCCCGTTCTGTTTAGCTCCAAAAACGAAATTCCGAAAATTCGGAAGTGACTTTCAAATGTGTTGGATAGGTCGTTCCGAAAATCAGAAAATCATTTTCGGAATATACGAAAGACGTATTCGATTCGCATCCGAAGACGAAATTCCGAAAATAAGAAACGGATTTGCTATATTTCGGACATAATTTTCTCAATATCGAAAATTAACAATCACATATTACGAAAGTTACAAACAAACATTCTTTTTCAGAATTTCCGAAAGTTTCGTTCAAATTTTAAGAAACTATTTTCTTCTTTTTTAACGTTCGCCCAAATTAGAAAGTTTGTTTCCAATATTCCGAAAATATTTTCCTTTTTTAGGAATGAAATTTTCAGCAGCCCGAAATTTAACAAATGCGTTCGGATTTAATGAATGCACTTTTTAGCATGAATGTATAAATCATGATAGGGATATTATTATTTTCTCAAATAAAAAAATTCATGTGGACAAAGGCATCCGGCAGAAATCGTACAATCAAACTACCGGGGTTCGGATCCTGTCTCCGTGAAATTTCGTTCTTTTTTTTCATTCACTCTGCGAACATTTTCTATCAAAATTACCCTTTTATCTTTGATTCTACCCTTAACCCCTCTTATTTGAAAATATTCTCTAGTCGAATGCAAAAAAAAGATTTGTTTCATTATCTCAAAATTATCTGCGCTGCTAGAAGTAAAACGATCGAAATGTTTGGATAGAAAATAATCAGGACTTTTTATCCCTATCAAATGCACACTATTTATTCATTGAAACTTTTTCTATGATTTGTGAGATCATCCACCATATCCAGGAATATTTACCTCTTTTTATCCGAGACGATTTCTCGTATGCAGAAATATTTATTTTTTCTATCCCAAGCTTGCATTCGTCTTCTTCAATACTTTTCATCGTTTTAACTATATTCATATTAATCCTCTTTTTACTTTTTTGTCTATCCTATACCACATCCAACTTTTCGAATCTTCATCTTTCTATCTGAATCTATCCATTGCTTATCCTTTCAACTTGATAGAAATATATTTTGAAAAAATTGACGCGATAGGACATTGTATGAAATATAAAAAAGATTGAAGTGATTAAACAAAGGACATGGATAAAAACATGATTATAAAATATAGAATAGAAACTTGGGGATAGAAAAATTGTGATTTCTTTGCATATTCAAGAGATATTGAAAGATATGTAGGGATAGATAAATGATACTAAAAGATAGGCCTGTACACTGAAAAAAGAAGTGTCTTACCTGGTATCTTACTGTAAGATATAAGATGGGAATTTGCCATCTTCTGTCTTGAAATAAGATGTTTCACGAAGTATCTTATTCAAAATTAAGACGACTCACGTATTTTGATACGAATAAAGATGTAATTTCCGTCTTACAAAATAAGATACTTGATTGAGTTAGATAATGTGTTTTAGTTTAAGATGTTTAGGATGTCATAAGATGGTTCTGGCATAAGATGTTTCTGAATTGTAAGATATAGCAGGTCAATAAGTTAGCAAAAACTAAGATGCGTAAAGTGTCAAAGAAGTAGTGGTCGAAAGATAGAATCTCTTATAGGGTTATAGTTACTGTTCATAACCTCAAGAAATGGAGCATTTTGACTGTTCCATATTTTTCTTCTGTGGTGTAATATCAACTCATTTAGAGGAATATATTGTTCATTTTAATCGACACGATTCTTTATTCAAACTTTACATATGACGGATGTGGAGCTACATATAAAAAGTTTAAATCGTATCAGCAACACGTGACTCGATATCAGGTATACCTTCTGTTTTAACGTATTGGATACGTTTGCTAAGTCGCTTGTCACCTTTTCCAATAGAGCATTTACTTGAATTATTTTTTTTAAGAAGTGCGTAAAGCCATGTAAGCCACCACATGCGTAGCATACACCGGTATGCCGTAAGCTTTTTCTCACAGTGTAGAGGTTATAGGAACAATAAACTGTCGGTAACTTAAGTAATCCGTGTTACCGATGGCTCAACTTAAGATATTTTACGTGTATTGAAATAAGATGTTTTAAGCAACTTAAAAGTAACTACCGAAACATCTTAGATATGACTACACAAGTATCTTAAATTAAGACACTTCTTTTTGCAGTGTACAAGTTAAAAAGAATAAAGAAATAGAAATTATTTATCACGGATATCAAAGTATACAGTTGTATACATTTTACTGTTCCTTTTCAATCTTGAAAATTGAAAACATTAAGTGGACAGACATTATATCTATTTTCTACCAGCAGAAAGTTTATAGTAAACAAATATTCCAGACAAAAATCCATTTTAAGTGATAATCTCGTAAAAAATATCTAAACTAATCAATTTACATTGCACTCAAAAAAAGTTTCTTTGATTAAAAAAAAATTTCTTTTTATCACAAAAAATGTGTCCATTACTATACGATCAAAGAAACATTTCTTTCATTTAAAGAAATTTCTTGATTGTTTTTTTTTTCTTCGAATTAAAGAAATGTATATATGCGCAGTCGCATGCTACATGCATAATCTGATTCACAGAAATATTTTCTTTAATTTGAAGAAAAAATTGTCTTCGTTCAAGGTAATAAAATAAAATAAATTATTTCGCAATGTTTTCCCAGTACTGTATTTGAGTCAAAAACATATTCTTTTAAATCGTATAAATAATGACAAAAAAATAATTCCTTTTATTTAAAAAAGGTTAAAACGTGATTTCTTGAAATCAAATTAATTTATATTTCTTCTAAAGGTGTTTTTACTTTTAATTTAAAAAATGAAGTTTAAAAAAATGATTTCTTAAATTTAAATGAAACTTTTTTCTGGGTGAACATGACGTTCTTAGGCATTAAATACCTCTAATAAAACAAGACACTTATGATTCAATCTGTCGATATTTTGTTTCCTAATTTTTGGCAGGCCAAAATATCCAGTTGCGGCGCGTGGGCTTATCGATCGTTCAGGTTTAATTTGTGGAAAAGGTCGACTTTAGACTTCACAAAAGGGTGGTCTGCAAGAGTATTTTGACATTTCCAAAGATTCGTGGGAATATAAATGGCGGATGAACTAAAGCGTGTTTGAAGTCGTCAGATAAAACTTGAGCCTGATGAAATATGTATAAATGTCAAGATTTTCTCGAATTTGTTCGTATTTAGAGAACGTGCATTCATGGTCCAGAATGGAATTATAGAAAGGGTATCTCAAAGCACCTGAATGGCCTTGACCCTCTCAACTGATAGCACAAGCAAGTCTACAGCCCTTTAAACATGAATGTTACGAAATGCCTTCTCTCTATAATGCATTGAGGTTAATGCACTTTAATGCATTTTAGTCACGGAATTTGATGCACTATAGAGTGCATAAACGATTGAATAAACTGTTTTTGCAAACATTGTACGGAAAGTTCACACTTTGCGCACTGAAAATATTCCCGCACACTTTCTTTTGCGCACATTTCTCGACATGCAAATTGCTAACTTCACGTATAGTATTGCAAAAAATAGTATATGATCTATGATAAGGGCCCTTCAAATATAAAATCTGTTACGAAATATACACTCAGAAAAATATTTGATTAAAGAAAAACAAATAGTGCATTGCACTATTTATTATTTTGTCTCCCAGAGATTTTTATTTTTCCGTTAGGCTATACACAAAATATTTTCTCGGCCTTTCCATTTTCAATCTTGACTAAAAATGCAAATAAATGTAATAAATTATTAATTAAACAATCAAAATTAAGTAAAGCGTCCTTTAATCACCAGTTTATACAAATAGGGAAAATTACTAATTTTCCAAATTTTACATATTTTAAATTTTATTTTGAAATGCCTCCTCGAAATCTAGAAGCTTTTGTTCTAATTCAAAAATGTCTATGGTATAAAATTTCCCTCATCGCACAATCCCCAAATTGTGATTTTCTATTAAGCGTTTGTTTTTGAAATCTCCAAATATCTAATTTGCAAAATACACTATGAAACTAAATTTATTTATTTTTCTTGAATTTCCAATTCTATTTTTTAGATTCTAATTTCACAAACACGATAGTCCAGTCAAATTCGCAATTCTGCTGAAAATATAATGTTTCTAATTTTATTTGTTTAAAAAAAAATCACTCCTCTCTCCACTCCAGCAATCTTGGATTTAAAATTCTAAAAAAAAATCTTGGAAAATACTTCCAACCTTTCACTTTCAGGACCAATTTAGGAAAATTCGATTCGCATATTTTGTATAACAATTAAAATTCATTAAGAATGTAACTCATTTTTTTAATTTCACCTTCAAACAAATTTCCAATTTCTATTTTTGTATACCTCTTAAGGCCATAGATGATCAAGTACAGCTGACTAAATCAATAAAATCAGTAAAATTAATTTCCCCCTTCCACAATAATGAATTTTTTTAGCTGAAATTTTAGGACATAATAAAGGACATATTAGCGGATGCCTGTAGACTAATTAGTTCTAAACAATAAAAAAAATCATTCCTGTTTTACCGACTAACATTTTTTTTGATTGTTAAAAACTAATTAAAGTCTACAGCCATCTGCTAATATGTCCTTGATTATGTCCTAAAGTTTCAGCTAAAAAAATTCATTATTGTGAAAAACTGATTTAACTGATTTAGTCAGATGTACTGGTTGATTCATAGCCTTGAAACTTTTTTAAATCTTTGGAAATGCTTCGAAAATCTACTAAGTTGTCCAAAAGCCTTTGAAAATTTCATGTATCAACAAAATTTTTTTTGTTTCAACCATAGTATTTTATTTGTTTATCGACAACAAAATATTTAGTAGAACAATAAAATTACTTGATTGATTTAACCAAATTTTTTGGTTGGTGAGATTTGGTTGATTTAAAAAAAATTTGCTTGATCCAATTAAATATTTTGGTTGCTTTTAATAAGTTCTGAGTATTTATTAGATTCAACCAAAAAATTTGATTCAGTACATAAAATACTTTGTGGATTCAATAAAACAATTTTATTCAATTAACCAATTTTTGTCTGAGTGTTCACTACTTCTTGATTTACTGGGGTAAAAACTAATTATTCTGTTCTAAAAAAAATATTGCCACTCAAAAAAAAAGATTTGATTGAATCAAAGAAAATTATTTGTTTGAAAGACTTTTTTTGATTTGAAAAAAATGATTTATTTGAATTGAATCAAATTTGTTTGATTCAAACAAAGTATCTTTGAATCGAATAAAAATTTGTTCAAATAAAATAAATTTCTGCCTTAAATCAAAAAAATTATATCTTTGACCATTTAAGAATGCAATAATTTGTTTGTTTTGAAGAAAAATTTATATAATTCAAACAAAAATTCATTTGTCCCAAAGATATTTTGCTTCAATAAAAACAATTTTATTTAATTCAAATAGATCTTTTGATTGAATCAAAAAAATTTTTTAAACAAGTTATTTTCTTTCATTCAATTAAATCTTTTTTCTGAGTGGTTCATCGTTTCATGAATGTTCAAAACTGTAAGTAAATACATCGTAATCAAACATAGAAAGAAGCTTGTATTGATGTTACAATTTCTAAATACCAAAAGCTATTTTTATTCATGAAACTGTCATATTTACTCAATAATTTAAAACAATATTTGTTAATCCTAAAAAAATATTTGAAAAAAAATGAATTTTGGAAATTTTTTATACTTTCCTTAAAAAATGAATGACCAAATAATGAACGTTAAAAATTTAATAAATCAAAATTTGGAATTTTTTAGATTGGCAAATTTTGTTGTAACAAATATGTGCACAAAACAGTCTAGGAAAACTAAAACTTATTGCAAATTATTTAAATTAAATTTTGGAAGCAATTTTATGAAGAATTATGGCGCTTAAATAACATTCATAACCATACACCTAACTTGATTATCCTGACTTTTTTATAAGGTATCATAAATTACTAGATCTTGTAGGGCGAAATTCATGAACTAAAGCTCGACAAAACTTCTAAAGAGATAAGACTTTTACTTGCAAAGGCTTTACTTCTGTAAGCATCACTAAGTTTATAGCAATTCCGTTCTTCGAAAACCACAGAACTTGGAAACACTACCTTGAGTGAAGTTCATTTAAGCATCACTCGAATATATTGCTCATTTATAATTAAACTGGTTCCTACTTGAACTTTAAAGGGCTGAGAACGTCTTAATTTAGATTATTTGACTCTGCAAACTAATTTCAACCTAATTACGGGATTAAGTAAGTCATGAATCGCATCTTCTCCAAACATAATTTACAAAAGAAATTTAAAAACCATATTTTTACAAATTACGTTTAAAATGAATTCGTTTCACGAACTAATAATGTAAATGAAATAATATAAACAATGTAAAATATATCTATAAACAAATTTGCCCTTCAGACTCATTTTCATCATCACGCGCATAAAAAATTATCATACGGAAACAAGTTTTTTAACCCACGATGCCGACTTAAATTGAAAAAATTTGAGTATTTTTGAAAACTACTTTTCGGAAAAATCTTAAATTTTGATACTAATTTATGATAATGAAAAAATTATTAAAATGGAAAATTTTTACTGAAAAAGATCTATAAATTCCCATTTACACATTTTTTTATAAAACGTATATTTTACGTTTTAATTTGTTAAAATACCATTAAAAATCCTAAATCCTATTTTCTAGGCAGAATATGCAATCTACAAAAAAATTAATAAGTATTATACAATTTTTTCCTTTTGTACAAATTTTATAGAGATCATTTTTACGGAACGTGTACTTTTCATTTTAAATGTGAAAAATGTTATTCAAAATCATAAGTTCTATTTTTTAATTTTAGAGTGCATGTCCAAGTTCTTTCTTTTCAATTGTCAAAGTCGAGCACAAAGTGCAAATGTCATATATAGGAATGTATTCCTCAAAGCCGAAGTAACTTTGCAAAAGTGTGAATTAACATCTACAATATATATAAAATTCGCTTATTATGAGAAATCATAAAGAATAATCTCGCGCGCTGTGCGCACCCCCAAAGAGGCCGGGCAAATTTTGAAGTGATTAAGAGTAGATAACAAAATTAAGAATACAATAAAACTATTATAGATATTACATGTTATCAAAAACATTGCAATATAACTCGAACAAGAGCTTCTATAGTTAAAAAAGTGAGTTTCATACAGTGCACAATAATAGAGATCACAAAAAAGTCTTAAATGAAATCCAAAAATGGGCTTCTTTTTAGGTGTGATATAAAGTAAACCATTAGAGAAGGACAGACTTATGCGCTTATACACAGGGTAGCTAAATTCAAGCCAAAATCGTCTGTTAGACGTAACAAATTCAAAACTTTTTTTCTGTGAAGAGTCAAATGTAAATTCGCTGATAAAGTTCACATAATAAAATATATTTATGAGACCAAGACGTTCTTCTTCAGAGTTTGAAAATAAATCTTTACTTAAGTAGTTCATTTTTATCAAACAAAGTACCTCTGCAAAATAAATTTATTTTACAACCTTATACGAATATATTTTATATCCTTAATTTAAAATACAAGTACATAGTACCTTGAAAAGCATTGAGGCTTTATACCGACTAAGCATTTCCTTGTTATCGATCTTTTTATAGTTCATCAAACAAGGAAAGCAAGTACGGCGTACCACTTGACTTTAGACGATCATAGTTTCTCGAAAAATGTGTTAAAATATATAACAAAAAATGATAATATACGGAAACTATTCTACTTTCATGAAATTGAACGCAATTGGAAAAGAATAAAAATTCATTTAACAATAGAAAAATTATGATTCAAGTGAGTTTCACCCGTTTCGTAAAGTGAGTGGGCAAAATGAAAAAAATTGATAATTTGTTGACGGTTCTTAAATATTTGTATTTTCAACGAAAAATAAAACACATTTCAGGGAAAAATATATTTTACGTCTAATATGGGGCAAAATTCGTTAAGTTTTACTGCGCACGCTGATACTTAATTAACCATAACTTCTACAAAAGTTATTCAAATTAATTTTTATGGAGGTCTTGGAAACGTTTTTTCATGAGCTTTACGCTGAAAGCAATGGTTTTAGATGAAAAAAATTATTTGAGCTTCATTTTTTAATTTTAAACATATTTTTAAGTTTTTCTCCAAGTGCGGCCGTTAATTTTCTTTCCAAAATTATGTTTAAAAAAAGCTTGACTTTTTCCCTTTAAAATAAGCCATGGTCGAAAGTGGGGCGAAAGAAAATTAACGGCCGCACTTGGAGAAAAACTCAAAAATATGTTTAAAATTAAAAAATGAAGTTCAAATAATTTTTTTCATCTAAAACCATTGCTTTCAGCGTAAAGCTCATGAAAAAACGTTCCTAAGACCTCCGTAAAAAAATTAATTTGGATACTAGAGACGTTCTCTTAGGGGAATTAAAAGAGGTTCAATAGGACAATAATTTCGCGGACTTTCAAGGAAATCGGAGACAAAAAGTTTTTAGGCGGGTACACTTGACGAATTTTTCCCCATATATTATACTGATAGCTTCAAGTCAACAAAAAATACAAAGTTAAGAGAAATAATCTATTACATTGAAATTTATCAAAAAATTGTGTAATGACTCGGCAAAGTTAACTTTATCAATTTTCTTTTTCTGAAATAAATAAACTTCATAAATTAGCTTCGGTCAATATATTAATATGATCAAAGAGTAACCTCTTAGTGCTCGCCCAAATATCCTGCTACACTGAGAAAAAAATGCTATTAAATCTATAGCATTTCTGCCAGAACCCGTGCAGAAATGGTCTCGACTATGCCCTGCTAACGGTCGGGTCCTGGCCGGGTAACTTTTACCCTGGTAAAACTTTTTGCCTGGTCAGGCCTTACACCGCGCAGTTGTTTAGAAAATTCTCCCCAACCAGGGCCTGGTCAGACTATGGCCACGCAAGTTGCTTTACGGTTTCCGATTTGATGTTAAAATATATGTGGGACCAAAAATTGTGTAGAAAAATTCAAAAACACAACTTTTGCCAGATATACTTACAGGTTTGAACCTTCATTGAACGATGACAGAAAATTCTTTTTTTACAAGATAATTAATTATTATGTTTATATTTGGGGTCCTTTAAATATACAATCAGCCATAAACAAACCACTATTGTTTTATTTTCTTGGGTAAAAACTGATCATTTAGTTTTCAAAAAAATATTTTCCATCGTTCAATGAACGTTCAGAACTGTAAGTACCTTTTTGACACTGAAGTTGCAATCATGATTTCTTAACCTCAAAGTGTTCGCGCATGTTAACATTCTTGGGAATTTACTGTAAATTATAACGTATAGTATCGGTTTAAATAATGGATAAACGTATTCGTGATCTAAATCGTAGGCGTTCTAAGAAGCGCAGGTTAATAGAAAATAGTTTAATTTTATATGATTTAATTGATATCGACACAGATGATTCTGATAGTGAAATTGAGACTCCCATTATACATTTGGGTAAATTCTGTTTGTATGTTTTGACATATATTTAGGTTTAAATAATCAAAAATCTTTTATTTTTGTATCACAAAAGACTATGAAGAAAACTTTGATCACGAAATTCACCAGGACAATAATGAGCTAGAGCCTAATATAAGTGAAGATCCTGCTGATACAATTCAATACATTCAACAAATGAACTTGATTTATTTTAAAGATTTGTCGCAACAAATATATTATGTATGACTAATAAATAGCAATTAAAAATGTATAATTTTCTGCTTTTATTTTAATATTTTAAAGTAATTTAGAGGATTACACCTTATATGTATAGCTGACCAAGGACTTGCAGGGTACAGACCGGCAACTATCCGGTACCCGATCGAGGATTAACCGGGCTTCTAGCCCGACCGGGGCGCGCTTGATTCCCCGTGACGAAAATGACCGCGCCCTGTCCGGTATACCCGGCCGGGGCCCTGATATTATCCAGGCTGATTATCCGGGGCCCGGCCAGAGCCCGATAAAAACCGATTTAAATTTCTACACGGGAAGTCGTCGTCGATTCTGGCTTTATTCATTAAAAACTTTTTTCTAAAAATAAAAAATTCAATTTTCCCGCCTACATATACAATATACGAGAAAAATTTTTAGAAATAAAATGATTTACACCCAGAAAACAGTTTCTTTGATTCAAGGAAATTGTTTTCTCAGTGTATTTCAAAGAGATCTACAAATTAACTGATGACTATTTTTTCATAATAGTAATTTCTTTTGTTTATCAATGAAAAATTTTATTAAAAGTAAAAACTTTTGTTTTCCAAAAAAGCTATATGAGATGCAAAAAAAATGTTGGGGACAAAATTGTTCATCTCAAAATTATATACAAATTTTACTTCAAACAATTTTTGTATAAGACACGTAGTTTTCGTTTCAAAACGATTTATAAATTTGCTTTTGACTGTTTTTTCATAGGACTTATAACTTTTCTTTTATTTATCAGAAACCTGTCAATAAAAATGAAAAATTCAATTTGCCCGCCAAAATATACGAGATACAGAAAAAGTGCTAAAAAACAAAATTGTTTATTTCAAAAACATCTACAATATTGGTGTTGATCATTTTTCCATAGAATTTATAACTTCTGTTTATTGATGAAAAATATTATTTCAAAATGCAAATGTGGCTCTAATGGATATGAAATAAAAATTGAGCGCAAAGTGCGAGTATTACTATGAGAATGTTTTCCTTAAGGCCATCAAGGGCTTTAACTAAATGGGGTTTTCTTCTTCATTTGAAATCAAAAACAAATTAATAACTCAAATGGATTTCTCATAGCAGATAAACGTAAAAGAAAGATCAAGGTATGTATGTCTGCTATGGGAAATCCATTAGAGTTATTAAATCACGCCTGGGACATGGAATTAAAAATGAAAATAATTTTTATAGTATTCACTGTTTAGCAAATCAAACCATTTCGAAGTGAATAAAGCTTTTATCCCATTGTTCCTGCCTTTCTCCCAGTTCATTTGAAAAATTAAAAAAAAATATATATAATTTTTCTATCCTTAAAAAATATTTGAAACTTTTCTAGAAATATTTTTATTGAAAATTTTACACATTTTATCTCATAGATTTGCTATGTATCACAGGTTCACTACATTTTTCTGTAATGGTAAGAAATTTCTTTCCCCGGGCATAAAATATATACGACCGAGACCCAGTTTTCACACTCCAGGTTTTCCACTTAAGTTTACCAGCGTATATCTTACTTTTAAATTCAAACTTGCACCTCATCTTTATGCTTTCATTTGAAAAATAATAGACAATCTGAGAGAAAATATTTGAAATCTTGAAATAATAAATGAGAAAACTTTCGAATGCAAATGATTTTGATCAAGAAAAGATAAAAAGATAAATATTCCTTTTTATTTTTGAAAACGTTACTATTAGCATCGCACAATTTATTATTTTATATCTTTTTACGATAGATGAATGGTGAAATGAGATCAAATAAAATGTAATGTTTATTATTTTGTCTGAATCATTGCTAAAAATGCAAATTAATACAATGATTTATTAATTAATCAATTGAAATTATTAATTTCTCATATCATTCAAATTTTACATATTTTAAGTTTTATATCAAAACGCCTCCTCATATTCTTAAAGTATTTTTTTTTTCAATTCAAAAAATTCTTTAGTATGAAATTTTCTTCATCGCAAAATCCCTAATTTGTGATTTGTAATTAAACGTTTGTTTTTTAAACCCCAAATATTTAACTTGGAAAATACACTATGAAACTAAATTCATCTTTTTCCATTGAATTTCCAATTCTATTTTCTAGTTTCTTATTTTCTAAACACTATTATTGCTAATTTTTCAAACTTCAACTTCAAAAATTTCCGAACATTCTTATTTCCTGATATCTAAATTTTCAATTTCTATTTTTTTAGCTCCTAAAACTTTTTGAAGTTTCTGAAAACTCGTTAAAAATCTATTAAGTTGTCAAGAGCCTTTGAAAATTTTTTGTATCAAGAAAAATTCTGTTGTTTTAATCATAGTTTTTTACATTCTCATCATGGATGAGAAGGTATTGGTTTTATGTGAAAAATGACTTTCGAAAATTTCATCAAATCTTTACGTTTTGAGACCCCCTGAGTCCGGAAAAAGGGTTTTTACGAAAGTGTCTGTCTGTCTGTCTGTCCGTCTGTCTGTCTGTCTGTCTGTAGGTCTTGTGCGGCATAACTCTCGATAGAATTATCAGATTGAATTGAGCTTTGGTACACTTTATCGGGGCCGAAAAAGTAAGGACAAGTTCGTTAACCAGCCACATCCAATCAAAATTGAGGGATTGAGCACTACTTTTGTGTTTTTGAAAATAATTTTTTGAAAAAATCAAAAATTTTAATACTGGTTTTAGATAGTGCTCATAAATCTCTAAAAATTACCTTGATAACGTTTTTTGATTAAATCAAAATTAGAAATGTTACAGCATATTCAAATTCGAAAAAAGTCAATATCAAAATTCCATTTTCCAGTTAAATTATACGAGATACGAAAAAACGTTATGATACAATATTATTTTCTACATAAAGACCTACAAATTTGAATTGTAAAATTTTTTCATAAGATGCATATTTTTTTTTTTAATTTAAAAATAATCTATTGAAAATCCAAAATTCAATTTTTTAACAATAATATGTGAAATACGAAAAAAACATACGAATACAAAGTTGTTCGTTTCAAAAAGATCTACAAGTTTTGTCTTACTCAGTTTATGAAAAAACATATATTTTTCGTTTCAATTCCAAAAAATACGATTAAAATTCAATAATTCCATTTTTTAGACAAAATATATGAGATACATAAAAAAAGTTTAGATGAAAAATTATTTGCCTAAATGAGGTCTACACATTCTTATTAAGAAATTTCTCGACAGGATGTATATTTTATGTTTTGATTTTTAATATTACAAAAATTCGATTTTTTTCACCAAAATATGTGAGATACGAAATAAGCGTTGTTCTGCAAAATCGTTTCCTTAAGGTAGTACGATCACGAAAATTAGACCTCAGACAAAAATAGATAATTTTGCTTTCACGAATAGCAACATTATTATTGAAGGGCTAATTTGAATGAGAAAAGATTATTTTTCATGAAAAAAATTTGAAACACAAAAAATAATGTTATTAATAAATTTTATTTTTGCCCAAACTTATTTTCTTATCGCTTCGAGTCAAATTTTTGAAAATGATGCGATTCTAATAAATTATGGTTCATTTTTTTAGAAAAAAGATTCTCTACAACTTGGCCGTTTCCTATTTTTGAATTTTTTCTTGAAAGCAAAATTATCTATTATAGCCTGAGGTCTAATTTTCGTGATCGTACTACCTTAAATAAAGTCTACGATTATTTTTTCTTTTTGAGAGATTTGGAAGAAAATAAATTATTTTAATCATGTAATTTATTAAAAAGTTACTGAAATGTATACAGAAAAGAAATGAACGAATTTTTTTTATTAAGGAGGTACAATTATTCCCTATTTTCGATAGGAAAAGTTATAAATATGGTTCCACTATCTCCAAAAGACTATGGAAATTTGGTTAGACAGAACATGTGACTTGACTATTGTCTTTTGTAAACTTGAAATTCTTTTTTAAGAATTGATGAAACATTTATTGGGTTTACTTCAATATAATTTGTTCGATGTGTCGATCAGGATTTTACTATTTCAGGAGATAAAGTTTGCTTTTGTTTGTAGGCATGAGTACAATTATTTCACCATTTTCACCAATATTATTGGTAACTCCATAGTTTAATATTTAAAATAGTAATTTCTAAAAAAACTGACGTTATATCCTCGTTTCCTATTGACTTTCAGTAAAAATAAATATAATAATACTAAATTTTACAATTTAGAGTTTCTCCGTGTATTTATAAGAAAATATAAAATCATAATTGAAATCTTTATGAAAGTAACAAAAAAATAAAGTAACTAAAAATTTATCTTTATTAAATAATAATTTATGCAGGTGATAAAGTTTTACAACCTTACTTTAAAAATCTAGAGCAGAGCATAAGCAATAAGAATAGCACAAATCACCAAGCTGGCAATGATAACAGCTATTTGAGTCCTGTTTCTTACGAAAAAGGCCATAGAAAAAGTACGGGATTGATCTGACAAAATTGGCATTGTCGTCGCTTCAATTGCAGGAGGGTCGTTTGTTGGAATTGATATAACAGCATCTTCTTCTTCCACAGCCTATACAAATTGAAAGCGAAAGTTTTATTAAACTAGCGTCAATTTCACGATTTAATGACTTCCCTCAATTTAAGTAATAAATATATCATTTAAAAACCTGTCCCTCTAAAATATATAAATATTCAAACTTCAATTGATAATAGTATATTTCATATCAAGTTAAATATAAATAAAATGTTTCCGCATCAGTGCGGTAAAATTTTAAGTTTGTTTTAATTTTCCGCACACTTAAAATTTTACTGCACTAGTGCGGGAAAATAAACTTTCCGCACGCAAAACGATACCGTCAAAGCTAACTTTCGGTGTACGGCGGACAAAAAATTGTTTTTCGATTTCGAAGAAATTTCTTTTAACTCTATCAAGGATTACAATTAGTCCCCTAGTTCCCGCTATATCCACCTATTTTTCTTAAAATCCCTATAATTGAGAATTATAATTTATTTTATCATTCGTTATTTATTATAGTAAAACTGAATTATGATTGGTAACTAGATCTGAGCTTGTGACAAATAGTGTACATCACTTTATAATTAGTAGTAATTAATAATTAGTAATTAGTTTAACCAACACTTTAAGGAAAGTTACGAGATATCAAAGCTACGAGATTTATAAGTGAAAAATGAAGCTCTTAGAGCAAAAGGAAAGTAAATATTGTTGTGATAGAAATGTGAAACATAAAAAATGCATCTTGAATTTGCTAAAAAATGACTGGAATTTTTCTTCAAATAATAAAACTATGCTGAATTTTTCTAAATAAATCTTAAAATTACGATAATATAACAGAATTTTTATCAAATTCATTTCGAAATTCAGCTTCAGTTATCTGGAATGTAACATTTTTTCTGTTCAAGTTTCAGAATTTTCAGAATTTTCAGATACAAGGAGAGAAATATTCACTAATTCATACATAATTGAAAATTAAAAAATGTTCTCTTACATTTACTAACATATAACTGACTTTTCTTAAATTCATCTTAATTTTGTTCAGAAGTATTTTTAGACGTAAATAAAATGCTTCCCTTTAAAAAAATACCCCTTTTTTTCTATGCTTAAATCCCCTAATTTTCTATAAATTGTGCTACTAAACCACTGTGATCCCTGTTTTAATTAAGACCAATTGAAATTGAACCTTACGTACCATTATTTGCACTTTAGGGGCATTCTTTTTAATAAGTGGCGTGGATGTAAGGCTAAATGGTTTTAGAGTAGAATCCTTGATTTCTTTTAAAGCTTGAGGTACGACGATATCTTCCGGTTCCACAATCAATTGATCATCTTGAGATCTGATATCAACATTTACAAAATTAAGCTCTTCAATTTCTGGTTCTCTATGTGAAACCATCCCAGCTGGAATTATACTTTCTGGTGTAAAAGGAGGAGCATCCGGTCGCAATTTAGTTTTTATGTAGGAAAAATTTGTCACTTCTGGTTCTTGAGAGTCTGGCTCTTTCACCGTCACCTTTTAATAAAATTCATTTGTCATGGATTTCTCTAGCAAAAACTTAATTCGTCTTTTGAAATATTTTTTGAATGAATTAAGTATAAGATCCACAACTCAATAATATTTTCGGCTGGACCAATATTTTTATCAATTGATTTGAAATAAAGGACGATTGACTGAACAAATTTTTAAATTTAATTGATTTCATTAGGTTTTCGATAAGAAAAATAGGAATCTAGTTGAACTAAACTATAGATTTGATGATTAATCACCAAGTGCTTGCTTTAATTATTTATTGAATTTAGTTCTAACAGAATTTGCAATTGAACAAATTAGGCAAGAAAAGTTCATTTTAATTTTAAAATTAATGGGTCACAACTTCAAAAATAATTATAAGACCGAAAGAAACGTACGGGTTTTAATTTAAAAATATTATTTAAGCCACCGACAGAAATTTTTAACGGTAATAAGATCCGAATGACTTTCCTATTCGACACCTAATCACCTCTCATATTCAGTTTTTTATTTTAAATGTATTTTTTTTCTATTTCTTGTACCTCAGGAAAATTTTCCACACGCACTACTTCCGGAATTCCAAGTTTATCTTCGCCTGGTTCTCCAGTTTCTCGTACGTGCTTTTTGTTAGGTAACTCTTTTTCTCCCTTCTTAAGGTCCTTCAGGGTTAAATTATTTGAATCATCCATTCTTTGTCTTAAAACATTGCACTCGTCCCCCATACTTTTGAAAAACACCACTTCAATTTCAATCTCCTCTTTTTTTATTTCGAAGAATCTTTTATCTCATTCCAAGCAATACTATGAAATTGAAAAAAATTTCTGTTAGTATTATTATTTTTACGATTTAAAATTATTTTATGTGATTTTTAATATTTGTCTAAAAAATTAAAAGACTGTGAAAACTTTTGTTTCTTTAAAAATACAATTTCTGACAACTGTCAGAAAACTATTAAAGAAATACGTTGAGTTAACCTATCATAATTAACAGTTTATAAACTTATGGGAAATAACAAGAAACCTAATTATTTTTTCAACAGTAATTTATCCTATGAAGATTTAATTTATGCAAGTTTACAGTTTGGCGTTGAAAATGAATTGAAAGGCTCTTTACTCTCGAAACTTAATTAAGGTATCAGTCACAATTTAATTAAATGTTGCATACCTTGAATATAAAACGTAGTGTAAAATACGATTGAAATTATAAAAATCCAATCAAAATATTTTCCGAATTATGTGCATCTTTATTTTTTCACACTGACAACTAATTAAACAAATAAAAATTGACTATCTCAACTCAATTCCAAGGCTTATTAGATTCTGGATACAAAAAATTATTATTATTTAATTATTTAATGATGTTTACACCAAATTAAAATAGTACATGAATGAACAAAAAATATTTAACTCAAAAAAGTAAATTAAAATAAAGATTATAATCTTCTATTGTTTTCATACATATTAAAATTATTATTTTAATAGATGAAAATAAATCAAACCATGAATCCAACAACTAAAATTTTTTTACAGACTTTATCGCGATACTACACAAAGGATGTTTATTTTTGAATTTGGAATTTTTATTTTCAAGTGTGTAAAACAATAAATTAAACGAAATATTTGATGGTATTAACTCTTTCATAATATTATTATTAGGTTCTTATTATTTATCTTAATAATTATTCGCCAAACAA
This sequence comes from Diplolepis rosae, assembly GCA_030998225.1. NCBI lineage: Eukaryota > Metazoa > Arthropoda > Insecta > Hymenoptera > Diplolepididae > Diplolepis > Diplolepis rosae. The sequence goes on from JAPYXD010000695.1 coordinate 4,462,984, forward strand.
CATCAATAAAATTATTTTAGTGTTATTATCAAACAATAAACTTTTTATTAATATTGAAAAAAAACTATCCCAATCAATATTTTAAATAATTTTCAAAGAATTTAAAACCTTTCTATGGAAAAAGAGACGCTTTCGACTGTGCCGGGATTCGAGCCCGGGTCTTTGATTGCCAGTCGACAGCTCTAACTAACTGAGCTACACAGGCATCTGACGTCCCCTTCTCTACAGGAAGAGCTCGTTATATCTCGTAACGTCATTCAATAATTTAACAATTAAGATGGTAGAGTTGAAATGTCACTGGCTACTTTATCAAGATACAAGTCTCGGTATCAGTCCTAATTGTAAAATTATTAAATGCCGTTACGCGATATAACGAAGTCTTCTTGTGGAGGAAATGTTGGACGCCTATGTAGCTCAGTTGGTTAGATTAGTTGACCGACAATCGAAAGACTCGGGCTCGAATCCCGGCACAGTCGAAAGCGTTTCTTTTTCGACAGAAAGATTTTTAATTGTTTAAAAATTATTAATCGCTTCCCACGCTTTAAGAGTTTAAAATTGTCTTCGAGGACACCTTTCAGGAAAGTATCCTATCTGATACCGTAACTTGTGTCCTGATAAAGAAGATAGTGACATTTTAACTCTACCATCATAATTTTGAAATACTTTCAATCTATAAGATTTGCAATACTTTAATTTCAAATAAATTCTAAATTTTAAAAAAATCCCTTAAATTTTTAATGTAAAACTTGCCAAATTTGTTCAAATGATATTTACAACATAAGAATACTTTTTGAGTCAAAGTAAAAAATCTTTTTTTGTTAAAAATATATTTAATCGAAAATTCAAAATGAATTGTCTCTATAAAAGTGAATGGAAAATTTTCAAATTGCGAGAAGTTTAGTTATTTTTCATATGTATTTGTTCAGAAAATTTTTTGTAGAAAACGAATCGTAACTTTTCAACAAATTGAATATGCTAACATTCGGGGTTGTCTATTCCCTAAAATTTATATAGAAAAATTTCACTGTTCTTCTAAAATTACAATTGCTGGTCATTTCATTTGCTTATTTCCACTTTTAGTATTGATCCTTACTGTTACGACTTCATATTTTTAGGAAGTGTGTGCTGAGTTGTAAAAAATCAGAAAAGGTCGAGGTTTTATCAATGAAAATACACAGAGAAAAATAATTCGAAAAACTTTACTCAACTTTCAAACAAATTGGGACATATGAACAAGTTGGACAATATTTAATATTATTATAATAATTTATGACCTACCAAATGTTGAAAAATGCATCACAGTTCGGTAAACTTTAAAAATATAAAGTTTCAAAATGTACGCCACAAATTATTACAATAATATTAAATAGTCTCTTGTCCATATGCCCCAACTTTCCTCAAAAGTTCAGTAAAGTTTCTCAAGCTATTTTTCTCCATGTAAGTGAAAATTATATTTAAAAAAGCAAATACGTGAACTTTATTTACTATAGTATGCCGACTTCTGTGGATTAGAAGAAAAGAGTAGGACCATTTAATGCAAATTTTAAAAACCAAGGATGTTCATCGTTACTGAGTCCTTGACCGCATCTGAAGGAACGTTTCCAGGACTTATTCGAGCAAGTTACGAACGCCCTTCAAATCGATCGATAAGACAACTTCTGACTTATGCTTTTACCTTGTTAAAATCTCACAATGGATGTTCACGCAAAGATCAATGATACAACGACCACTGTAATTCGTTAAATTCATATATTTAATCAAAAATTCATTTTTGTTTAATAATATTCTCATCGGAAAATCATTCCAAAAACGTGAACAGTGAAAAAAGTTGCAATATCATCCTTTAATTGATCTTTAAGTCAAGTTTTTCTCAGTTTGGAAACAGAAATGATTAATTTCTCTCATAGAGAGTAACGAGTTTATAATAAGGTGAAAATATTTCCTAAAATTTTCTTCACGACCTTTGCTGTCAGAGGATCTGAATTATGATAAATTTATAATCATGTTTCCCTGCTCTATACTCGAGTTCAGTCAACACTTTCTATTTAGTAAATTACCTGACCTTAAATTCAAATCAGATAGCAATTAATGGGTACAAAGGCGAGAAGTCTCACGTACAGTTTGTCTCTAAAGTCCGATGTGTCTCGTGATCTTGACTCACCCTTTGAATATTTATGAATGTGGCATGTCAACGAGGTCATTATAATCGCCCATAAGGACCAAGAACACGCAAATTTTTTATAAATCCTTCCATCCAAAAACTTCTCAAATTACACTCCGAAAAATATTTAGTTGATCTAATCAAAATTTAATTGAATCAATCAAAAAATTTGCTTATTATACGATTTAATCAAATTGAACAAATATTTTAGTTAGTTCAACCAAATTTTGTATGACTTACAGGTATAAAAGCCCCTTTTTGGAAAATTGTAGGGGAAACCGGGAAAAGTTCGTGCAAAAAAATAATTAAATAATAATTAAATATATGAAAAATCACGGAATACTTTACGTTTGAGTTATTTTACACTATACTTTATTTAGTTGAACATTTATCTTATTACAGTATAAGCAATAAATACTAATGAATAATACATACTAATGCTAAGAGTCTCATGTTTTTTTTAATCGCTCTATCGATAATTTTACATTTTTCAATTTCTACTTTTTGTTGCAATATTGATACATTGTTACATTCTCATCATGGATGAGAAGGTATTGGTTTTATGTGAAAAATGACTTTCGAAATTTTCATCAAATCTTTACGTTTTGAGACCCCCTGAGTCAGAAAAAAGGGTTTTTACGAAAGTGTCTGTCTGTCTGTCTGTATGTCTGTCTGTCTGTCTGTAGGTCGTGTGCGGCATAACTCTCGACAGAATTATCAGATTGAATTGAGCTTTGGTACACTTTATCGGAGCCGAAAAAGTAAGGACAAGTTCGTTAACCAGCCACATCCAATCAAAATTGAGGGATTGAGCACTACTTTTGTGTTTTTGAAAATAATTTTTTGAAAAAATCAAAAATTTCAATACTGGTTTTTGATAGTGCTCATAAATCTCTACAAATTATCCTAATAACATTTTTCGATTAAATCAAAATTAGAAATGTTACAGCATATTCAAATTCGAAAAAAGTCAATATAAAAATTCCATTTTCCAGTTAAATTATACGAGATACGAAAAAACGTTATGATACAATATTATTTTCTATATTAAGTCCTACAAATTTGAATTGTAACATTTTTTCATAAGATGCATATTTTTCTTTTTAATTAAAAAAAAAAACTATTGAAAATCCAAAATTCAATTTTTTAACAATAATATTCGAAATACGAAAAAAACGTAAGAATACAAAGTTGTTCGTTTCAAAAATATCTACAAATTTTGTCTCACACAGTTTCTGAAAAAACATATATTTTTCGTTTCAATTCCAAAAAATACGATTAAAATTCCAAAATTCCATTTTTTAGACAAAATATGTGAGATACAAAAAAAACTTTTAGATGGAAAATTGTTTGCCTAAATGAGGTCTACAAATTCTGGTTAAGACATTTCGGGACAGGATTTATATTTTATGTTTCGATTTTTAATATTGAAAAAATTCGATTTTTTTCACCAAAATATGTGAGATACGAAATAAGCGTTGTTCTGCAAAATCGTTTCCTTAAATAAAGTCCACGATTGTTTTTTCTTTTTGAGAGATTTAGAAGAAAATAAATTATTTTAATCATGTAATTTATTAAAAAGTTGCTGAAATGTATACAGAAAATCGAGCGCGAGCGTCATGATGAGAATGTGTTCCTTAAGGCTGATAGAGCCTTAAGTAAATTGAATCTCCTGTTTCACTTATATTCAAAAAGAAGTAGAGTGACTTTGAGAAAATGTGTAACTCACATCATCTGCAATATTATTATAAAATTGGTTTGAGCTTTAGTATCAAATTATAAGAAATAAATTTAAATGTATGCGAAGACTACAAGACCGAGCGCGAAGCGCGCGATGAGAATGTGCCCGCGAAGCGGGCAGATTGTTTAATTTTGACTTTTTAACTTCGCGAACTTCCTCAAAAGCCTTTACTAATTGTTTAAGAGTATGAGCTTGTATTTTTTTATTTTTTACATTCTCATCATGGATGAGAAGGTATTGGTTTAATGTGAAAAATGACTTTCCAAATTTTCATCAAATCTTTACGTTTTGAGACCCCCTGAGTCAGAAAAAAAGGGTTTTTACGAAAGTGTCTGTCTGTCTGTCTGTAGTAGGTCGTGTGCGGCATAACTCTCGATAGAATTATCAGATTCAATTGGGCAAGAACGAGCGCGAAGCGCGAGGTCCAGAAAGAACGGAGCGCGAAGCGTGACGATCAAATCGCGCGCCCTAGGCGCGCTCAAACTTGCGAGCGAAGCGAGCTGCGCGGGAAGCGCGCGATGAGAATGTGCCCGCGAAGCGGGCAGATTTTTTATGTTTACTTTAATACAACCAACATATCTTCTGCATCTTTTGATGCTTCTTTATACTCATGTTCGGCAAATTTTAAGTCATTTTCGAAAAATTTCATAGTTGTTACCTCTTTTTTTTAATTTTCCGCAATTTCTTTTACTTTAGCTAATATTTTTTCATCTTCTTTTTTTGCTTTTTCATTTCATCTTCTCTCTTTTCATCTTCTAATTATATTTGATAAGAACGGTGTGCATTTTTAACAAGTCTTAACAATTTGCTTGTAGTTGGTACCTTATATGATTCATTATCATACATTTTTAAACCATCTAAAATAGCACACTGTGCATTAAACCTTCTTTCATCTATGTTTGATCTGTTACTTGTAAGTAAATTTTTGGACTCGGAGAAACCCCTTTCTACACCTGTACTTCCGTGTATTAATGATAAAATTGCTTTTGCAACTTTAGTTGTATATGGATATTTTGCTTCAGACATGGTATGAAGTGAAAAAATGCGATTCCAAAAACCGTCTATTCTTTTATGAGCATTGGAAGACGATGGAAATTTTATGGCTTTGCCTATACTTTATATATAGTACATATACATTGTATACGTGTATACGAGGTCTGTTCAAAAAATAAGGTGAACTTTCAAATTTCGCGGACTATGTACATTCGATTTTCAATTTTTTTCCCCTATGTTGGCACACTTGTCCCGAATGTATGTTCACAGTTTCAGCAATATATCATTTTTTGTTTGTTTGTGAGAGGCATGCAGTGAGTGTACTGTAAGTCAAAAAAGTGTTTACAAGTGGTACAAGCTCTTCACAGAAGGTCGAGAAAGGGTGAATGTCGACGCTCGCCCTAGACGGCCCAGCACGTCAACAACCAATGAAAAAACTGATGCAGTGAAGAAAATTGTTATAGAGAATCGTCGAATCACTATTAGAGAAGTTGCCGAGGATGTCGGCATATCGGTTTGCTCATGCCATGTAATTTTTTCGAATACTTTGGGTCTAAAGCGTGTGGCAGCGAAGTTCGTCATTGCTTGTTCGTAATTTTTTGGCCAGAAACAACACCGTAATCATGCTTCAGCCACCGTATTCACCAAATTTAGCCTCCTGTGACTTTTTCCTATTCCCAAGATTGAAGAGACCTATGAAAGGACGGCGTTTCGCCACGATTGAGCAGATAAAAACCGAATCGTTGAGAGCGCTTAAGGACATACCAAAAAATGAATATCAATAGTGCTTCGAGGATTGGAAAAAACGCTGGCACAAGTGTATTATATCTAAGGGGGATTACTTTGAAGGGGACAACATAGAAATTCGTGGATAAATTAATATTTCTCGAAAAAAATGAAAATATTCCTCGATTTGCTAATGTTACCAAACACTCACGGAATGACGCGAAAAACGTGCTTCCGTTGCATAAAATTGTAGACACATTACCTTTTGATATCTTTAAGGAGTCCTATCTCACGAAACTTTGTGGACTTTTGTTATGTTTTCCGGAACAACTGCTAATTTTGGGCGACCAGAGCGTTCAGCATCATCGATGTTTGTACGACCGCATTTAAATTCGGCATATCATTAGATGGTTGTTGGTTTCCCTGGTGTAAAGTCCCCATAACGCTTATCAAGCAACTGCTTTGCTTCAACAGCATTTTTTACCATTAAAAAGCAATATTTGATTAATACTCGAATCTCTTTTTTATCTATTATTTTGAAAATGATAAAAGTTGCTTCACCAAAACCTCTGTAACTTCTAAACTACACGTCAGATTGTCATGAAATTTTAACACTTAACGTTTGAAGGTTGGTACTATCCAGAAATCATATGGATTTGACAACGTTGGAGCCATGTGTATGTCAGATCGGAAACTTATTAAGTGATGTGTTATCAAAGCCGAGCTAGATTCTACTCTCGGGGAGTCTGCTCCTTCGTTTATAGCAATAAATTAGTGGGTAGCGGAGTGTAAAGGATGAGGATGTTTCAATCGAGTGTTTGACGATGTTCGTAATTTTATGTAGAAGAGATAAAAAATCGAATTTTTCTAACATTTCTTTAGATCACTCCTCTTAACCAACATTTTTCGATTCAATCTAATAAATACTTGCAACCTATCAAAAGTAAATAAAACATTTAGTTAAATCGACCGAATTTTACCAACCAAAGAATTTTGTTCATTCAATAAAATAAATGTTTTGAATCAATTATAGATTTTTCTGGACCAACTAAACATTTTGTTGTCGGTATAATAACAAAATATTATGGTTGAACCAACACACATTTTTTGGATTTCTGGCTAAAAAAATTAATTTTAAAATCAGCCTCCAAACATCGTAATCAATAAAATCTTGGACATACGTATGAACAATAAAAAAATTTTATGAAGAAAGAAGAAATCACAACTGAAACAAATAATAAAAATCAGTTATTCGGAGGAAGAATTTTATGGAAATAAAAGCACCGTAAGGTTGACTAAATTGTATTTCCAATTCAACATTATGTTTTCATTTTCAGGAATAAAGAACGAAAAGAGAAAAAAGAGGGTTTATGATGATTTCTTTCTCTTTCTTTTCTCTTGTTCAAATTTAGCTGAAGATTTTAATAATAATAAACCTTATCGTTTTTTAATGAAACGGAATTTTTGAATTACGAAAATCTTATCGAAATCGTGTAATGCGAATGCTAGAACTAATAGAACTAAAATGCTAGAACTGATTGAACTAAAATGCTAAAACTAATAGAAATAAAATGCTAGAAATAGTAAAGTTTGCAATGCGAATGGTAAAAGTTGCAAATAAATAGTGCATTATTTATCATTTCATTCTCTGAGGGTGAATTTGTCGATTTAGAATAGCAGCCTGTATTATTTTTTCTGTCTGGAACATAGCATTTCTTGTATTGTAAGTTTTAGAATTTTTAGATGCAAGTATCGGAATATTCAATAATTTATAGCTTAAAATTTTTCTTAAATTTACAAAAACGTAAGTGAATTTTTTTCAATTTATCCTAATTTCACGAAACTGTAACTGCATAAAACTTCAGTTTATGTTGTGAAAAAGTCTAGTAGAAACTTCTAACAGTGTAGGTAGACACAATTCTCAAACTTCTGTTCTCGAATAATTCAATCGACTGAGGGACTTTAATAATGTTCGTTCAATCGCACAAAGAACTCGCAGAATGCTTGCTTTTTTCCCCTTTTACTGGAATCCTGCTAGTCAATGATTCCTGTGAAATTATATTTTTCTGTCAGATCCAAAGGCATCGCTTCTTTTCTTATACTTATATCAGTCAAATTACAGTACAATTTTTAATATCTAGTGATAGTTGTACCATGCATTAGCATTCGAATCACAACCAGTTAAGTTTACTAATAAAAAAAGGGTCTGATACTGAATTTTCAAAAAAAAATTGTAACAGTTTTTTATCGAAATAAATTGTATTTTTATGTCAAAACTTTTTTAAATTCTATTTTTCTCGTTACTAACATTATGTTTGTAGTATTTTATATTAATGCAATTTTAAATTCAAGGCTTTTTCGAAAATTTTATCCTTTTAAATTTCCTCCCTCGATCTTTATTTACTGACTTTAATGGATCTTTTGTCAACAAAGGTCCATATCATTAATTTTAGTAGAGCATCACATTTTAACCTAGTTTTTCTCCACCTAATAGAAACTTTATTTTGTGTACCGTCTATATTATATATTCATTTGCGCTACGTTATGCTCTGATATTCGATAAATGTACCGCTATGTTCATCGTGAAATTGCCGATTCCAGTTTGACTCAACTCAAACTATATCTATATACTCTAACTTTGCGCCTTGAATGATATTATCAGTCGTGTATTATGAAAGAAAAATCATTATTTTTTATGAAAAAAATTTAAAACTTATAAAGAATAATACTTTCAATAATGTGTTTTAAAATATAATTTTTCCTTACTGTCGCTTCTTACCAAATTCTGCTGTTTACAATGTTAAAAGTAAAGTTTTCAATAGCTGTAATCGTTGGAACAATTTTTTAAGAAGAACCTTACTTTTTAAAAATAACTATATATAAAGATTATTTTCTTATTTTTAAAATTGGTAACATTAGAGTTGTAGAGAAAATGTTCCTCGTAAATTAAGCCATGATTCATGAAAATGCAATTTTTTTTTTTAAACTTGTAAGAAGTGGTAGTAAAAAAAATTCTATCACAAAAACATTTCTAAAAGTCATTTTGTGGCATGTTTGTCTTTACGTCTTTAGTTTTCTGTCTTGACACAAGATTAAAATTATCATAGTTTTTTTTTGTATTGGCTTTGGGTCAACTTTCCTCAATGACGATAATATTAAAAATGCCCCTTTTTGTTAACGAGTTTTTAATTATCCTCTTTTAAGAATAACTAACCCAAAGCCAATACGAATAAAACAATAATAATTATTAAAAGTATTATTTTTCATAAGTTGTACATTTTTTTCATAAGAAAATAACGTTTTTTTATAAGACATGACTGATAATATCATTTCAACTCTTTAAATCATAGGAAAACTTTTTCCCCAGAGACCTGTTTTTTGCTTGACAGCTACCTTAAGCATACTTGTTTTTTTGTTTCAGATGAAACATAATCCCGTGTATAGTTTCACTTGAACCCTTTTAAATATATATTTATGGTATATCTTCAAGTGTAAATTTACATTAATGTTTTGAATTTGAATATTTCTATTTTTGCATTTAAATTTCAATATGTAAAGTTCCTATGCAGTCTTCTTTAACGGTAGTTGGCAATTGAGTAATGAACAACTTTGACCATGGAAATTTTTTTATACAAACTTGGGGGAAATACAGCCAATCTGGAAAATTGTTGAAAAATGCCATTTTTGAACACTGGGAAGAATTCTGTCTTCTTGCCGCTGTAATTGAAAAAACACAAAACCCATGGTCAAAGTTGTTCATCACTCAATTCTTGGCAAAATAAAAATAAAATCAAGTTAATAGGTGTAGTAGACTCCAAGATTTAGGGGCATGAAAATGACCAAATTTCATTAGGCGCGGGAAATTGCCAACTACCGTTAATTCACACGACTGAAGTTTTTGTTTATAGTCTAATTTGTAGACTGTAATCTAGAAAGTTTGGCTTATAGAATTGTACGTGTATGTTTAAGCTTGAAGTTTTACGTGCTGAATTTAATGGGTGAACTCTGTTTAAAGTTGTCATGTGTAAAGTTGATTGGAGCGCCCGAGACTTCGTACGGTTAACGTAAATTCTTTTTTAACATTCTCTTTCCAGGCCTTCTCGTAGATGTTTCCTTCTATTTTCACACTTTACTTCGATTACAGTTTTCTCGAGCATGAAAATGCTCGAGTTATAGTCAAAAGCGTATAAATTACTGCAAAACTGGGTGTCGAGCTCAAAGGAGGCAAGGTTGTATAATAAAACTTGAAAAAGTTGTTTAAATAGCAACGTTTTCGTTAATTAGAATATTTTAATTAAGAGATCATCCGAAGAACACTAGAGAGAACAAATTTATAAAATGATTTCGTGACATTAATTGAATGAGAAAAATACCATTGAGGACAGCTGATTGCAACTCAACCGCAGCATAAAGAGAATTACGATCGGTGACATTGGCAAAGTTTAAATTCTTGGATGGCATCCAGGCTCTGAAAAATCTGCAGGCAAGAGCAGATTTCATTTATGCATGGAACCCATTCGTCCAAAAATCGATCATTGGAAATATTCCAGTTATGAATATCAGCTTTTACTTAGTAGTTTCTTATAAAAATGTTATAAATTCTTACATTTCAAGAAAAGCCAAGTTTCCACGTCATACAATTTCGGAACAGGAATAATGTTTTTAACAACTTTTTAAATTCTAAAGACATTGAAGTATTTTTAAAGACAAATCTTAAAAATACAAGTCATGGATATTGATCACCCAGTTCTTAAAAATTTGACGATTTATTGAGTTTAAAAAATCCATGCATGATTTAATATTTAATGCAGTATCTATATTTTGCCCTGAAAATAAAAAAGTTTAATGTATTTTTCAAATGAAAGTGTACCGTTTGAGTTGTTGGTATCCATCCTTTTGTTCTTAGTAATCTATGACCCAGAACAGGGAAACAACATCGAAGATATATTCGTAGAAAAGAAGTTTTGTACAATATAGAAAATTTAAAAGCATACAGTGAATATACATTTCTGGTTCTGAGTATGGATTCCTGTAAATGATATCCACCGACATTCAAGAGAGTTTGAGTAATTTTTTTCTGATTTGAAATTCAAATGATCTGGAAAGGAGCTTTTTATGGGGCTTTCCTCGATTGTATTGTATTTTACAATGTAGTCAAATGTCATGTGAGAGAACCTTATCAGACTTATTGAGCAACTCCAGAGATTCAGAAAATTTTTTACATAAGGTACTGGCTCAGGGATCGAACCCCGAATTACGGAATAGAAGTCCGGCTCTTAATCACCTGAGCCACCTTCACATTTTAATTTTTATTACGATCATAATTTATCGAAGCGAAATTTGCTTTATGCACTTATATAAAACTTCTGTTCGTATTGAAAAATCGTTTGTTTACCCTCCTGTTCTTGATAAAAAAAATGGTCATGTTTCAAAAGGTATGTCATTTGAATAAATTATTAATTCGAATAAAACAAATTCTTTGTTTAAATTATTTTCTCGATATAAAAATAGGTTATATTATTTTGAATCAGCCAAACTGATTTTTCTGAGAAAAGTGGTTTTCCTAATTCAAAAAATCATTTTTTAGACACAGTGAAGATTCTTTTAACTAAAATTCTAAGTGTTAAAAAGAAATTGTCTAACAATTTTTATAAGAATGAACAGTGCGAAATGATTTTATTTTCAAACTAACATTCCTAGCACAATAAAAAGAAAAAACTGTTCAAGTTCAAACCGAATCAGGAAAAAACATGGTCAAAATTGTTTGTACCTTATTTGATGAAAATTGGTCAAAATACAATCGAACTCAATCTGATTCATTTCACTTCAATCCTAGGCATCAATCCGAATGAATCCAAACCAAATTTTTAATCCGAATCAATCCGAACTCAATTTGATATAAACCAAATTTCCAATGCGAATATTTGGTTTAGATCCATTTGCCTTGATGTCTCGGATTTAAGAGGAATCAATCGAATTGGCTCGGTATGATTTTTAATACTTTTTCATCAAATTAAGTACAAAACGTTTTTCGAATTGATTCGAAATGGCTTAGAATAGCTCTGATTCGCTCGGATTGAATCCCAATCCGAGACATTCGCCAGGGTAATATGTACAAAATATTATTAAAGAATTAATAACTAGAACCGAAAATCTATTTTATTTATTTATTTTAAATAACTTTCCAGATTGCAATTGCAGTTATCGGCGTCTCGTAATTTGCTTGATCAAGATCTTAATAAACGATGTTTCCAGACTCACCTGCATGCAACTCCAAAAGATTTAATTATGCAATTCTTTATTTGCAAGGAGCAAACGCGCGATGCAAAAATGCATCTTCTGATAAATCGGTTTCCCGCGAGGGCTATGAGTTGGTGATAAAAATACCAGATTGTGCCTTTTAGTTTAACAGAAGCCTTGCTATCTCGCATTGAGAGCTTATCTCATAATACAAAACTTTACTTTATCCCTAGCGTAAGGAAAGTCAAATACCACCCATATCTAAGATAAAATCGAGAAAAGTAGGGTGGAAATTGCACGAATGTGTAAAGGATGGAAGGAAATTGACAAAATGCATAAAATCTCTAAAATATCTCAAAAATATTAGAATTGTATCATGTCTTGCCAATATCAAATCGATCATTATCATTTCTATAATAACGATCCGTCTTAGATTTCAGCTTAAAGAAATTTTAAGATACAACTTTAAAGAAACACATAATATTCAATGAAATTCAAGGACGCTTTACAAAATCATTTTAAAAATGTTAAGCACAAGACAATGTACACTCACTCATGCGCAGGCGCACTTCGTCCGCTACCCTACAAATTCAATCCTCTAATAGTTAAAGGATTTATTTTCAGAGTCTAAAGAAATCGTTTATCGGTAAAGCTATTTTCGTTTTGAATTTTACAGATGAGTTTTTTAACAGTGAAAAGATTCTTTTAAAAGACAAAAGAAATCTGCTTAATTTCAATCAATGCATTCTGAAAAGAACGTAATTTCACTTTTAATAGACATTACTTCAGTGTCATTGTCTATAGGCGCAATACGCCGAACGTCAGCGTCCTCCGCTGATGACCCCATAGGGGGGGTTGCGTTATTGTCCTTACTGTTGTCCTCTCCTTTTCTTATATCTTCTTCTTGCGCAGAACTTTCTCGACGTAACTGGCAGTTGCGCTCCAGTTCGTTTTAGATTCCACCATCCAAGCCACGATGCTTTCCGGTGTGCAGGTGCCTCCGAATATCACCTTGAGTGTCCTTCTATTATCGTTCCATCGAACGCACTCGAAAAATGTGTGTTCTGCACTTCCCACACTGCACTCGCAATAGTCACAGTGTGGGCTGTTTAGAAGACCCATACCCGTGCGGTATGCACATACGACACGGAGTGCGCACCTTCGCTGCACTGAAGCAATCCTACGGCGATATTTCGAGACATTGAGTGCGTCCGCCCATATCTCGGCATCATAAAGTAGAATTGAATAAGCGACGCTCATGAGGATCCTCCTCTTGCTAGACTTTGGCCCGTTGATGATAAGCATGAGCCTACACGCAAAAAAGTAAATGCTAATAATCAGCATTTTCATTTTTGCGTGCAGTCAGTGACGCCACCATTTTCGCTGCTTTATCAGCTGCCGTTCTAATCTGGGCCTAGTGCGTTAGCTTCCTGTCCACAACCTCTCCAAGATATTTGACAGCGTCTCGAACCTCAACAAACTCATCAGAGATCTGCATCCTTAAATTCGGGGAACAGTGCCTCTGCCTTGACACGAATTCGGTTTTGCTAGCAGCTAACTCCAGCCCATGTGACTCCAGCCAATCTCCAACAAGCACCGTGACCATTGTCACTCGTTGTTGCATACCCTACTTATTGTTATGCGCTTTATCCCATAGCAGTGGGGGAAGAGGGATTGATCACTTGCTCGTTGCAGGGAATGGTGACGCGCTCGTATAAGGGAAGCGTTGAAGAGAATCTCGAGTGTATAGACGTTCTAGTCTCCCAATAAACAAACATGTTCTGCAACTTTTCTAGGACAAAAAGGTAACAATGGTCCATAACAATTGTTATGATTTGATGATAGGACTGTTCTATAACAGAGAGGCGAAAAAATTTTTTGAAACATTGTGACAGTTTTGTCAGAACGGATCTAGAACTGTATAACGGAACAGTTCCACGACAGTCTTTATGAAAATGTTTCAGAACAAACGGGATACAGCCCTTATATATTATTAGTTCCAATTTAGTTCTAGAACTATACCCTAACAGTGTTCTTAGATGTTCTAGAACACTGTTACAATTCTGTTCTTGAAAAAATGAAGAACAGAAACTGAGAAGTGTTCTGTAATAGTTTTTGTAAAATAACGCTGGAAAAACTTGTCACAGCCGTTATAGAACAATGTATATTATTACTATGTTATATATATACAGGGTGTGCCATCTATTCGTAACCCATTTGTTTATTAAATAAAACGAAAATGCGTAAATTGTTTTATTTCTATTTTCAACGTACATTCTATTCACTTGATGGACATTTTTTACAAGTCAAATATGAAAAATAATATCTCGTAAACGTCCGCCTTTTGCTGTGACGCAAGCCTGAGCCCGTTTTTCAGCATTTTTTATCACTTTTTGCAACATTTCGGTCGGTATTTTACTAATTTCTCTGCAAATATTTGTATTGAGAGCAGGAAGACACTGTCGCTTGTTAATATTAACATTGGACTTAAAATATCCCAAAAAAAAAAATCTGGTGGCTTTAGATTTTGTTTATTTGGTTACTTACTATTGTCCAAATATGCCGTCGATGTAAACTTTTCATAAATTTTCTTTATAGTGTTCTTAGCAGGTGCCGATCTTGACTTGCATTTTGCACGAAATACATGTTGAGTTTTCACAATTGTGTAATTATTTTTAATACAAAGCTCTACTATTTGAGCGCGTTATAATGGCGTGTACTGTTCCATCGACTGAAGTTTTTTTTGAAGCATACATTAATCATATTGAGAAATTGCTAGAAAAGTCTAACATGAAGTTTGCGAACAAAGTTCTGTAACCATTTTCACTGGACTAGATCCAGACCAGCGCCGGAAGATTTTTTAATCTATCGAAAGAGTTTAAAAAAGGGATGCATCTATTTTGTGTACCTAAACACTACGCACCATCAAAATTTGTCTATTTATTACAAATAGTACAAATCTAGGTTGCTCAAAGAAATACTTAAAATAAGAACCCAAAAGCTTATTTTTTCTGTTACCCAATTTGAGTTGACTTAATTTAATGTCTGAAATTACAAGAAATGCTTTATTAGATTTACAACAAGAATTTCTTTCATGCATTCTGGAACAAAACTTTTCTGAAATATGATTCTGGATTTATTTTTACTCGAAGAAAAGTTCTCTTCCTTTCATCTAGAAAGGAAGATCAGATATGAAACTTGGTTTTAAAGGTGGATGCAGTGTTCAGTAGATTAAAAAAGAAAAAAAAAAGGAAAAGGGATAAAAATAAGCAGTTTTCATAAGGTATCTTGATTCAAACTGTAATATTACGAGTTCTGTATTAACCAAGAAGGTGAGAGAGCAAGAAACGAAGAAATAGAAAGGATAGATAGTTACTGCCCTCTTATTGGATGCAGTTCTCAGTTTTATATGTATACATATTTATATATTCCGCTAGCCTATTTCTGTCGTATCCAGAACTGCCTTTTCAAACTGTATCTCTTTTACAGGTGAAAAGGAGTTCCGGATAGCGCATCTAAAAGGAGGTAGAAATTCAATCTACGTCATCCTATTCACTTTAATACACCTTTGAATACACAATTCATACAATTATTCTGCCAGCCATTGCAATTTTCTTCTATTTGTTATTATTCCAATTAAAATTTTTAATCACCTTTAAAAAATGTTATGATTTCAATGATTTAGTTTTTAGTTCAAATCCATAATGATTTTTAGTTTTGAAGCCAGTTTTTTTGGAAAAAATTGAAAATTATACACTTTTAAATGGTCCCGCTTCATAATTTTCGGTTCCAATTCCTTATCATGATCGATTTCTAATAGAAAATGGCAGTTTTTTTCTGTTCATTCATATCAATATAATAATAAAAATTTATTCATAATATTTATTGATTGTAAACTGGACTACATCGACTGCCTATCTCGTTTACATTTATAAATTTTATAGTAGAACTGAAGATTTACTAACATTAAAGAGTTCGCCAGCAGTAGAAACTTTTTATCTGCAGTCAAGAGTGCTTTCCTACAACCCACACTGGCATTTTTTTTCTCCTTTTCAAAGAGTCTCCAAGACTCATTTCTTATCAGATTCACCAAGTGATCGGACTTCTCAAATGAAATGATATCAAGCCCGAAATAGCTCTTCTATGTTGCAAAGATCGTTTCATTATCAAAACTTCACTTGAGTATTAAAATCAATGTAGTGTTATTAAAATTGGGACAAAATTTTCATTTCAGAATAGAATTTGAATTTGTATCACCACAAACCAAAATTCATATTAACGTCCAAGCAAAACTACAGTTTGCAATTTCAAGAAGTTAAAACAATTCGAATTCTCAAATCTCCACAATGACCAAATTTGGACCAATATTTGGACAACTTCTTGAAATTATGAATTCAAACTTTCATTTTTCATGATTCAATATTCTACCTTATTCTATAATAATTCAAGTTTGGCAGTTAATGGCGCATTTAATTTCAATAACAATGACAGTTTAATCTAGGTGAGTAAGTATATCTCAATTTTGTGAACGTCCTATTGACAAGTTTAAATGACCTCTGAGTGGTGATCTATTTCCATTTAAGGTGCTTTCCGGCGGAAAACACCGGCAATGCGGATATTAAAGGGGTCGACATTTGGGAGAGCCGCACCTGAACCCAAAGTATCGACCCAAATAGTCACTCTCTCTCTTCTTCTCACTGTCTCTCCCTAGTAGTCCCTGCAACGAAATGCATTTATCCTCAGGAGCATAGAAAAATTCCAAAAATATTTTTAAAAACTGAAAATATAAAATTTAAATCTTTCAAATAATTTGAATTTTTCACTCAATCATTATGTAACGCTAATTATGCAACTCAAAGAAATTGAATTCAGTGCAAAATAATTTCCCATCCTAATTAATATGATTGTAAATATTTTTATATCTATCAATCTTTTACTAAAAAATAATTGATATAACCAAAATTTCCTGACGAAATATTTCACTATCTCGAGGGCAAAGCTTTTGTCAAGAATACTTGAACATTAATTAAAACTTTCCTGATGACTACATCATCAAAGTTAAACATTATGATTCCGAACTAGCGGTTACCCACAAATTATATAACTAAACTTTATTTCACGTTCTTAGGAAAGCAAACTGCAATTTTCAAGTATCATCAGAACAATTTTGTTACGTCACAACTACTCAAATACTTACATTATTCGAAGGTTCCTCGTTGTAAGTTAGAATCAAATGATCTTTGCTTAGGGATGAGGATAAGTGAGTAAAGGACACAATGACTAGTAGAGTAGAGTAGGAGAGTCTAATGATCCCCACAGGTGAGAGAAAAAAAATGAAACATCATCCACACAGGTATAACTACGACTAGACGATGATCCTTCTTCACCACCAAGTCTAAGATTCTTTCAAAGATCTAAAACGAGACCACGATGACTTTTATGACTTCCGAATTTGAAATTGTCCCGGTCGAATTTACGATCTCAAACCAGGATATTCTTGGGGTTAAAATTGAAACGGCCGCACTATTCTTTTGTCGCAGAATCGGCGATAATTTTAATGAAAATTCAACTGACGTACTGAAGGAAAAATTAACCGCTCGCTCTTTTTGTGGGCCTATTTCATATTTTTCTTCACGAATTGATACACAGAGAAAAAATCCTGGGCATAGTGACGTGATATATGTAGTTTTTTTCTTTTTTTTGTCAGGGAAGATGGAGAATGCCAAGTCTGCTTGGCTTCATGCGCGGCCTCTCGAAGGCTTCCTATTCAGGGCTGCCTCTCGTAAAGCCGTGCAACGCATTGTCCCCGGGATGTGGTCATCCCGGGGCTTATCCTCTCTTGCGGTGTAGAAGTAACACTTTGGTTCTCTCGAACAGGACCCCGCAACGTGCCCCTTCTCGCCGCACCTTCAGTAACTCTTACTTCGGTCTGGGCCCAGCCATATGGCCAAATCCAAGGCAGCGATTTATCTCCGTCTTCCGGTGGACCCTGCAGAAGACCCACCACCCGATCTTAATGTGTGTACCTTCGAACAGCATCAGGGCCCGCGCTTCCTCCAGTCTGATCAAGGCCTTTCTTGTTCCTCTGAAGGGCCTCTTCACCATCGACACCTCCATCTCCGATGTCTGCTCCTTGTCTAGGCAGCTTCTGACTGCCTCTTCGACCTCGTCAACCTCCGTGGTGGGATCGATGTCCATGAATTCAAACAATGGTTGACCTGTCAGTCTACCAGGGGTGTTAGTTGAAGTTTGCCAGTTTTTTTAATAAAGAAAACACTTAATTCTCAAGGGAATCTCAAAAAATTTTTATTCAAAGTATTGACCATTGGATTCTACACATTTTGCCCATCTTTCAGGCAAATCATGGATACCATTCCAAAAAAACTTTTTCTCTTTCAAGGCAAACCATTCGACGAGCCATTTTTCGACTTCTTCAAAATTGGCGAAGCGCTGCTCTGCGAGTGAGTGTCCCATCGATGCAAAAAGATTATAGTCGGACGGGGCGAGGTCTGGAGAGTACGGCGGGTGCGATAATATTTCCCAATTCAATGCTTTTAATGTGTTCTTCACCACTTTAGCGGTATGAGACGGTGCGTTGTCATGTTGTAGGATAACTTTGCCATGTCTTCGTCCCATTCCGGCCGTTTTTTAATCAATGCATGATTCAAATTGATAATTTGTTGTCGGTAGCGATCCGTATTCACCGTCTCACCAGGTTTTAATAACTCGAAGTACACCACACCACACTGGTCCCACCAAACACAGAGCATTGTCTTACGGCCAAAGCGATTTGGCCTTGGAGTCAATGGGCCGACCTCACCAGGTCAAAGCCATGATTTTTTCCGCTTCGGGTTCTCGAAATAAATCTATTTTTCGTCCCCCGTGACAATCCGATGCAGAAAAGATTTCCTTTCGAACCGTTGAAGCAGCATTTCACAAATGGTTTTTCGATTTTCCATTTGTCTATCGTTCAGTTGGTATGGTACCCATTTTCCATACTTTTAGATTTTTCCCATAGCTTCTAAACGTTGGCCAATTGCTCCTCGGGTCACATTTAGTGTTTGTGCCAATTGTTGTTGCGATTGGGTTGGGTCTTCATCCAATAACGCCTGCAATTCCTCGTCTTCGAACTTTTTCGCTGCACCAGGATATTCATTGTCTGTTAAATCCAAATCTCCACTTTTAAATTGACGAAACCATGTCTCACATGTTCTAATCACTGGAGCATGTTCACCATAAGTTTCTACCAGCAATCGATGAGCTTCAACTGCTTTTTTCTTTTGATGAAATAAGAAAAGCAACGAATGCCGTAAATGCGATTTACTAAGAACGAAGCTCGACATATTCACTGAGGTAAACAACTATGATGCTATTATTTTGGCAGAATGTAATTGTGTATTTTTGAAGGTTGTTGTGCATAGAAAAATATGACATAGATGCCAAATCATAGAAATGTATACATATCTCTAGCGATATCTATGAGTAAAAGCGGCAAATTTCAACTAACACCCCTGGTAGGTACTAAAAGTGGTCGCCGCGACTAAGTAATGTAGTCACAGGGGCTATGTAATGTAGTCGAAGTTACCATATAGGTTAAAAATTGCAGTTTCGACCCACTCTACAGTTACATCAAATCAAATTCTCAAAAGACTTGCTATGAAAAAAAATATGCATTACTCGAAACAAAACACAACGGATTAAAGAGTGTCCAGTTTGCTGCTTATAGCGACTGCGTTATTCTAGCCGTATGAACTCAACGTTTCAAGTTTTCATAGCGGGGTTTAAGAGTTGAGGACAACTTCAACGACGTTAACTAGTAGTCACGACCAGGTATTCAGAATATGGCTAACATGGGTACAAATCATGTTGCTGTAGCCATGGTATAAGTAAAGTGTATTAAGCTGGCACAACAAACTTGCCATATGAAGTTTTAAACTATGCCACAATATAGGGCCCATTTAAGGCTAATTTAATACCCTATTCCGCAATTTAAGGCTCACACATTTTTATAAAAAAATATGTTTGCGCTAGCTTAAAGGGGGAAGTCCATGTAAACGCCGCAAAATCAGTCATATTTTAAAAATGTTAAGGGTTGGAGCCCAAAAACCGATATAAACATTTTTTGGGTATTTTAAGAGTCCGAAAGGAGCCCGAAATTCTGGAGTAGTTTATTTTGCCCAAAAAGTATTTTTCAAAATTAAGGGTTGCTTGTCAGTGACAGGGGTTGGTTTTTCAAAAATAATTTTTGGGTATTTCAGGAGCCCTAAAATAGCCAGAAATTCGGGTATAATGAGTTTTTTAAACTTTAAGGTTTTCATGTACTGGAAGTGCTAACTGATCGGGCAGTCAATACCTCCACCTAAAATTTGGTTTTCTGAGAAAAATACAAGTGCCCAAAAATCAGCCTTACCACCCAAAAATTAGTCCATAATCAGCCTAAACATGTGGCATAAAATAAATAGTGATATTCCGTTGTGGAGGTGCCAGCTGATCGGACCTCACAACACATGTGTTAATAAAGGGGCAAAATTCGTCAAGTGGACCCGCCTAAAAACTTTTTGTTTCCGATTTCCTTGAAAGTCCGCGAAATTATTGTCCTAGTGAACCTCTTTTAATTCCCCTAAGAGAACGTCTCTAGTACGACGGGTTGTCAGTATACAGGGGCTCGAATTTTCAAACTTTTACCGCGCACGCTGATACTCAATTAACCATAACTTCTACAAAAGTTATCCAAATGAATTTTTTATGGAGGTCTTGGAAACGTTTTTTCATGAGCTTTAAAGGGAAAAAGTCAAGCTTTTTTGAAACATAATTTTGGAAAAAAAATTAGCGGCCGCACTTGGAGAAAAACTCAAAAATATGTTTAAAATTAAAAAATGAAGTTCAAATAATTTTTTTATCTAAAACCATTACTTTCAGCGTAAAGCTCATGAAAAAGCGTTTCCAAGACCTCCATAAAAAATTAATTTGGATAACTTTTGTAGAAGTTATGGTTAATTGAGTATCAGCGTGCGCGGTAAAAGTTTGAAAATTCGAGCCCCTGTATACTGACAACCCGTCGTACTAGAGACGTTCTCTTAGGGGCATTAAAAGAGGTTCACTAGGACAATAATTTCGCGGACTTTCAAGGAAATCGGAGACAAAAAGTTTTTAGGCGGGGACACTTGACGAATTTTGCCCCAAAAATAAAACTATGATATGACTTCCGGTTCATGGTATTTCGAAAGCCTTAAATGAGCCTTAATGTGGCTTCGGCGTTTGGTGTCGTATGAAATGAGGGGCACCGTGGGGGCACGTGTTACATGAAAGCTCATTGATACTTATTTTTTTAATAATCATATGTATTATAGTTAGATCTGAGTAGAAGGGTAATAAATCGCGGACATGTCCCCTGAAAAAAGCGATAGTAAAAATTTATTAGTTTCACCTCGAGACGGTTTTTTGTATTCTGTACTTTTCTCGCAATTTTCTCTTGATTGAAGTCGTCAACCCTTTGTTTTTATAATACTAATAGATTCCTCGAAATCGAAAGTACTATTGTATATTTGATTTATGGGGACTTGCGATTTTGTTCCGGAGTTTCGCTGATTTTGATGAGGAATCCCATAAGACTACGTGTTAAACTGACATTTTTTCGGTAGCGATTTTTTCGGCAATGACATCGTCAGCCACGGTATTTCTTTTTTCCAAACGAGTCTAGCATATTTTACTAAGATAATCTCTAAGTTTCAGAGCAATCTGTCATTTTTTTCAAAAACGTTGAAGCCACCTTAAATTATATTATGAGAATGAATTGCCTTAATCAGTTTGTTCTATGGGTTTTCGAATAATTCATAATGTTAAGCTAGCACAACACGTGTCTTAAAAAAATAAAATAATGTTACGATTTCCAGTTTATGGTATTACGAGAGCTGCAAATGAGCCTTAAATTATGCTATGAGAATAAATTGCCTTAATCAGTTTTTTCTATTGATTTTCGAATATTTCATAATATTATGCTAGCACAACGCATGTGTTAAAAAAATAAAAAAATGTTACGACTTCCGATTCATGGTATTTCGAGAGCCTTAAATTATGCTATGAAAATGAATCGCCTTATTCAGTTTTTTCTATTGATTTTTGAATACTTCATAATGTTAAGCTAGCACAACACATGTGTTGAAAAAAAACATGTTACGATTTCCGGTCCATGATATTTCGAGAGCCTTAAATGAGCCATAAATTATGTCATATAAATGATTTGGCGCAATCATTTTTTTAACGTGTTTTATGGTGTGTGGTGCTAGCTTAACGTTAAGCTAGCGCAAACACATTTTCTTATAAAAAATGTGTGAGCATTAAATTGCGGGATAGGGCATTAAATTAGCCTTAAATGAGCCCTAAATTGTGGCAGAGTTTAAAAATTTATATGACAAGTATGTTGTGCTAGCTTAATACACCTGTTTAAGTAGCAACAACAAGTCTCCCTCGTTCCAGTCACTCCTTTTTCCCAACTACATTTTTCCTAGTCACTATGGTCAGATGCTATTTTTCTCTGTGCAGTCAGCGTTTTACGTGACATAGTCATGTTTTCCTGGAGGAGATGGGCCCCTTTACTTCTCCCTACTTCTGGTTGCTCTTTTATGATCTCCCATAGATTTTTACTAAACCTAGCCTATGTGCATTAAATGTATTTAAATACGTCGAAGGACGTTACAAATTTGATAATTATACTGAAAAAATTGTAAATTATTATCAAGTTGTTTTATAAAATAACCAAGATCTCAGATTTTGAAGCTTTTACAATTCAAAACTTTAAATTCTAATTTAATTTTGAATGTAAATACATATCTTCAAAGCTTAGAGCCTTCAAAATTTCAAAAGTTCAAAATTTAGATGTCCATTTTCAAATTTTCCAAATTTAATTCTGAAAAGTATCAATTTTAGAACCATCAAATAACGTCTTTCCAATTTTCGGTGCATAAGGTCAAAATAATTTTGAGTCTTTTTCAGTTGAAGATCTTCTATCTTGAAAATCATGATTTCGTAATTTTCAAACTTCAAACATTATTCGATTATGAAAAGTCAAAGCAATTAATTAAAATCCTATGTAATCCTATCTTGATAATTGTATATCATTATATGGGTACAATTTTAAAGTATATTTGTGTTTTCTATTTCAATTGTGCAATATAAATACTTGTTAATCTTCTTTATAAATTTAATTTTCAAGTTTTAGAATAAACTTGTTTATTTTTATTGGATTTCTCATCTCTGTACTTCGAAATGATTGTGAAAACTTAAAGGCAGTGAAGCAAAGCAAATCAAAAGTGAGTTACATTCCAGCTAAAGTAGCAAAGAGAATCGAACTTTCTCATTTTCCAGCCATCGATTCCTTTTAGAATTTTCTGAAACTGTAATTTCTTTCTGATAAAATTCTTAAAATTTTGTGCATTGGGATTCAGGCACCAATAGTAGATGATTCCGTTCAAACTGCAAACAAAGAGTGACCTTCCATAGGTAATATTCATCGATATATATATATATATATATATATATATCATGAGTCAAAGTATTACTTTCTGCAACAGTTCTTCTTTCCCTTTTGCTTGCTATTAAAGTGATGTATTGAAGCTTACATTTTTGGCAATATGTATTTTTGTAAACAATATACTGTTTAATTTATTCAGGGTATAAGATTGAACTAATGTAATCCGTAGAAAATATTTTACATTAATGTAAGCAATAATATTCATGAACTAAAATAAGGGGCGACGTATATAATGTGTTGCACGTTAAACATGGATCTCGATTGAATATTAATATTATTATAATACTTAGTGACTTCATTTTGGAAGTTTACACTACATTTATGAAGTTTACCGAACTGCGATGCATTCTTTAATATTAAATAATTTCCAATTTGGCCATGTGTATACTAGGTCGTTTGAAAAGTCCCGGGCCTGATAACTAAGTGGCGTCTCTATTATAAAATCTTCATTATTTTTGTGAAGTGTCAACTTAAAAAACACTAAATTTAAAGTTTTATTACAATCTGTCAAATATTTTGTGCTTCACAGTAATTGTCGCGTCATCATCTCAGCGATTCTGTAAACAATGGAAAAAAACGAATTTCGTGTTCTCATTAAATTAAACATTATTATTTGAGAGACAAAACGGCTAAAGAAGCAAATGAAAAGCTTGACAAGTACTATGGCACATCTGTTCCATCGAATACAACAGTCAAAAGGTGGATGCAAGAGTTTAAGTTTGGTCGTACGAGCACAAATAACGAACCACGTTCAGGGGGGCCTTCAGACGCGATTGCACCAGAAATAATCAAAACCATTCAACGTTTAATGACCAATGACCGTAATTTGAAGGTGCGTAAGATTATAAGATGGTAAACATCTAAACTGAACGTGTACTTATTAGGTGCGCAACTAAGTTCCCGCTGTTTGTCAATGGATAGCTCCAGCAGTAAGTGCTGGTCGATTTTGACATATGGTAAACAAACCGTTTTGACAAATTAGTAATTTTGTTTTGGCGTCATATACTTTTGGTTGTGTGAAAATGTCTGATTTTGTGCCAAATAATCGTCATTTGCGGAAAGTGTTGATTTTCTTCTTTCATTCGAAGAAAACGGCGGCTGAAGCTTATCGAGAACTCCAAAAAGTTTACGGAGATGCTGCTCTAAGTGAAACAACGTGCCGTGATCGGTTCCGTCGCTTTAAAGACGGTGATTTCGCTGTCGACGACGGTCCGCATCAAGGAAGGCCAAAAACCTTCGAAGACGCTCATGTTGTTTATTGTGAGCTGTTGAAACCGAACGAAACCATCACTGGGGATCGGTATCGAACGCAAATGATGCGTTTGAGCCGAGCACTGCGCGAAAAACGGCCACAACACGAGCAGAAGCACGAAAAAGTGATTCTACAGCATGAAAACGCTCGGCCTCACATTTCTAAACCCGTTAAAACCTACCTGGAAACGCACAAATGGCAAGTCCTACCCCACCCACCATATTCCCCAGATATTGCTCCGTCCGATTATTACTTGTTCCGGTCGATGGCACATGGTCTGGCTGATCAGCAGTTCCGCTCATATGAAGGCATCGAAAAATGGCTTGATTCGTGGATGACCTCAAAAGATGAACACTTTTACCGTAACGGTATTCCAGCTCTACCAGAAATATGGGCAAAAGTTGTAGCTAACGATGGGCATTACTTTGAATGATTCATTTTTAACCATTTTTTCACAATAAAGTTGCGTTTTCATTTAAAAAAACAGCAGGAACTTAGTTGCACACCTAATAAAACAATATTTTGCATAATCATTTGAACATGCGAAAGCTACGTACGTGATGGGTTCCGCGCGTTCTCACTGACCAACAAATCTTAGAAAGAGCTGGTGTTTTTTTATACAATTTGGACACGTTCAAACGTAATCTAAAGGAGTTCTTGCGTCATTTTGTAACCCTTGATGAAACATGGATCTATCACTACACACTAGAGACCAAGGAAGGGTCGAAACGATGAGTAGAAGCTGGTGGAAGAGGACCGAAGCGATCGCAAAAGCAACAAACGGCTGGCAAGATTATGGCGACTATTTTTTGGGATGTGCATGGTATAATAATTCATATTGATTACCTAGAGAAAGAAAAAATAATCACTGCTCAATATTACAGCAAATTTTTGGATTGATTTAATGCAGCGGCATACGAAGCAGTTAAAACGATGACCAAATTGAGTGAATTGAAGTACTAATTGCTTCCCTACCCCTCAAATTCTCCAGATTTGGCCACCTGCGATTATTATCTGTTTCCAAACTTAAAGAGATGGCTGGCTGGCAAGAGATTTTACTCAAATGAAGAAGTCATTGCAGAAACAAAAGCGTATATCAATTTATTATTAAATCCCCTTTGAAGAAATTAGAGCAAGAATTAATTGAATATTTATTAATAAATTTTTCTAACACTATTTGATTAATAAAAGCGAAATTAAGTTAAATCAGCCGAAGAATTAACTTTTTAGATGATTAACCAAATTTTTAATTTGACTACGATTTTATGAATACTTTGTTGTTTTAGAACAGAAATAGTTTGCACATTTAAAAAGAATTTGGTCAACCGTATGGTAAGCAATTATGTTTGGATGGTCTAACTCAAATTTTTTTATTTAAACAAATGTTTTTCTGAATTTACATTGTGGTGTGGAAAAAAATGTGTGTAATTGTAAATACTTTACTGGACACTAAGTGAACGTACAGAAAATTTGTTTATGGAACTGAATTTCTTGTAAAATCTACTCAAAAATCAAGTTGTAAAAATAAGTACCAAACTTCTAGTACATTTTACGAATTTTTTCTCGCGTATAAATTTCTTACTTCACATGAAGTTAGAAAAAACCAGAATTCTAGTTATTTTTTCGACCGGCGCATCTTTTATTTTTTATTTGAATCAATAACTTATTTCTAAGATGGAAATACTAAAACGGAAAGTATAAAGTTAACATCAATAGTAGTTCTAAATTAAATTTTATGTTCTTGACATTTTCAATTGTAACTTTGCAATATCCAACGTGTATACAACTATTGTGACACATTGTTAGCACCGGGTGCACCTAAAATCTAGATCAGAGTTTCGAGAGCGCTTGTAGAAAATGAGAAGAAACAAAGTTCACGAACGAAAATTAAGATAGAAAGCGTCTATAAATCACGTGAATGATGTAATTCTTCAAATTTTTGGACCTTCTGATTCTCTTGGATTCCAACGTTATTTTTCACATTTTGTGCACAAATTTAAAAGTATAAATAACAACACGGAGAAAAATATAGAACTGAAAAACTTTTTTTTTGCCGTCTCAACAAAATTTTAGTTCTCCTTAAAAAAAGTTCTGTCAAGCAATAAGCAATAACAAACTCTTTTGTTTATTCAACAAATAGGTTTGTTGTGAAAACTAAAAATTTGTTGGGAAAGTAAAAAGTTTTGTCAGTTCTATATCAACAATCTGGTTGGTTAATACAACAATTTTTCTTTTCCGTGAGGAAAACATTCAAATAATTCAATTTAATTAAGAAAAGTATGATTTTCAAGTTATATATGTTTTAAAGTTACACTTTATTGAATAAATAGGCTTGGAAATTTATAAAACTGATAAAAAGGATTAAATCTTTCATGAAAATTCATTTGTAGCGGGGTGACAAGAATAAGCTTAGAAATATTTCAGAATAATTTTGAGCAAAAAGTTTTAAGTATAAATGTTTTCCCCATTTTGGAAAACTTGTACAAAATTTTCTCTCTATTATATATAGATACATATATACATAGATTACATCAATCTGTACTACAAGTTGCTGTAAACTTCTATCTACTTTATTGAAACTATTTTTACAGCCCAAAAAACCAAGTGTAATACATATTTCCCTAAATTGAAGTATACTTCAGCAAAAATTGTAAACCCGAGTCTCTTCGTGTAAAATAAGAATTCTATGACTCGAATATACTTTATCTGATTCAATTTGAGAATTGTATTGCTTCAGCAAGGTGCATAAAAACAAATTGTTTTTTCTGAGTAAGAAATTAAATGCGGAAACTGTATTTTGTTGACATTCTTCAAAGTCACATATTTTGGAACTTCATAACATTTGTGTTTCAAACGTTGACAATTCTAATCTTTCATTTCACACGTAAACAAATTATAAAGGCAAATGTTAAATACTTGGAAGCAACATAAAGGAATTTTTTTCAGGTCGATAGTACATTAAAGTGCTTTTAACTTATTCGTGAGAAGACGTCAACCATGTACACATTGAAATTCTAGGTATTAAAGGGGTCGAGCTGTGTGATATTTTTACAAAATCGATTTTTTTATTTTATATTCCTCGCATCATTAGGATTTCAAAAATGTTGGCGTAAAATGATTTTCACGGATTCGGCTTACTTAATACCCGAACTTTTCAAACTTTGAAGGCGTTTTTCTCGAAACTAGGTTTTTCCAATCTGTGGGCAGGATTGAAAAAAATCTACAAAACAGATCAAGTGGAAATTTTAACTGAATTATCTATAATACAAAGATTACTCAAAGTACCCATGTAAAGGTTTTTTGAAATTTTGATTTTTGCATTTTTCACAGCTCATAACATCATACGTAGCTTCTTCGGCCATTTAACAGCAAATAACGAGATTTTTTTCTTCCGTGTTTTAGACAACAGGTTTGAGCGGAATCTTGCGTAAATATTAGGCTTTAAATTACACTTTTGAAAAAAGTACTCAGTAAAATAGAAAAATGAACCTTCAAAATAACGTATCATTCGTTAAAAATTGTAAGTAGTTCTTCTGGAAAAAATACCTGAAAAAGCGCTCAAAACACCGTCGGCACACACCCTTAAAACAACATTTGAGCAAATAATTTATTATGGAATTTTCCATCATATTTTGTTTAGGACAAAAATTTGTAATTGAAAATGACAAATAAAAGCTACGTTTTTATGAAACAATTAACTTTAATATGAAAATAAATTGAATACGTTCATATAATTGATACACATGCAGAAAAACGTTTTTACACTCTCATCATGGATGAGAAGGTATTGGTTTTTTTATTTATTTTTGTTTATTTTTTCGAACTGAAAGAATCTTTAGTGTATTTGAGAAATCTTTTTTGAATTTTGAAAAACAATTTTTGTTTTGATTAATAAAAAGAAGGCTAAATAAACGATTTTTCAACATTAACAGAAGTTTTATCTGAGTGTTACTAGATTAATGATGATTTTATGTGAATATTAAAAATGAATTAATATTCGATATTCCGGGTTAAATTTCATATAAAATTATTCTGATTCTAAAATAAAAAACATCAGAATATATTGGTTTGAAAACCACAAATATAATTTCATAGTATGCTTTTTTCGATTAAGTTTCTTATAAAATTCTAAGGAGTGAAATTAATGTTGGGTATTTGTCGCAAGAAAATATAATGGGAAGAAGAAACGGTGTTTTTCATTTGGACATCTATAAATTAACAACCTTCGCAGCGTTTTAAAAACAATCCGATTTTCGAGACGATTTACTCTAAATTCTCTGCTTTGCTAGCTGAAATTCGCCGATAATGCCGCGTGATTTACTCTTTTAATTCGTCTGCTGGGTTTGGAAGCAAGCAAAAGCACCAGGATTTGCTGACCGAGCTGGGGAATTATTTTTCACAACCTATCAATTTACGAACGCACGTTGGATCTCTAGATTTTTCATTGAACTTCAATAAATTAACTACCTTCCACTGAAATTCCACTTCAAAGTAATTCAATTAATTTCTTTCCTTGAAATTAGAAGTATAAGAGACAAATTCATTCCAAATCAGGCAAGTTTTTCAGCTTTTTGAAATCTAACTAAAGATTCCAAAAAATCTAGAAATAAAAGAAACTCAATCCAAACGAATCTAAAGCATTTTTTTGTAATCGTCCCAATCCGCAAGTTTACAAGAATTCCATCAGAATTAATCTGAGTGCATTTGGAGAAAATAATTGAACCGTATTCGAGCGTCTGCTTGAACTTCAATCCAACTAAATCTCAGCCTAATCCCAATGAACCCAAGACACGTCATCAATTCATTTCAATCCGTGCGAGAGACAAAGCTCAACCCGAACGATTCCGGCATTTAAGACCTTTTCTGATCCGCCTCAGAACATGAGTACTACTAAAGTTCAATCCAGATGAATCCGGCGGGGTTCTACTACTGTGAGTAAAAACTAAGGTGAATTTTTAATTTAAACTTTGCGGGCTAACCGATTCGGGCAAAATCTTTTATTTTTATGTTGGTCTTACTGTTACTGACATCTGTGCCAAATTCCATGTCAATGTCATCATTTGTTACATAGTTACGCTTGTATTTTCTATACGATTAAAAGTGATTTTTTCGATTTTTACAATATCTGAATTTGTCGAGCAAAGAAGTGCCATTAAATTTTGTTTGCGGAATGAAATTTCAGTTGCGGAAACGTTCAGAATGTTGCAGAAGGCCTTCGGTGATTTGACCATGTCGCAGAAAAATGTTTATAAGTGGTACAAAGACTTCAAAAAAGGCAGAGAACGTGTTGATGACTTGGAACGCCCCGGACGACCATCAACATCAACTAACGAGCAACAATCAAATCAAAGAATTAGTGCACAAAAATCGTCGATTGACAATTAGAGACCATGCTGACACTATTGGCATTTCAAGAGGACCACTCAACACCGTTTCAAAAGATATTTTGGGCAGACAAATCGTGTTTTTTGCATCACGATAATGCGCCGTCTCACACTGCGCTCGTTTTTCGTGACCATTTCGCCAAAAACTCAACGCATATCATTCCACAACCATCATATTTGCCTGATTTGGCTCCGTGTGACTTCTGGCTATTCCCTAAACTCAAAAGACCACTCCGAGGACACCGTTTTGTCACGATTGAAGAGATACAAGCCGAATCGAAGAAAGCTTTGAAGGCAATTCCGGAAATCGAATTTAACAAGTGTCTCGACGATTGGAAAAAACGTCGGCATAAGTGCATTATATCGGGAGCATTATATCGGTGCATTATATCTGGCTGGACAAAAATTTGTGTGCAATAAAGAAGAGTTCTCGGCGATCAACGACAATTTTGAGCGCCTTGAAGAAAACCACTCCAGGAGGAGAAATCGGGAACATGGAGAAACGTAGATCCATATGTGTTGAACTTCGGAAAGATTATGTCGAAAACTAAGGTACGATACAAACTTTAGATTGTTGTCTTTCACGTCGAACCAAGTCAATCAATAACTGGACAATTTTCGTCCTCTTAATTTGTAATTCCTAAATCAGATTTGGAACTGATCGTTCTATCTCAAACTTTAAAAAACCTTAATAAATTCGATCACACTTGACGCTAGGAGAAAATTGTTCTTCATAAAGATAAATCGTGGTTTTCAACATTTTCTTGAGGACATATGATACACAAAGTGATCCACAATCACGCAATTCCCTTAAAAATTGCGATGTAAATGAAGACTCGTAAAAAAACATCTGGAACATTTGTATCCTTAAATGGGCTTCTATGTATAATTATAGAAACCAGTAATAACCTTTTTAACAGCAAAGAATGATTAAATATTTCGACAAGGAAATATAAAACCCAAGTAGGTATGAGATGATTATGTTACTTGTTTTATGTGGCTAACTAACATTTGTGGAGAAAAATTCCAATTAATATATATTCATTCTAAGAGTACTTTTTGCAAAAAATACTTTTAAAAAGTCATAAACTTTAATGAATTACTGAATTGTATGAGTTTTAGTATACATAAATATGAAATTTTATGAAGTGGTACTCTATTCATACAATTTTTGATAATCTTTTCGAATTTCCATATAAACTGTACGCGTTTTCCAAACCCAATTCAAAATACATAATTTTTTAATTTCTGTTCTTTATAAGCAGAACACTGTGCTGACTAAATCTGAGAAGAGAGAAGAAATAAAAGGGGTCATTGAGATTCGTCTTTCGATGAAAAATTATTTCCGAATATTTTTGTCCCAACGTAGTAATTTACGTTTGGTGAAGAAAAGTAGTTTCTCGAATAAAAGAAGTGTTAATAGTAGCTACTTTCTTATTCATAGAACCCGAGATTTCCCTTAAAACCTCTTCGTTCTGTATTTAAATTTACGTTTGTACTACCTTTTCACGTGCATTTCTTTGCTAAAATAGAAACTCTTAGAAGGATGTTGACAATTTAGCATTTTTAGTGACTCAAATTGCTCCACACTATATAATTTTTAAAATATTAAAGCAAAAAGATAAAGTTTACTTGAAGAATAAATTTTTATCATTATAATTAACTGATGAAGCTACCCTTTGATTATATTTGCAGTTTGTTCTTGACTCTTAATCAAGCTTGAAACTTCAACTACACTTCATTTTTATAATAGCATAAATTTTGATAAATAAAAATTAAATTTGTGATAAAATTTCAGCGTCCATAACTTTTATAAAGAAATCCAAAATTTGTTATGAATATAAAATATACTATGTATGAACATGAGATATATTATTTTAATTATACTATTGAAGTAATTTAAAAAAGCTTCTGAATTAGAAATAATTCACAATTATTATCTTCATAAGATTCTTTGATAAGTTTATAAATTGTAAAATGATATTAAACTGCTTTTGAATGCATGGGAAAAAATGTGATGGATATGAGTTGTTGATAAGAGTTATTTAAACCATTTTCATATTTTCAAGCAAGCACTAAATAATCCGACGGGCATCTTGATAAGGTGATGACTCAAGAGTAACCTTTGACGCTTTTTGCATATATTCCTTGGTCTTATCTTTATCGCTTTCGCTATGTTTAACCTTACTTTCTCCTCTTGAATGTTTCACTTCGAGTGTACTTTCAAGCTCGATAACTATTTATATATTTCTATCTCCGTGACGCAGTGTAAGTTTATTTCAAATTTTTATTTAGAATAAACAAATGCATACATTAAATACAGTGAGAAAATCAAATTAAATGTGAATACCTTACACTAATTTCTGTAAAAAATCAAAGTTGTTACATAAATTGAATCTGAGCATTTAACAACAACTCTTACTAGGTTGTTCAAAAAGTTTTGAAAGCGGAAATGAAAATACGTTTTTTTTTGGTGAAATCACTTTTATTGCTCAGTATAATCTCCCATAATTGTTTATCCCATCATGGAAGTGACTTTCTGCAAGGCCTGCAAAATACTCCTCTACGACGGCTATAACCTCTTCATTTGATGAAAAATGCTTCCCACGAAGGAATTTCTTGAGGTGTGGGAACAGCCAGAAGTCAGAGGGAGCTAAATCAGGCGAATAAGGTGGATGCTGCAACAATTCGTACTTTAATTCGGTTATTTTACTGATGGTTTTTTGAGCTGTGTGAGCGGGTGCATTGTCTTGATGAAAAAGGATTTTTTTCTTCTGCAAACCGGGTCTTTTTTCTCGAATTTTTGCATCCAATTGATCCAAAAGGTTACAATAATATTCAGAATTTATTGTTTTGCCAGTTTGGAGATAATCCACCAACAAAATCCCTTTTGCATCCCAAAAAACTGATGCTAACACCTTCTTCGCCGATTTCTGGACACGAACTCGCTTCGGTGCCGAAGTGCCTGGTTCACACCACTCCTTAGCCTCTTGTTTTGATTCAGGATCATGATGGAAGACCCAAGTCTCATCTATAGTGATGAATCGACGCAAAAAATCCTTTTTATCTTTTCGAAAACGCTCCAAAGATTGCTCAGAAAGTCGCATTCAAACGTGTTTTTGTTCCATTGTGAGCGAATGCGGCACTCATTGTGCACAGAGCTTTCTGAAACCCAAAACTTCACGTAAAATATGACTCACACTGCCTAATGAGATGTCTAGGGCCTCTGCTAAATCTCTCTCGGTCAATCGACGATCTTCCAAAACCATATCCTGTACTTTTGCTATGAATGCTGGTGTTGATGCACTTTTAGGACGTCCTGAGCGTGGATCGTCTTCAACGCTTTTTCGACCACGTCTAAACTCTAAAACCCATCGATGCACAGTTGGAAATGAAGGAGCAGCTTCCTTTAACACTTTCACCATTTTTGTATGAATTTCCGTTGCTGATAAACCTTCCAAAACAAAGAATTTTATCACTGCACGATATTCGGTTTTTTCCATTGTACAAAAATACACTGACACGTCAACTTCAAATGGCTTGTTAACAAACAATGATTTGACAGAGTGGAATGACACTTTGGGTATGTTCATATGAAAGATGAAATCTTAAAATGGCGTAGAAATTTTGGTTCTTCTACTGCTCTATAGATGTCGCATTCAAAACTTTTTGAACAACCTAGTAGTATGAAACTCATAAGAAAAGTTTTCGTGACAGTCTCTGGTCTATCTAGCACCTGGCCAGTTCCTTACAAAGCTGTACTAGTTTAAGACGCTAATCCAAAATATACCCTGACTTGATACCATCAAGATACATGGTTGGTCCGAAAAGTAATGTCAGTGAGTCGATTAGAAAAAATGTATTGAACAGTACGGTAAAACACATTAAGAGGTTACAAAATAGGCTCCTAGTGCGTTAGTACATCGCTGCCAGCGAGATTTCCAGGCATCGAAGGCGTCACAGTAAGCCTTCTCCGGAATGTCCTTTAGAACCTTGGTGCAAGCCTCTTTGAATTTGTCAACTGTCCCGAAATGATGTCCTTCCGTAGAAGTTCGTGCGTGCTTCCCTTATTTTGCTCTGCACGCAATAGCTTTAGTTTTTCCTATGTTTATTTTCATATTATATTTGTTAAAAACTATCTAAGTTAAATTCAACGCCTCCTCTAGTTTTCTTCCGATATTCGATTGCAGAATAATATCATCAGCGAAACGTAACATTTTGATTATTTTCCTCTGAACTTTCACGCTTACATCTTAGTTTTCTCTTCGATTTTATTAATCGCTTCCTCTGAGAAAAAGTTAAACAGAAGTGATGATAAGGAGCAGCCTTGTCTTACCACTTTTTTAATACTTGCTTCTCCCCCGGTCCTGTATTGGTTTCTTCGAAAACTGACCACGGGGCCTTAGAACAAGCGACCGGGCGCGTCCTCGGGTTGCAGATAAAGGAGCCCTGTACCAAAGGTTACTGCTGAATACAGATACAAAACTACAATAAATAAGCAGCAGGGACTGGTATCTTTCACGGTGTTTGAGGTTAACCAATCTCAGGCCAGACAATATAAGGGCACCCAATGGGGAATAGCTGCAAAGGAGGGCAAAATAATCCAGAGGACCACACAGATCCTTGAAGGGATGGATGATTTTTGCCGCTCCACGAAGAATATGTTCCTCCCCATTAAAAAAGGTATAGCCGAAGCGAAGGAGGAGCTTGGTGGGTTGCGCCGCTGTAATGCCAGCCATGAAAGCTTCCTCTTATCGCTGAAGTATTTCCTTGGCATGTAGGTTGTCGAAGACAAGGGGAAGGAGTACGAACAGACAGGCAAACCTCGTGAACAAGGTATGCCAGATCGATCTGGGGCCTGGCGGGAAGTCCACTCGGGACTTCCGAAACACCCAAAGGAGCTAACCGTAAGTCCCCAGGAGACTTCAATTAAGAAGCCGGAGGAGAAAAAGCCAAAAACCTCTAGGCAATCAGAGGAGTGGGTGAATGTCCCTGCTAGAAAGGACCACTGGAAAAAAAAGAGCAAGCCCGAGACAAAAACACCAGAGCGGCCAAGACTGGCCCGCCCAGAGGCGGTGTTGATAAAGCCCTGATCCTGCTCAAAGCAACCCACATTAAGATCGGGTGGATCTCGTGCAGGGTCCGACGGAAGACAGAGATAAATCGCTGCCTTGGTTTTGGCCATATGACGGCAGAATGCCGGGGCCCAAACCGAAGCAAGAGTGCTACCTCTGCAGTGCAAAACAGAATAAGGCCTGGGACGACCATATCTCACGGACAATGCGTTGCACGACTTTTCAGGAGGCAGCCCGGAATAGAAATTCTTCGAAAGGCCGCGCATGAAGCCAAGCAGGCAGTAAGTTAGAACGCCGATGCTCGGCGTAGAGCACCTATTAAGCGTGACCCTGAAGTTTAAAACTAATGCAATTCCGGGGTCATGGGAGGTGGGAAAGCTATGAAGTTTTGAGTTTAGTGGGTATTGGTCGGCCGAGTCCCACACAAGGTACGTAAATTTCCCGACTGGTAGTCTACAGTTCTGAGTTAATCGTAATGAGAGTAATGCTTCTCTGGTTCCCCTCCCTTTCCTGAAACCAAACTGATCTTTGTCGAGTGAGCTTTCTATTGTTTGTTCTACTATTCTATAAATTATTGTAGTTAGAATTTCAGACGCATGTGTCGTCAGGCTTATAGTACGGTAGTTCTGGCATTTGTGTGACCCTACTTTTTTTGGTACAGTTATAGTGTTTTTAACCTTGAAAACGTTTGATATGTCACCCGTTTCGTACATATCGCAAACTAATTCAAGTAACATGTTCTTCTTTGCTTGTCCTCAGTTTTAAAGGAGCTGCGCTGCTATTAGAACTACTTATGAAGCTTTATTTGCTTTTAGGCCCCTCCAGGCCCTGTTAACTCTAATGGGGGAATATGAAGAATTATGATTATTATTTTAGGCGTAGTACAAGTTGCGGCCAACTGTTGGCGCTACGTGTCGGCCCCGCCGCACCCCACCCCGCTCGCCGAAGTCTGCGTCTGTCCTCGCATATCCTCGTTTGGTCCTCGTTGCACTGCGTTGCACAAACGTCAACAAACTTTGTGGTTAGAGGCAGTGTTAAACCCACTTGTGAAGAATCTAACCTACAAAGAAATTTACAAGAGCGGGTATCGAGTGTGCTATTTGCATTTTCGCGAGCAGGATTATTTATGTGGTCCGCGAAATGTGTTCAAGAAAAAAATAGTGCCTTCAGTGTTGTTGCCTAAAAAAGATGGGAATGGACATACATTGTCTTATAATTTAAAAAAACTGAATATAATGATGAGTAAAATGGATATACTAAGTGAAAAAATGTATAAAAATATCAAAAAATGTATTGCTTAAACTTTCTGTATTTTTATACGTGTTTTTCACTTAGTTTATCCATTTTACTCATCATTATAGTCAATTTTAAAACTTTTCACATATATACAATGTATATATAACATACATACGCCACACATTGATACTTTTAGTTCAAGTTGCGGCCAACTGTTGGCGCTGTGCTTCTTCATATTTCTACCATTGAGTTAAGGGGGCCTGGGCCCCTCAATGCTTTCGCAAATTCCTCCTTTAAAGTCGAATCCCCCCTATTACCATTTTGCACCTCATTTTCGTTTTCTATGAGGTCTGTTACAACGTCACCCTTGTATAGGCTCTCTATGTATTCTACCCACCTATTAACTTTATCTCTGCTCTCCTAAATCTCTCATATTGCTTTTATTCTTGCTCGTCTTTTGCATTCTTGTATTTCCTTCCCTCATCCATAAATTCTAAAAAATTTCATCTATCCACGGTTTCCTGGATTTAGAATTTGTCTATCTATCATTGATAATACCTACTCCGCTATCTCCTGTGTTAACGAGTTCATCCCTTACCACTTTCTGAAAGAGTTTCCTTGTCTGTTTGTCCTTTAGTTTCTCAATATTACATTTATCTGTTCTTATCACCTTCTTTGTTTTCTTAAACTTGAGACTACATTTTATAATAACTGGGTTGTGGTCGCTGTTTATATCTGCGCTCAGATAGCTCTTGCAGTCTTTAACTTGGTTCCTAAATCTTTCTATAACTAAAATCTAGCCTATCTGATATTTCCCTATATCGCCAGGCATTGTCCACGTATATCTTCGTCTTTCGTGATTTGTAAAGAAAGTGTTTGCAATGACCAGTTTATGTTTCGCACAGAATTCTACTAACCATATTTTCCTACAATATTTCCCTCTTTTTCTTCTCCTACTACCACATTCTAGTCTCCCATTAGAATCAGATTGTCCGTTCCTTGTGTAACAAAATGTAACACAATTAACAAATTATTCCTATTATACTTTGAAAGTAATTTTACTAATTTTTCCATCATGAGGTTTCCTTTATGTATTTTTCTCTCCGTATATAGACAGTAAAATTAAGCGCTTCATTTGTGGATAGTTGCCGGTTTAATCATTGTCTACATAGTACATATTTAGACAGGGTAGCCTGGGGCTAAGCAGCGCCCAGGAATGTTTACACATGGGAGTACTTAATAAAGTTCCAAGGATCTTGAATGTTTCAATTTGAATTTCGCGGAGTGAAGCAATTCATTGAAGTATCTCACCCTTTAGCGTTACAAAGTTTCTCATTTAAAATTAAATCTATTCCTATACATAGAATGGGATTGTGTATAAATAATTTCTCTAAACATGTTCCTTGTTATACACTTTCAAAACTATATCTTTGCTCCGCTTAGTCAACATTCCATAGATGGATTAAGTTATATCAAAAGAAACTTTAAATGTCATATCTAAGTTTACTAAAAGGATTTTCCAAGCAGAATTATTTGCGGTACAAATTCAGGCTATAAAGAATAAAATGCCGTATCCAACTTTACTTGGCACTGTCCTTCAGAGTTATGAAAGAAGCTTTGAAAAGCTGCAAGAACGACTTAAAATTTTGAAATTTCTATGAATTATGAATGTTTCAATTTAGATCTATCCACGTATTTATACGAACTTAAGACTTTCAATTTTTAGAAATTATTTAGTATCATTGTAATTTTTTGTAATGTATTAAATGTTGAAGAATGAATCACAGTTGAGTAAAATTCAGAAATATTCAGAAAAATATATATTATTACTTGTAGTATAATTATAAAAAACCAATCTTTTATTCAATTACAAAAATACTAGAGCTTTCCGTTTCTTCTACTCTACGCTTCACTCGAGAGGTGAGTAAACCGTAAGTCGCAAGACTCGTTCCTCCAACTATATAACTATCGACGTTATTATATTTAATAATCGAAACCAATTATAAAGATACAAAATAGAATTAAAGTTTATGTTAGTAAAAAGTTATTATTTTGATCCTGATAGATTAAAGTTACCGCTCCTGCAAGGAAAATTTTAGTTGTCCATACTTTATTCAATTGTCATCGACTTTCGTATAATAATGTTTTTGATATCAATGTTTTTTACTGTGATTTTAAAAATTTAAATTTAAATTTAAAATTTAAAAAAAATCTTTGTTCAAAGTTTTATAAATCAGCATTGTAAGCGAGCGTCTGCGTGGTTCGACAAAAGCGTATCGTCCTATATATAAGCATAGTTATGAGGTTTACGAATTTCATGAATTTCTATGTTGTCCCCTTCAAAACAATCCCCCTATGATATAATACACTCATGCCAGCGTTTTTCCCAATCCTCGAAGTACTTCTAATATGCACTTTTTGGTATGTCCTTAAGCTCTCCCAGCGATTCGGTTTTCATCTCCTCAATCGTGGCAAAACGCCGTTCTTTCTCGGGTCTCTTCAATTTTGGAAACAGGAAAAGGTCACAGAGGACTAAATCTGGTGAATACGGTGGCTGAGGCATGATTACGGCGTTGTTTCTGGCCAAAAATTACGAACAAGCAATGACGAACTTCGCTGCCACACGCTTTAGACCCAAAATATCCGAAAAAATTACATGGCATGACCAAACCGATATGCCGACATCCTCGGCAACTTCTCTAATAGTGATTCGACGATTCTCTATAACAATTTTCTTCACTGCTTCAGTGTTTTCATTGGTTGTTGACGTGCTGGGCCGTCCAGGGTGAGCGTCGTCATTCACCTCTTCTCGACCTTCTGCGAAGAGCTTGTACCACTTGTAAACACTTTTTTGACTTACAATACACTCACCGTATGCCACTTTCAACATTTCAAGTGTTTTTGAGCACTAAATTCCATTTTTTACACAAAATTTGATGCATATTCATTGATCGACTTTTTTCGACAGCAGAAAATCGCCATCACACGCAAAACACTTCTAACCTCTGTGCCTCTCGCAAACAAACAAAAAAATTCTATATTGCTGAAACTGTGAACATACATTCGGGACAAGTGTGCCAACATAGGAAGAAAGAAAATCGAATGTAAAGGGTGATCAATTTAGAGGTATAGGATTTTAAATTGAAATAAAACAACGAAAATTCAAATTGATAGGGCAATCTTTTTTATTTTTGTGTAGAACCATTCACGACATTTATTTTTTAACGAAAACCCCTTTCAAATGTCGGCCGCAACTGCGCTTTAATTCGTCCATCCGTAAACACGAATTTTGAATGACTCGCTCGAGGACTTCGGTCGGTATCTCGCTAATAACTTCAGCAATGTTGGCTTCCAATGCCTCAATAGTAGCTGGTTTATCCACAAAACATTTAGACTTTACATACCCCCACAAATAAAAGTCCAAAGGTGTGATATCACACGATCTTGGAGGCCAATCCACCGGTCCGAGACGAGAGATAAATTGCTCACCGAAACGACTACGCAGTAAATCCATTGTTTCACGGGCTGTATGACATGTAGCGCCGTCTTGTTGGAACCAAATGTCGTGGAGATTACGGGCTTTAATTTCCGGCATCAAAAATCGCCCAAGTAGTGCCATAAGATAGGCCAAGTTGTTGAGATCGGCGCCGAATCGATTCTTCCGGGTCTTCGGCAAAACTCTCATTTACAGCCTCAATATTCTCTACAGTTCGGGCTGTACGTGGTCTAATCGGTCGAGTACCATCCAATAATGTTAAATTATTCTCGAGTTTGCCGATGGTATGCCGAATAGTGCGTTCGGTAGGACGATTATGTAGACCATAAATTGGCCTGAGCGCGCGATAAACACTTTTCACAGAGCGTCCATTTTCGTAATATAATTGTACGATTTGTAAACGTTGTTGAGGCGTAAGTCTTTCCATGATGAAATGTCAATAAAAACTGAATAAAATTGTGTATTTAGTTTGACAGTAGTCACGCGTGACATGTCAATAAAACCCTATTGGAAAAAGTACCTCCAATTTGATCACACTTTACATAGCCCGCGAAATTTTAAAATTCACCTTATTTTTTTAACAGACCTCGTATATATGTTAGATTGTATATTTAAGTGTATTTGTGATGAAAAATATGATTGGCTGCGACTGAATGGTATGTATAAATTTGTATGATGATTATGCATGTATGTATCGGATGACTAATGACAGGCTCGAGGTAAGATTTTTTTTTATGTAAGAGAACCATATTACTGCCGGTTGAAGTAATACGCCCTATCATCTTCATTTTACTCGACTATCGTTTAAAGCTCCTCGGGCATCGGTGATATACTTATACATTTCACATTAACCCACTGACGCATATTGATGCCTTGTCTTCGACCACGTTTTACTCAATTTCTAACTATTCCCTATGTAATGCTTATTGTTATTCACGTTGGGTAAATTAGGTATTTATCAAATTTATTTTACTCGACTAGAATTTAAAAAATGTTGAAATGTTCTTGTGTCCCAAGTTTAATGAACAGAGCCGAGTAAAATTACAACAACTGTTTTTACCCGTATAAAGTATATTAATTTTAAATTACTGTCATCTTTAAAAAAACAAACTTGCATTTAAATTTCAATACAGATATGTGTTTATTTAAATACTGTTTATTAATTGCAATATATTGTCTTTGAAAATGAATGAAATTTAAGGAACATACATATTGATTTTATGTAATTTACAAAAATCTTCATTTCAATTTACTTTTGCATGTATATTAAAGTGGATTAAAATTAAAATTTTCAAAAATTCCATACGATGTTGTTAATAATTGGCTTTAAGGTCTTTATCTTTTATGTATTATTATATTTAATATCTATTTATGTATATTATGTGGTGACGTAAAATTTAACAATACTGTCTGGGTCGGAGTCGGTTGGAATCTAGTGATTATCAGTGGGATTTGACTGACTCAAGCAGCTAACAAGATGTTTTTCTACTGATAAATCAGTGAACAGGGAGGGCACTGATTCAGGCGGTAGGAAATTTGACTGATTCCCGTTTAGAGAGTTTACGATGTTTTTGAGTAAAGGTATCTTGAAGTTTTGGGAAGAATGTACTGAATTTTCAAAAAGTTTTCTTAATATTATGAAGCTCAACTGAATGTTCATAAAATGTATCTTAAAAGTACCAAACCGTAACAGAACTGTTATAAAATTTATCACAAAATTACGTAACTGTAACTGAGTTTCGGTTGTATGTGACGGAATTTCGAGCTGCATGTAACTGCATTAAACTTCGGTTACAAAAACGTAAAATTATTCCTATCACAAGTTTCAGTATTTCCAGAGAGATTTATACAAAATATTCAACACTTTGTAACTGAATTTAAGAAAAAATTTATTTTCATAAAATTACTAAAAAATAACAGAATTTTCTGAAATAATGTCTTAATTTTGTGAGACGGTAGCTGAATAAAACTTCAGTCACATGTTTTGGAAAATTGCGGTAGAAATTTCTAACTGTCTAGAATTTATATTAGTAATTCTAAGATAATTCTCATAAATAATCCTTTGTAATTTTATACTATATAAGTACTTGCATCTATATCCTCAGTGACATTTAGGCACAAATATATACTAGTTGTTTAGTGGATGTATCTTAAAATTATGTGCTAGAATTTTATTGTTTTTCCTAACGAAGTTTTCGGGTAATTTATCGATGTTTTCTGTACAATTTTATGTAAATTTTCTCACGACATTTTACATTTTTATATTTTCTTACATTGTTCACATTGCCAAAGTTTATTCCAAAATAGGGCTCATATGTGCAATATTTATCCAATGGTTTAATATTTTAGAAATAAAGATCACTGATGAGGACTCTGATTAGAGTCGAAACGTTTAAAAGTATGTAACTTCCTGAGTTATAATTTCTGGACCCTAAAGCCAATTATTAACAACCACATCGTATGAAATTATTATTCAAGGGTCGATACAAGTCCTATTTTATGAATATTTTCAAAAATGTTCTTTAATTTCTGACTGACATCTTTAATATAGGATTAAGGAAGAAATTTCTTTGAATTAAAGAAAGTTTTATTGATTCAAAAAAAATTTCTTTGATCTAAAGAAATATATTTGTTTACATGAAATAATATTTTTTGGAATAAACAGAAGTTTCTTTAATTCAAAGAAATTTTTTCCTTGGCCCTTTATCAAAGAAACTGTATTCGGGGTAAATCTGGATTGCCAATACGATATTCTTCTTTTTATTATTTGAGTGAAATTAATTATTTTTGAGAATCAATACAACTTGTAATTTATACATGGTTTGACAACTTTTTATATAGAAATGACAAAGATTTGCACACTCTTGAGATAAAACTCAATTTTAAAACTTTTAATAAACTTTGAAATTTGACAGGCAGCCTTTAAATAATCAAAGTTTGTAAGTTGAGTATTTGAATAACGAAAAAATAAATGTTGAGAGCTTTAGAATTGTCTATAGCTGAAAATTATCACAAAATACACGTTATGAAAATTGCTTATATGTTCACGAATAGGAAATTAAAAAAATATCTCACAACTAATAAGGAATCCATTTTTTCAATAAAACATTATTTGATAATGTAATGTTTTGAAAAAAGTCAATGGAATTAAATTTAACTTTTTGATCTCAAAATCCTTGAGAATTTACAATAAAATCGAAAATGATATCTAAAAGCACGTTAATTAATTATATATAAATGATGTTTTTTCTGTTACAGATTTTAAGTAACAGAACAATGAGCATAGCATACGACAGTAGCGATCTGGAAACAAATTGGCGAGATAGCGAATTTATAACAGAATGTTTGTGTTGGCATAATGTTTATCGACAAAGACATAACGCTTCACCACTAACGATGTCACCTCAGGTAACATGATGCATGACACGTACAAACAACCCTCCTTCCACCTCCCTGCCTAATTGTATTTACCCTTCAACTGAACAAACGATGTTATGTTTCTAAACACTGGTTAATACTATAAACTCTTGATATAAAATATTTGAATTTAAGGTTTTATCAAATTTAAATTTCTTTTGATCGCCAGAATGGGTACAGATACTCCTAAAGATAATTCATCTTTGATAATATCTGGTAATATGTAATAATCTGAATGTTCATAAACAATTAGGATAAACAAATTTCAAATTTCGGCAGTTTCACGTAGCTAAAAATCTGGTTTTCAATCGAAATTTGTTGTGAAAAAAATTTCAGTTTTTCCATACTTTGAGTAAAAAAATTATTAATACAAAAATAGAGGAGACAAAAGTTCTGACCGATAAGCTCTTCAGAATTTAATGTACTTCAATGTTCAAAAAACGAATAAAAATCCGACCAAAATGAAGGCTCTGGACATTTTTGAACGAAAAAAGTGCATTTCCTCCCAGTGTGGGGTGAAAGCAACGTTAAAATAAATACCGCAGATATAGATTGTGAGGATGATTGAAACTGTTATTTACTTTTTTAAATTATTGCAGCTATGTGAATATGCTCAAACGTGGGCGAATCATCTAGCGCATACAAACACTTTTTATTATCGCAATGACCGAGAAGTTGGGCAAAATTTGTACTGCCGACCAGGTGGAGGTGTGCCTTGTGATGTTACCGGACAAGAAGTTGCTGCCTATTGGTATTCTGCTGTCAAGCAATATGAATTCTTAAAAGAACCTGATATCTTGCACGCAAACGTAAATGCAGGTATAACATAAATTGCATTCTAAATATTTCACTGACCACACTGTTAGAAAAAACTTCATATGCATTATATTAAGTCACTTGCATAAACAGTATATTAAACTGGCTATAAAATACTATTCAATTTAATATGATAGCATATTAAATTTAATATAAGTATATTAATTTTATTATAATGAGAAAAAAACAAAGAAATGAGTAGCTATACAGGTAACAAAAAGTTTTGTCGGGCCAACCAAATTTTCTTGTTAAACCATTTGGTCAGTGCAACCAAATAATTTTATAGGGGTACAAAATTTGTTTTCTCTAGTTACGGGAGCATCGTTTCCTGTGTAGAAATGAACAGATTCAGAATAAAAATTCACCATTGAGAATATTGTTACATAATTTTTCCAAATTATTTCAGTTGATTATGTCGATCATTAGAAGAGTGCTTCACTCACCATGATAAAGGAATTCTACTATAACGCCTTAATCAACCTGTGATTTAGAATCAACTTAACGTCATTTTAAGATAAAATGGAATTTTCAGTAAGTTTTTG
Source organism: Diplolepis rosae (assembly GCA_030998225.1). Taxonomy (NCBI): domain Eukaryota; kingdom Metazoa; phylum Arthropoda; class Insecta; order Hymenoptera; family Diplolepididae; genus Diplolepis; species Diplolepis rosae. The sequence continues at coordinate 4,507,593 of JAPYXD010000695.1, forward strand.
CAAACTTGAAAAATATTCTCTGAGAAAAAGAACGCCTTTCATTGTTTTTTATTCAATATTGTTAAAATTGTATTCCATATGTGCTAAAAATAATGTACAAGGTCGTTTGAAAAGTCCCGGGTCTAAGTAATAAAACAACATTTTTTTGAGAAAACTTACATTCATTCGTTAACGTAGAACTTTTTCAACTCGATACTCTTATTGCAACGAGTTTCTAAAAGCTTGAAGACTTTTTTAAAGTAGTCGGCGCTCAACTTCTCAAAATACGCGTTTGTTTCGACAATGATCTCTTTATTTGAGTAAAATCTCTTGTTAGCCAGCCATCTCTTCATGTTTGGGAACAAATAATAATCGCAGATGGTCAAATATGGAGAATACGGAAGGTGGGGAAGCAATTAGTGCTTTAATTCAGTCAATTTGGTCATCGTTTTAACTGCTTTGTGTGCCCGTGCATAGTCTTGATGAAAAAGAATTTTTTGCATACCAAATGTGGTCGTTTAGGCTCGATTGCAGCATTAAATGGGTCCAAAAATTCGCTGTAATATTGAGCAGTGATTGTTTTTTCTTTTTCCAGATAATCAATATGAATTATTATACTGTGTACATCTCAAAAAATAGTTGCCATAACCTTGCCAGCCGATTTTTGCATTTTTGGCCGCTTTCGTGTACTTCCACCAAATGATGATCCGATAATTAGTCTCTAACACAAACTACTTGACAGATTGTAATGAATATTTGGATATAGTGTTTTTAAGGTTGGCACTTCACAAAAATAATAAGAATTTTATATTAGTGACGCAATTTGGTCGTCATTCCAGGGACTTCTCAAACGACCTAGTAAGAATCTACGTTATTAAAAATTTTATTTTATTTGATTGATAAATTTCTTGAATAAAAGAGGCTAAAATGATTTTTAATTCTGACAAATCACAATGAGGCTAAGAGATACGCCAAAAGTGACAAAACCATTAAGATTTTCTAAAAGAGGAGGATCTTTGAAAGTCTTTAGTTGATTTTAGAGACTAGGAACCCTGGACAGGATTTGATAGGGTCCGTGTCAGGTTTTTCTATAGACTATAAACTTTGATCAGAATTATATAAAAACACATCACTCAATAAGTTTCCGGTCTAACTAAGAAAAAACGGTTTTTTCGAGAAATTCGACTTTATTCATCAACATAGTTTCCTTCAAGCGTAATAAATACGAGAACATTCATTCCAATGCTTCTCTAACTTTTCGATGCCTTTTGTGCATGGTGCATTGTCTTGGTGGAACAGCACTTTTTTCTTTTACATGTAAGGCCGTTTTTTCTTGATTTCTGCGCTCAATCGATCCAGTAATGTCATATAATAGTCGCTGTTAATAGGTTTACGTTTCTCAAGATAGTCGATAAACAAAAAGCCATGCGCGTCCCAAAATACGGATGCCATAACCTCTCCAGCCCACTCTTAATTTTTTGATCACTTTGGAGGGCTTTCACCAGCTGTTGTCCACTCAGCTGACGATCATTTTGTTTCAGGTATGTAGTGGTGGATCCAAACTGAGAATCTTCGACACGTTTTTAGTTGTTTTTAGTCGGGTGTGAGCAAACGCGGCACCCACTTCAACAACAACTTACGCATCCCCAAAGATTCGTGCAAAATTGTAAAAACACTACCTTCTGATATCTTTAAGGTCTCAGCTATCTCACGCAACTTTCATTTACAATCACCCAAAACTATTTTGTAGTCTTTTGTTATGTTTTCCGGAACAACTGCTGATTTTAGGCGACCAGGGCGTTCAGCATCATCAGTGTTTGTACGACCGCGTTTAAATTCGACATAGGAGTCAATGATTGTTGATTTCCCTGGTGCAGAGCCCCCATAATGCTTATCAACCAAACATATGAGGGATTCCCTCAGTGGGGTCAGTTTTTTCGAAATAACTTCTAATTTACGCTTCACGCAGTCTGGTCCGTTTGAATACCTTTTCACGAAGAATATATTCACATAAAATATTAGAACCTAAATTTCAAAAATTATGGATTTTTTACCACCAATTTTATAAAATATGAACTAGAAAAAGGGAAGTCTTTAATTAGCAAGAAAAAAACATATACAATCAAACAATCATTTCAGTTGAACAATGAACTTTCTAAAAAGGATAAAAATATAAAATTGTAAAAAAAATGAAACTAATTGTAAGTTTGGATTAAAAGTAGCAAGACTGATGGAACTAACAAAATGAAAGGAAAGAAAAAAAGAATAAGGTAAAACCATATTTTTCACTTCTTTCATAGTATTTTAAAAATGGTTAGAAGTTGTAAAAGCTTAATACCAAAAAAGATAATATTCAAAATTCAAATCAACGTTTTGTTGTCAGAAGATTTCTTTTCCCACTATTTTTGACCTAACTATGATTGTTCATTTGATCAACTAATTTTTAAGACTCTCGAAAAGTTTTTTTAGAAACCTGTAACTTCACATTTTATGCATATGTAATATATTTAATTTTAAAATTCGAAAAATGACCTTTTACTCTGAACAATTGAAGGAAATGTAGATACTACCACGACATACCATAACTTTTGGTGGAAATCCCTCTTGTTCATCATTTCAAATATTACCAAAAATATTAACTTTTAATGAATAAAATTCAAGTCAAAATTTTTTCTATCTTCCAGGCAAAATTAGTAATTTTAACCGACCGATTTTGAGAATGAAATTGAAGGTATATTTCTATTCTAATTTTGCAACAAATATTTTGAAATATAATTAAAATTCTAAAATAGATTATTTATGCACTGTAAACGGAAAATGAAATTTATAAAGACCCAAGAGCATAGTTAATTTGCTTCATTCAAGAATGCAACTGACTTAAGGCCATGGATCAACTGGACCATGTGACGTCGATAGTTGCAACTATAGTATGTAAAGTAATTCTAAAATTACTAACTAAAATGGATTTCTGGTACTAAGCAGACATGAACAAAAGAGCCAAGAAGGTTTGTCTGGGGCCAAAAATCCATTTAAGTTATTAATTTTTGAATAACCTTACATACTGTAATTAAAAATTACCGACTTTAAGTGATCTGGTTAATCCATGGCCTCAATATAAGTAAGATTTACTTTATCCAAAAAAAAACACTTGATTCATGTAAATTTTACTAAAATTGAGTAAATTTCTTTGTTGAATAAAGCCAACCAATTGTATTCTTGAATTTTGTAAATTTTATTTTCCGTGTAGTTTGGACAGTTCTATAATAAGTATACATGGTTTGTACAAAAAGTTATGTCAGTGAGTCGATTGAAAAAAAACGGCTGGGGAATCGTTGGCGCCTTTGAATCAGCTAGTAAGCGGGTCACGAGGAAGACAGTGTGGGCTGGCGCGTTGTCGTGGTGAAATTTCCAACGAGCGGTGCATTACGGCTTGCACGGGAGACGAAAACGAGTTTCATGGAAAAGCCTGTCATCGGTCTCCGGATGGTAGGAGACGATTGAACGACCGTTCGTTCGTGAGCTGACCTTCTCCCTTTACCGATCCCAATCGGTTTACAATAAAATCACTGACATTTACTTTTCGGATAAACCATGTATGCTACACCATTCTCCTTAAACGCTGACTTGCGAAAGTCAAAACGACCGACTTTCTCCAATCGTGGCACGATATTCGAGCAGTGTAAAATAATATTTGTATCAACGGCTCAATGGTCTAGGGGTATGATTCTCGCTTTGGGTGCGAGAGGTCCCGGGTTCAAATCCCGGTTGAGCCCAATTTTTTTATAGTTTTAATTTAAATTTTCAATCATAGGTTTTCAAGATTTTCGCCAATACAAAATCCATTTTCTATCAATTCTATACCTTTTCTAATATAACAAGCTCGGATTTCTTATGCACAAAAATGTAATACCTACACTGTAAAAATAAAGCGGAGTTTTCCCAAGAATTTATTTTTCCATAATTTAAGGACATGTGATGCTTGAAGAAAGTAGCAAGCTTATTTGAACAACTTGACCCAATTTCTAAATGTTTACGTCCAGAATAAATTAAAATTTGGGAAATGAGATTCTCGAAAAAAATTTTACAGCATAGAATCCAACGTTTAAATGTAGAAATACTTTCTAAAATATGAATTTGACATCTTTACCGTTTAAACACATTTCTAATTCCATTTACTATTTAATGAAAAATCTCTGGTACTCTATATATGTGTATATGGGTCAGTTGCGAACTATTTTTCGGTAGCAAGGTCAGCGGCAACCAAGAAAGTCCTTGAACCGATAAACGACAAGGTTGAATCTGCTATGCTTGTTGCAGATGACCGTGACCTCATGTCCAATAACACTCTCGCGTTTAACATTTGCTTTCATTCACTTTTATGAAGAAAGGCAATAACCGAAAATACATAAAATTTGTTAGGTTTGAAGGTTTCAAAGCTTCGAAATTTGAATCTTCGTTTAACAAGCTTTCAAAGGATTGAAAATTTTTAATTTAAAAACATAAATTGTTATTACTCGATCAATTTTTGACGACATTTTTGTTTAACCAATATTTAATGTATTTTTAGCTGTGTGAAGCCACATGTTTCATTTAATTCATTGGCTACGCTAAAATATTCCACGTCCAATGATAAAAAAAACAAACGATTTCGTCAAAAATTGACCGAGTAATAGCGATTTATGTTTTGAAAAACACTGATTTTCGATCATTTTTTATGAAGAAAAATTGAGTGTTTTTAATTTTTATCTAAAAAACTATTAAGGTTGCATAAAAATTGTATCAAGGTAAAAAATGCGTCATGACAAATTCTACAAAGCGGTGTTTTTGTTTTTGCGAATGATCGAAAAAAAATGTTATCACGATTTTCGTGCGCGGACAATAGTTTTCCGCGATTTCGAGCGCTCGGCGAGTTATTGCTGGTGGCCCTTCAAATGTATTTCCTTACAATTTTCTTTCAGGTGCATATTTATTGAAATAAGTCCATTTTTATGAACGTTGAAACTTATTCAAACACGTAATTTGCAAAAATGTGAATTTAGAAAACCTAAAAAAATCCACATTTTTGAAAATTACATGTTTGAATAAGTTACCAAGTTCATGGAAAGTGACTTATTTTTTAAAATATGGATCTGAGAGAAAATGGTAAGGAAAGACATTAATAGTATTCACTTAGCACAACTCGTCAGCACAACTTTTAATTTTTCAAAATCCATATTTTTAAAAATTAGGTGTTTAAACAAATTTCCAATATTATAAAAATGAATTTTTTGAAAAATATCTGTTAAATTTGTTAAGAATTTTTTTTTCCCGCTTCGATGTTTCGAAGCTTTGTCAAAGTAAAAGCTTTAATAAGTTATATCATTATTGATCAGTTGAAACAGTTAAAAATATTTTGTTGCTGTTGTTGACTATAATTTCAAAGTGTTCAATTGTACTCACCAACGTCTTTTCATACTTTGTTAAGAACAAACTAACCTGAAACATGAAAAATTTGTCATATTAACAACACATTGAAATTCATTAACTCCTTTGACTAAAAATCAACAAAATTTAATCGAGATTTCTGTCAATTTAAACTAAAAATTATGATGTTTTGAAAATTATATCTGGAAATATTAATTTTCAGTAGAAAAAGTAATATAATAATAATAATATTAATGATAATTTTAAAGTTTTATAAGAAATTTTTTATAAATAATTAATTAAGATTACTGACTAAATTTTCAGTCAACTTTTCCCACAGATTTAAATCTAAGTAATAGGAAAATTTATGATGACATTTGTAAATTTGTGAAATTGAAAATGAAATAGGTTTCTAGTTCAGAGCTTCACTAAATCTTAATTTTATTGTCTATTTTTTCAAGCACCTAATTATTCTATGTCTTCGACATTCTGATTTTTAATTTTCCAAATTTTTTGCCTTCATGTTCTATATGCACGGTTTTCCAATTAGAGGTTTCATTTTGATTTATAAGAAAAATCATTTCATTCAATAGCGGAAGGTTTGATATTAATAATGAAAAACAATATTCATATGGCCTCCACGGCTACGTTTGCAGGACCATTCTCTTTTGATGACATTTTCCATTACTATTTCGCACATTTGAGGCTCTATTTCGTCGATAACGGCACGAATCTTGTTTTTGAGTTCTTGGATTGACTAAGGAGCATCGGCATAAACCTTATCTTTCACGTAACCCCAAAGAAAAAAGTCTAGAGGTGTTAAACCGCATGATCACTGGGCCTGGAAACTTTTCAGGCAAAAGACCAATGGTTTCGCCACTTTTGTGGTACGTAGCGCCGTCTTGTTGGAAATAAACATCCTCATTTATATCTTCCAATTCTGGCCATAAAAATTCATTAATCATGATTTGATAGCGCAATCCATTCACCAAAACAGCCGCTCCAGCTTGATTTTCAAAAAAATAAGGCCCAATGATCCCACCTGCCCAAAAATCCTACCAAACAGTTACACGTTGCGGATAGAGAGGCTTTTCAATAATTATTTTTGGGTTTTCCGTGCCCCAAATGCGACAATTCTGCTTATTAACGTAGCCTCCAAGGTGAAAATGAGCCTCATCGCTCATAATGATGTTCCGGTGAAATTCAGGTTCATTTTCATGCATTTTTGTAGTGAATTTTAACAATTTCAATGCGTTATTGAAGCGTGTATCGTTCCATTTTTGTTAATGGCATAGTTTTTAGTTGTCATCTTTCAAAAAATGACACCTCTTATTATGACAGCTGCCAAAATAGCGGGCTATTCAAAATGGAACCTCTGATTGGAAAACCCTGTACATATCTAAACTTCTAATCAAGAAATTAGAAAATTTTAGAAACAAAATTATAAGAATGAAATTATTTTTCAGCATACGGAAATTTACAAAATTTATACATCTGAAAATGTGAAGATTCAGAAATCACAAACTCAAAACTTTAGAGGAAATTTAGTGATACACCAGTTTTGAAATTTCCAAACTTACAGATCTTTCAATTTAATTTTAGAATTTCTTTATTAACCAAAATTTGATTTTTTAAACATACTAATGTATGAGTAAACTTCAAAATTATGGAAACTTTGAAATTAGGAGATATGTAATTACAGATGTATATCAAGTTAGCGAAACAACTTTGGAAAATCAGACGCGGTACAGTTGAATCATTTGCCGTTTTTTAGTCGCTAATTAGTTGTGCAAAAATGAATTTTGCTGTACAATTTTTTTTAAATTATGGAGTGTTTCGCTAAGTTGACATCAAGTTAGGGAAACATTCACCCCAAAAATCGTAATTTGCAAGATACGATACTTATGTTAATGACTAAAAATTTGCCGCTTTTTTTTCGAATTTCAGCATATAGCAAATAACATCGTCTATTTTGAGGAAATATTGATCAGTAGCCAGGAAATGTACGCCCGTGATTACGCGACGAATCAGAATCATCATCATACATAATTTGAAATCCATACAAAAATTATATATTTCAAATATAACAGCATAGGTAAATATAAAATGGAAATCGCATGTGAAAAACAAATATTTGCACGAAAAAAATGAAAAAAACTTCAGTCGGCAATACATGGTACATGAAAAATGTCGCTGCAACTGACCAACAATTCTGTGGAGAAAACTAACACTTCGCTGCGGTAGTTAACGCGTTATCTGTCCTCATATAAAATAACCTTATCAGCTATGAAAGCAAAAAACTAGATACTTTACTTTTAAATGAAATATACGAGAAAAGTTTATGGTCAAGGAATCAATAAAAACAACTAAGCTACAAATTCTGCAAGCTGTCTTGTATTTAAGAAAACATATTTCAATTGCTTTCTGTGGCTGCTTGGCGCCTGAACGGCAAGTTTCTTTTCATTTTCTGAACAAACTCAATACCACAGAAGTTTACAGTTCACGAATTAATTACGACAAAAAAGCGGCAAATTTTTAGTCATTAACATAAGTATCGTGTCTTGCAAATTACGATTTTTGGGGTGAATGTTTCGCTAACTTGATGTCAACTTAGCGAAGCACCCCGATAATTTTTAAAAAATAATTTACGGCAAAATTCATTTTTGCACAACTAATTAGCGACTAAAAAACGACAAATGATTCAACTGTACCGCGTCTGATTTTCCAAAGTTGTTTTGCTAACTTGATATACATGTACTTACAGTACAATCATTTCGTTTTGAGCCAAAATATTTTTTATCGATCAATGAATATTCATAAGTGTAAGTACACCAAGAGAATCAGGAATTTGAAGAAACAAACAAGAAACAACTTTTCTTTAATTTCGCTGACTTTTCTATCATTTTTAGAAACAATCCATATCCTATTTGTTTCAAGTAAACTTTCAAACATGCACGGAGAAAAATAGTTCAAGAAACTTTACTTAACTTTTAAACAAAGTTGGGACATATGGATAAGTTGGAGATTATTTAATATTGTAATAATTTGTGACGTACCAAATGTTAAAGAATGCGTTACGGTTCAGTGAACTTTAAAAATATAGAATAAAATTCCAAAATGTACGCCACAAATGATTACAATTATATTAAATAATCTCCAACTTGTCCATGTGTCCCAACTTTTCTAAAATTTGAGTAAAGTTTCTCGAACTATTTATTTCCATGTGAATATATGTAAAATAAGAGACCCATACTTTATATAGTATTTTCCCATTATCTCGACATGCATATATATGCGTTCCACCTTATGTTCTCCTGATCCGATCTGTTCCCATGCGCAGGTCATTTCACGCAGCTGATCTGGGCCAGCAGCCAACTCTTTGGTGTCGGAAAGGCAAGGAGTAGGAGCGGCAAAATCATCGTCGTGGCCAACTATCAACCAGTGGGTAATGTGTCTGGACATTTTCAGAGAAATGTCCTACCCCCGTTACCAGAAAGTGCCAATTCTCTTCTACCCCAACCACCGAGAATTCGCCAAAGTGAGACCCCAGTGTCCGAAATGTCCACGAGCAGCAACAGTTCTGTCAGTACACAATAATACAGTCGACCCAACTGCCTTTTCTGCGTATGTACGCAATGGGACGAGCAACGATGAATTTGCTTGAATAGTCTCACGGTAACGCGATTTATAAAGATTATTCAAATTTAAATAATTGAAAAAATAATAATTTCAAGGCACAAAGTGAGTCATTTTTACGTTAGATTTGATTGATTTGGTTATATTGTGCTGCCAATCTTAATAAGAAGCATAGGCGGACACTTATCGAACATCTACTGTATTTCATTTATTAACTTACAATATTTTTGAAATTGGATACATTTATATATATATATAAAGTTAGTGGATAATAATTAAGCATTAATAGTAAGTTTGATAAGTAATTATGGCATTAATTACTCTATCAGATATCTCGTTGCCGTGAGATACTCTAAATGATTCTGACTTCAGAATCGAAGTGATAACATGGAGCCTTACACTCGAATCTATCGAGTCTTGAAATCCTTAAAGAAACTTCAATATCCTCTCACATTCGATTCTCTCGTTCTTCTGAGACTAAAGGCATGTTGGAATTAATTATAATGGAATAGTACATTGTGCAACTAGGGAAAAAAAAATATATTTTGCGAGTGTGAAGTTTGATGCCCGAGCAAAGCAATAAAGTCCACTTTATGGCCCGCTAGTAGAAAAATTATTTTTAATAAAATTTCAAATAAACCTAGCATTATTATAAAACAGATTAGCTTTAAAATTAATACTTCAGACATTATATTTTTAAAATCTAAAAAGTAAACATTTTTTTTGTAATGATTCTACTTTTATTTTTATTATTTCTATTCGAAATGTAACATTCACCGTTATAATCCAAATATTAGGAGAAATACGAACAAATTTAGTAGACAAAAGTTTTTCTTTGATACCCACGCGGGTAATGCGATTTTGGGGCCCTAGCGCAAAACAGCAAAAATAAGCAAAAATTGCTGTTTTGTGCCAGGCTCCGAAATCGCATGCCTCTTCGTGGTATATAAAGAAAATAGTATGTTAACCGAAATAACAATATACAATTATTAGAGAGCATCTATCAATCACGAAAAGCTTTTAAGAAGGGGGATAAGTATGGAAAATCTTACACGGAGAGAAATCCGATAGCAAGTCATGCCATCTTAAAGATCAAACCAGAGTTATTAGGAAAACTTATGAGAAAGTCTCAAGATGATGGTATAGTTTGGCTACTGGATTCTTGATTTTAACTATCTTTCTTGATAAAGTTTTCCAAGAGGATGACAGAATGTAATATATTATTTCCGTTCTTTAATAACATTTTCTAATAATTCTGCTATACTCTAAAAGATGATACTAACTGCCATCAAATTTTTCTCCATGTATGAATCCTTACGCAGGGGGGTGGATCTAAAATTTCTTACGTAAGTATTTTTATTAAGTATTTTAAAAATCCAAACGAAAATGATTTACCTTCATCTATAAATTTTACACAGATGGCCACCATAGAAATTACGAGGGTCGTTCAATACATCCTTAGAAACAGATAAAAAAACACATTATTTTTCATAGCGCCTCCTTTGAAAATCCGATTTTCGGTACCTGTAGAGCGGGTTGAAACTACGATTTTCAACCCTAGGGTTGAAAGTCGCTGTTTCAACCCGCTCCACAGTTACAGCCAATCAGATTCTCAAAAGAGTTGCTATGAAAAATAGTATACATTACTCGAAACAAAACACAGCGAAAGCATTTCGTGTGATTGCAGCCCTCGTTTCACTCGGGCAGAGCAAACTTCACACTCATGCAATCGCTTTGTTTCGCCCCTTGTAATGTAATATACTATTGTGTAGATTTTCTTTGTTTTTCAACATAATCTCCTCTTAACTCTATAAACTTTTCCAAGCGTTTCTCCAACTTTTTTAAGCCGTCCAAAAAGTAGGATTTCGGAAGGTCCTTAAAATAGGTATCTGTTTAGGCGATAACCTCCTCGTTCGACGTGAACCGTTGTCAGCCGAGCCGTTTTTTTAAGTTTGAAAATTAAAAAAAGTCACTGGGGGCCATATCCGGTGAATACGGCGGATGTTGTAATAATTAGAATTTTAATTCCATAATTTTTGCTATCGAAACTGCGCAGGTATGCACCCGTGCATTACCTTGAAGGAAGAGCTCTCTAAATCTGAATTAGTCAAATTTTCACTGATTCATCAGTGAAAAATATTTTTCACTGTTAAATCAGTTAATTTTCACTGATTTATTAGTGAAAAAAATATTTTTCAGTGTAAAATCAATCAATTTTCACTGAAATAATCAGTGAAATTTACAGTTACCTCTTTTTAGCTATTTGAATCAGTCAAATTTGACTCATAATCAGTAGATTTTGACTGATTTAAATTTAGAGAGAGGATGTTTTTCTTTTCCAAATGAGGACATTTTTTCTTGATTTCTTCGTTCAACCGGTGCAATAACGACGCATAATACGCTCCAGTTATCGTTTGTTCTTTTTCCAGGTAATCCGCGTAGATGATTTCGCGTGCATCCCAAAAAACCGTGACCATCACCTTGCCGGTCAATTTCACCGTCTTCGCCTTCTTCGGAGGCAGTTCACTTTCAAAACCCCACTGTTTTGACTGTTCCTTTGCCTCTGGAGTGTAGTTGTGTATCCATGTTTCGTCCACAGTTATATATCGACGCAGAAACTCGTCAGGATTGCGACGGAAAAGTGCCAAAATAGCCTCAGAGTCAACCACACGATTGCGTTTATTCTCGTCTGACTCTGAGAGCAAATCCGGCACCCATCTTGCCGAGATTTTTTCCAAACCCAATTTTTCGTGCAAAATTGAAAACATTGTATCTTGCGATATGCCTGTGACCTCAACTATTTCGCGCACTTTGATTCGTCGATCACTCAAAACCATATCGTGGATTTTGTCAATCATTTCAGGGGTAGTCACTGCCAATGGACGTCCCGAGCGATGTTTATATTTTATGGATGCACAGCCACGTTTAAACTCATTTACCCAATTGTAAACAGTTGAAAACACAAGAGCAGACGTGCCATGAACTTCATCCAACTCAGCTTTGATCTCTTTCGGTGTTAAGCCTTTTAAATATAAGTGTTTAACCCTTAGAGAGTACACCTCTGCCCCATAACACTCGGAGTACAGGGGTCCAGCGGACCCCACGTCAAAAATTGGTGGATTCTGAAGCCCCCTCTCAAAGTTTTGACTCCGCAGCGTCTACTGACAGATGGCAAACCAAGTTCCAATTGAAAATTTTAGTATGAAAAAAATTAGATCAAACTTGGGGTGGGGTCCACTGGACCCCCGGTACTCTCTAAGGGTTAATCACCACTCAAAACTCACTTTTTTCCATTTTTCTAAATACACAAGAGACTTTTGCTTCAATCTACAATAAAAATGAAACCATGTGATGGATATAACTGAAACTTTAACAGCTGTCTAGTGAGTAATGATGCTTACTAAAACCAAACCATTTTGGTTTTACGAGCGCTATCTCTTGGATTTTCTAAGGACTTATTGAACGATTCTCGTATATTATATATTCTTTTCAATAAATTCCTTTATTCAAATTAATAAATTATGGTTCTTTATTCGAACATATCTTGATTTCCACTCAGCTTTTCACTTAAAATTACATTTAATATATAACACTTAAATATTTCTTATATTTTGATATGAAAAACAAAAAGTCTTACATAACAAAACAAGGGGCGGGGGGGGAGGGGGTGTGCCAAAATCTTACAAATCATTACATAGGGGGAAAGGGAGGTATAAAAATTTAAAAAGCGTCCTTACGTAATTGATGGACGCTCCCTCATTGATAAAAGCAATTTATAAATAATCATGAAAGTAGAATAAATTATTTATAAAATGTTTTTATTGATAATTTTCCATTACTTTCGTTAAAGTTTCGTTGAATTATTTCTATTGAAGATATTTTATAATCTCTGTTATAAAAAATAATATGTTATCTCGCATATTTCTGAAATAATTCAGGAAGTAAGCTTAACTTGCTTTGTAGATAAGAAGAAGCAGTGGGAAGAAAACAAAGGTGGAAAAACATTTTTCCATTTCCATTAATTCAATGAAAATCGCGATACAAAGAAAATCACTGCTTAACGCGTGTTAGGCTGAAATATAAGATAGATTTAGAAATATGAAATCAGCAGGCGAGGCTACAATCAGAAACATTATCACGGTAGAAGTTGCTCAGAAATTTTATGTAAATGATATACTAGTAAAACGATATGATGATAAATTAAAGAATGAATTAAGTATGTTAGAAGAGATGTTGAAGATGATCTTTTGACATCCCACAAATTAACTTAATGTCAAGTAATCAAGTCAAACCTTTATAAATCGCTTCAAAATATAATTTCCTCTTAACTAAAAAGCAAATTGTTTCAAATTCATTTATAAAACATATTGCACGGATTAAAATTTAGTTATTTTTTCACTGACTTCAAATTTATGACAAAAAATTATATGAAAATTTTAAAAACTGAAATAATTTTAAATCGGAAGAAATAAAAATTTGGTATGAGGTATTTAAAATTTTTTCACCTTCAAATTATGTTGGTAATTTTTTTAAGAAAGCCATATACTTCAATTTTGCATTTTCATAATTTTTTAAACTGAGAAATGTCCAATATATCTAATTGCTCGTTTAGATTCGTAAGGTATTTTGATATCTCAAAATAAAAAACTCGAAAATCGAAAAAAAAATTTATTTTGAAGTTGCAAGAAATTTAGGAATTTATAGAATTCAAATTTAAAATAGTAGAAAGTTATTCAAAATTTAATCAGGCAACAGAATTTTCAGTTTTTTAAATTACATTGACTGCTAAATTTCTTTCTCATAAGAATTCAATTTCTGTACCGGCCTTAGATTCAAACAAGAAAAAATATCATGTCACGCAGTCAAGGAAAAATTGGACTATTTTGTTAAATTTTTGATTTAGATTCAAAAATTTACAAAACAAAATTTGTATTCACGACTCATTAAAAATATAGTATTTATTGAAAATTGTATTGCTTTCATACGCACAAATTTGAATGCAGAAAATAAGTTAAAATCATTAAATGTAATTGAAGATAGAAATAAATATCTAACTTCGATCAAGGGGTATATTTGGCAAATTTTTTAAAAATTGGCAGTTTTTATGAGAAGATATTCCGAAAAAATTAATTGGCGTTTCTTGAAAAAAATTGTGTATTTTTTCCCAATTTGATTACAATATTTACTTTTTTAATGCGAAAAATAAGTTTTCTGTATGGATCCTACACCTGCCTGATAATGTGATGAATGGCGGAAAGTTGTTTTAAAAAATAATTGACAAAATATACCTCCTTTAAGTCCAGTGAGCAATCCAAAACATTATAATTGCCAAATGATTATGCTGAGCCTTTGCTTCTGTGAAATATTCAGGTGCCAAAGCATAAATAGCGATATAGTGCTACAGTAGAGCGCCGTTATAATCCTCGTTCTCAATTCAACCTCACTATAGGGATCGTTGAAGATAATATGTTTTTGCACTATGTAATTTGAAATCGGTGATTATGGGATTCATATCAATGGAAAAATGTGAGCAATTTAAAAAATTAGATAACAATGAAAAGCGTGCTATAACGATACTCTACTGTACTTAATTTTTTTAAGAAGCGGTGCCTCGTAACTGTAAGTTTGTATATTACGAAATCCTGCATACAAGACTCATCTCTAAGCATCGAATTGATGTTGTTGCATCAAAGTATATTTATACTAATTAGTGTGTATGCTAATCAGTGACTTAAAATTTGCATTATAGAGAGAGTTTGATACTTCTTACAACTTGCTAAATTACTCTTATAAGTTTTGAAGATTTGGAAATTTCATTATGAATTAATTTTGAAGTAACTTTCTTAATATTGCCAATCTATTATAAGTGCCTGTATAGTTTACTTTTTTTATAATCTTCCATTTTATTTTCCGAATTTTGAGTAAAGTGACTTGACAGGATTTTTTTTAAAACAATTAAAAATAATCAGAAATTAAATACCCATAAAAGTAAAATGATTTTGCAATAGCTGGAATTTTTTCAAATATTTGTAACGAAACATAAATTTTCATTTACTAGTCTTTTTCTCACTGATTATAAACTCAGAACAGTTTCTTTTACTAAAAAAAGTATTTTTTGATTCTAAAAAATTTTCTTTGAAGTAAACAAATCTTTTTTAAGAACGAAAATTTCTTCGAATCGAAAAAACTTTTTAAAATTTCAATACATTTTTCTGACCCTATATTAAAGAAATGTTTTTTTTATTTTAAGAAACTGTTCTTTGAGTGTAACAAATGCCTTATTGGTCATTCAATCAATTCCAAGTTCATTTCGAGTTGTAATTTCTCACTTGCTTTTCTTGTTCATTTAAATGCTTGTTGAAACGCAAAGCATGGATAAAAACATATATGAATAATCAGCAAAACAGAGAGAAATATGATTTATTTACATTTTCAGAGACGATCATAACGCTTTACTGATTCAATTATTCTGCAATTATTACAAACATAAATGCAAATTCATTCTCGAACCGTTAATTTTTATTAGTATTTCGAAAAAATCATTCAATTAAAATGATATTTACTTATTGAAAAAAACTAAAAATATTTCTATTTAATGGCAAATAAAATCATGAAGCAAATCATTTTAAGAAATGTTTTATTTATCTAATTTTTGCAAATGCTTAGATTGATGCAATATATTTATATAAGCAAATGAATTTCAGATTAATAATATGTTATGAAAAAATAGTGAAACATTTTATATCGTTATTGTTGCCCATGTACTAATTGAAGTAATGCGATGGTTAGGCCCTGACTAGTTTTTCTAATTGGTGTTGGGGGTTTAATTAGGAAAATTGATTATCACTTCACCATTATCGTCACGGTTACTTATTACGGTGCTACTGAGGTAAAGCTAATTGATTTAGTGATACTTTTTTTAACACATTGATGATGAGAATGTAGGAATTTGAATCTGGAATTTTTGAAATATCTTGAGAAGTTAAAGATACGCAAAAACAGAACAAAATTTAGAAATTCTCTAGAGAGAAAATCTTTAAAATATCTTAGCTGCGCCAGAAAAAAGGCTTTCGAAAGGTTAATGTTTTTAACAATTTCTAAATATCTATGTCGAAAGCGGTAAGACATGCATATACATTTCAAAAACGAATGATAAAGTTATTAAGGTATTGTTAAAAAATCGTACCCAATATGTTATCGATTAAGAGCAATAACGTACTTATTATCCAAAAAAGAGTCAAGAACGTACTTAATTGATAAGAAAGCTAATCAAATTTTCATACATTAGAAAAATATACTCAAAAGAACTTTAATTAACTTTCTTATTGACCAAGTGAATTTTTCATAATGTAAACAAAACAGAAGGAGAAAAAAATTCTTAAAATGATTTTTTGCAAATACATATTTTCAGTGCTACCAACCTAACACATCACTCAATAAGTTTCCAGTCTAATTAAGAAAAACACAGTTTTTTCGAGAAATTCGACTTTTTTCATCAACATAGTTTCCCTCAAGCATAATACATTCATTCCAATGCTTCCCTAACGTTTCGATGCCATTTTTATAGAATGATTCGTCTTTGCTCTGAAAATAGGCCTCAGTTTCGGCAATCACTTCTTCATTGGAGCCAAATCTCTTTTCCTGGAGAATTTTTTTCAGGTCAGCAAAGAGCCAGTAGTCGCTGGGGGCCAGATCTAGAGAATATGATGGGTGTGAAAGCAATTCGAAGCTTAATTCATTCCATTTGACCATCGTTTTCATGAACTTGTGGCCGGTGCATTGTCTTGGTGGTACTGCACTTTTTTCTTTTACCTTTCTCAAGATAGTCGATAAACAAAATACCATGCGCGTCCCAAAATATGGATGTCATAACCTTGCCAGCCCGGTTTTGAAGTTTTGGTTGCATTGGACGGCTTTCACTAGCTGCTGTCCACTCAGCTGACGATCTTTTTGTTTCAGGGGTGTAATGGTGGAGCCATGTTTCATCCATTGTCACATACCGATGCAGAAAATTCTTTTTACCTCGCTTGAATAGCTTCAAACCGCGCTTTTAATCCTCGAAGCGATTTTGTTTTTGGTCGGGTGTGAGCAAACGCGGTACCCACTTCGAAAACAACTTACGCATCCCCAAAGATTCGTGCAAAATTGTTAACATACTACCTTCTGATATCTTTAAGGTGTCAGCTATCTCACGCAACTTTAATTTACGATCGCCCAAAACTATTTTATGTGCCTCCGGCGCGTAAACTCGTTTTTTCGCTACATTTAAGAGTAGCGCTACTGTTTATTGCGCTACAGAGGAATGTAATGTAAAAATTGAACTGCGCATACGCCTATAGCCATACAGCGGAGCACAATCTTCTTCTTCGTACAGCGTTAGCACCCTACTGACAAAGCCTTGTATATTTGAACTGCGCATGCGTCTATTAAAATACGCTACTACTACACAAGATCGATAAAATCAAAATGGCCGGGACTAGTCACGAAATATCAAGTGTAATGACTAGCGCCGCAAACAACTACAATACGAGATTAGATTCGAGTGTACGCATAAAAACTCGTATACGCACCGAAGTCACATAAAATAGAATACGTGCCAATGCAAACAATTCGGGAAATTACGAGACTCGCGACAATGCTCGCAGGACTGATCGCGCCTCGGATTCGTCTCGGCTACACTTCGACTACGCCTTGGCTTCGATCTCCTGCAAGCATTGTCGCTCGTCGCGCAATAACCCTCATTGTGCGCCTAGGCACGTAATATACTATTGTGGACTTTTGTTATGTTTTCATGAACAACTGCTGATTTTGGGTCACCAGAGCGTTCAGCGTCATCAATGTTTGTACGGCCGCGTTTAAGTTCGGCATAGGAGTCGATGGTTGTTGATTTCCCTGATGCTGAGTCACCATAACGCTTATTAAGCCACTGCTTTGCTTTAACAGTATTTTTTTCCATTAAAAAGCAATGTTTGATTAACACTTGAAACTCTTTTTTATCCATTGTTTTGAAAATGACAAAAGTTACTTCAACAAAACCTCTATAACTTCTGAACTAAACGTCAGATTGTCATGAAATTTTGATACTTAACTTATTGAGTGATGTGTTAAAATGTCGTAACAAAAATGAATTTTTGAATACGTATGTTTTTACCCATTTCCTGAATAAGTATTTTATTGCTTCCAGCCAAAGATATTCTAGGTCCTTTGAAAAGTTCCGGACCTAAGTAATAAAACAAAATTTAATTCAGTCAATTTGGTCATCGTTTTAACTGTTTTCTTGGCCGGTGCATTGACTTGATGAAAGAAGATTTTTTGCTGGCCAAATGTGTTCATTTAGCCTTGATTGCAGCACCAAATCGATCTAATAATTCGCTGCAATATTGAGCAGTGACTGTTTTTCCTTTCTCCACCTCCTGACTATTGTATTCGATGGAGCAGATGTGTCATAATAAATATCAAGCTTTTCTTTACCTTTTGTAGCCATTTTATCTCTCAAATAATAATGTTTAATGAGAACACGAAATTCGCTTTTTCCATTTTTTACAAAATCATTGAGATGATGACGTGATAATTAGTCTCAAACACAAACTAATTGACAGATTATAATTAAACTTTGGATCAACTGTTTTTAAGATTGGCACTTCACAAAAATGATAAGAATTTTATATTAGTGACGCCATCCAGTCGTCAGGCCCGGGACTTTTCAAACGACCTAGCCAACATCCTGTGGTAATATTAAAATTATCACACTCAATTCTTGCTCTTCAGAAAGTTGCATTCATTTTCTCAACATAATAATGGCATTTTAGACAAATTTTACTGCTATACTACGCACTTTTAATATTTAAAAGAACGGCATTGAATCGGGTTTTTTAAGTTGACAGCCGATTTAAAATGTACAAAATTTCAATATAATTCATTTTTGTAACAATAACATTATACAGTTTCCCAAAATAATACATCAGTGGCTTTATTTACACCATACCAGCATCCCATTATACATTTTTATAATCAATTTTCCTTATTAGCGCCCCACCAGCACCTTATTTTCATTATTTGCTTGAATAACATATCATTTCAAAGAGAAAGGATATAGTATTACAATTATTTAATTAATGTTATCGAAGACCCAGAATAAGGTGACGTGATAAAGAAAAGAATTTGAGTTTCTCCCACAATTTTTCTACATTAATGAATATTTTTGGCTGAAACTTTAGAACGCATCAAAAGACACATTAACAGAGAGTTGCTGACTTTGTCAGGTATTTACTAAGCTGTAAATCCACTATTACAAAAATACAAGATGAACTTCATCTTCAATAAAATTTTGGTGATAGATGTGTCCGATATTTCTTCAAGGCATAGCCCATCTTGTATTTTTCGATTCCCAGCTCAGAAATAATCTAGTGGTTTTTCGGGAACCTGATTTCTAGGGTGAATGAGATTTCTGCCAAATAAATACCGGCCGTTGAATTTAATTAGTTTTAAATATTGAAAGAAAATAAATTGCTGTATCTCGATTAGAATTGTTTAATTATTCAAAACCAATTAAAATCTACAACCCTCTGGCATTGATATGTTCTTTTTCATGTCCTAAAGTTGCAGCCCTTGATTTTTTCTTGACACCTCTTGTCACATGTAAAAGTGCAATTCTAAAATTTTTTTGGTATCATTAATTTTTAGGCGAAATTTTTTTTTCTAGGTCCTCTTTGCAGTTTAAACTATAAAATGTATAATTCAATTATTTTTATAATGAAAAATTATTTGTAAAAAATACGAAAGGGCTGCTGGTATTCGAATTCAAATGTATTATTAATTTATTATCAATTTAGTTGTGGTCGTGAAAGGTTTAGTTTAAAAATTACCTAAGTATTTTGCATTAGTTTTCAAGGTTTATTTTTTATTCTAAAACTTAGCACAAGCTTCACTTGAGATATAATGCACCTAAAATAGTATCTTACTGGAATCTCTAGTTTGCTTCAAATCTTTACCCTTTTATATAAAAATCTATTTAGTACAAAAATCTAAGTAAAATTCATATGACTATCTGCTAACAAGAAAACCAATTTTAATGAAACTTTCAAATTACAGCATATTAACTCATTTCACAATCGAACGTGAAAGTTAATTTTTTTCTTGTGAAAAATAATTTTATATCTTGTAAATAATAATTATTAAAGAAAATATAATTAGTATTTACACAACTGAGATTAGTATTGTAATATTAATTTAATGCTTCGACAATGTTAACAGATAATTTCTATATAACGAAAAAATTCAACGCAGTGATTTCAGTAATTAAAATAAATTCTTAGTATTACTTCACATTGAATTAATTAAACTTTTTTATCTACAACTGAATATTTTACTATATAATATCTTGCTTTTGCATTTTACATGTCCTGGAAAGTCTTTAATGTGCTTTCAGAGCCGCAATCGAGCTTTCACCTAATTAGACTTTCTCGCGAGACAAATCATAGATAAAATATTGCTAAATGTAAATGTGGATTTTCGACGTGCTTTTTCAAGTTAATTAAAATTTTACATGAGTAAGATTAATTATATGTAATTATGATACTCAAAGAAAAGTCTTATTTAAATAT
The DNA here is from genome assembly GCA_030998225.1 of Diplolepis rosae. Classification (NCBI taxonomy): domain Eukaryota; kingdom Metazoa; phylum Arthropoda; class Insecta; order Hymenoptera; family Diplolepididae; genus Diplolepis; species Diplolepis rosae. The sequence goes on from JAPYXD010000695.1 coordinate 4,528,214, forward strand.
TTATTCCGTTTATACATTAATAATATTTTTTTCATGAATAAGATTTTTCATTGGCTGTCTCAAAGCGTAAATTCGAGAAAGGGTATCTCATACAATTACACATGTTTGTAATCTTTGGAAACTTATTTAAATATAAATTGAATAAGATTATATAAATTTTATTAGAATAAAATTGACAATTTTATTTTTTAAATGATTATAATGATTTTTGAACCATTCACAAGAAAAATAAATAATGAAACTTCTATTTGAACTTTAATTTCTATTTTTGAAATTATTAATTAAAAAATGTAATTGACTGAAATTACAGAATTTTGTATAGTGTGTGTGATCGAATTTTGAATGTTTAGTGGGTAAGCCTCGCTAATAATTAAATGAGAAATATCAACGGAAATAATTTAATTTCGAATGAATCAATGTATGACTTTTGGTAAATATTAAGGAATAATGAGTAATAAAGGTAAATTAAATTAAGGCGTACATTATAATTATAAGTAAGAGGAGGTGAGTCTCTCTTCCTACGATGGGAATTTCCTTATACGAAAGACACGTGTGATACAGAACGTAGATTAGTATATTGTAGCGAACCAGTAAACGAGATTACGTCTCTGACTGGTTCGTGAAAAAAATGTGTATTAGGGTAATAAATCAACTTTCTTCTAACGCGATTCCTATCTTTAAGATTAATTGGCTATTCTATAATTCTTTATTATTTTAAAAACTTGATAAATACTGAAGGAAAACTGTATTTAGGTATTTAAAAATGATTTTAAAGACTGTATTTTTAATTTAAAAAAAAGGAATTTTGTTGGAGAACCGACTGTTTATTGCGTACAACAATTCAGTTAACAAATTCATAGAAAAAAATCGATTTTCATGACTTTATATAAATTAATTCATACCTGATAAACTGCATAAATGTTTTTTAACTGTGAAATTATCAAATCACTGCTTAATTTCTCTCCAAAAATGTAATAAATCGGTTTTATTGATACCAAATTTTTTTTAACAGAAAATGCTTTCTACAAAGAATATAAAGATTTGTTTTAATTAAAAAGGAAAATCAAAAATATCTATCTTGATTACGAAATATCCGCTACTTTTTAATTTACTCGGGCACAAACCAATAATTTCGTTTTAAAAATAAATATTTGTTATCGCTCAGCGAATGTTTAGAAATTGAAGAACATAAAATATCTTTTAAATTTAGGTTCTTGATTAAAACAAACCTCAGTATTTTCAATAAATAACACTTTGTATAGAAAATTTTTTTGTATATTGATAAAACCCACTTAATTTTATTTTCAATGCAATAAAATGTAATTAACAGCTGTTTTGATAAAATGTTGCTGGGTGGCTCAAAATTTTTAGTTACATTACTGAATATGATATTGACCTTTCTAACAGGCCATCACGAGATGCCAAGAATACTTTCAAGCGTTCGATTATTTTGTGATCGTAGACTTGACCGTGAAAAAGCAGTACGAAATTGCATCAAGTGGAAAGTGGGGTGAGATGGAAATTAGATTGGCGCATTGCAGGTACCAGGTTACATTCTCAGCTGCTGCATCTAGCTAATTCCTAACGATATTAAATCCCTTTTATTGAACATAAGTAGCTTTACTTTGAAAAAATCATTTTTAAACATGACAACTGTTGCTATTTAATTAAATATAGTCCTTATTGCAAAAAGGGACATTTCTTAATTTGCTTTTTGATATGGTAAAAAGACTTGCAGGGTTCAAATATTTCCAGATATTCTTCACTCAAATTTAAAATGTCAATTGTTTATTCAAAAATTTCAAAATTTTTTTATTTTGAATATATTTATTAAATTTTCTTAGAAATTTTCGAATTAAAAGTCTTTCCAAATACGAAGGTTTAAAAAACGACGGATTTAAAAAAATCTTTAATTCACAATTCCAACGAAATTCCAAAAGTTATAATCAATTACGAAATGCAAATTTATATTCCCTAGTAAATAAATTTATGAAACTCAGCGTGAAAAGAATGAACAGAACTAAATGTAATTTTAAATCATTTTGAATGCATACAGCTGGTACACCAATAAACCTCATGAAATTATAGTGAGGTAATATTTTATGCAGTAAATGTTGGACGTAGAAAATGAGGCAATATTAGGAGTACAATAATCAATTTAGGATGATACATTTTGCCTGTGGCAATTGCACGAACTACATATATAGTAACAGGATTATGATAAAATGTTGCAAAGAAAAATTACAGTAATGGACTAGAGAATAATAATACCTAAAGCACCTTTAAAGAAAATATTAATGCTCTCTTTTCAAGTAATTAACCTTTATTTCTCTAAAATTAGGGTTAAAGTAATGACATGAAAAATAAAGAAATTTTAAAATATCTAAATTATTTGAATAAAAAAGAAAATGTTTAGTGTGTTCGTATGATACATTCATTTTCTAAAAAGAAACTCTTTGGATCCTATGATATACCATAGAATGATTGTCATAGGGAGGGAAAGAGGACGAAAAAGTAAATTAAGAGAGTCGAACAGAGAAGCGGAAATGCAATAAAGGCTATTCTAATTCGTAAACACACGCCACTTAATTGCAATCTGTTCGATTGCTGTCACAAGAGATCACGTCATTTCAATTCGCTCTGTTAGTGAACTAATTTATTAGCTCTCTCGTCGTTATCCCGTCAAAATCGAAATGAGAGGAATAAGTGATTAAAATTAAGATTTCAGTTATTAACTTCTTTGTAATAAAATAAAATTGTTTAATTTTACAAGGATTACTCTTTTTTTCAATATCAGGAATATAAATAAAAGAATGCTCTCTAAATCTGAATCAGTCAAATTTTCACTGATTGAATCAGTGGTTTGCCTTTCCACTGATTCATTAGTGAAAAAATATTTTTCACTGTTAAATCAGTCAATTTTCACTGAAATAATCAGTGAAATTTGACTGATTTACAGTAACCTCTTTTTAGCTATTTGAATCAGCCAAATTTCACTGATAATCAGTAGATTTTGACTGATTCAAATTTAGAGAGTGGAGTTGCCAATTTTAAAATGTACTCTCTAAAATTTATGGGATTGAATTTTCACTCTTAAGAGTGAAATTTTACTTGAAAAAATTTAAAGTGTATCATTTATTACTGAATAAAGGGTTTTCCAATCAGAGGTTTCATTTTCATTTATTAGAAAAACGCGCGTTTTTTTTTGACAAATCATTTCATTTTTATTTCATTCAATAGCGGAAGATTTGCCATTAATAATGAAAAACAATATACAACTCGGAATGGCATAGTTTTTAGTTGTCATCTGTCAAAAAATGACACCTCTTATTATGAAAACTGCTAAAATAGCGAGCTATTCAAAATGAAACTTCTAATTGGAAAACCCTGTATTTTGGGCCAACCAGCAAAATTTGTAAAACAAAATAATCTTCTATTGAGAAATTTCTGAAAACCAATGTGATAGTTTCAATTTATCGATTGAGATCTGCATACTGTAATAATTATTATTTTAACAAAATTTCACGCATCTATGTAGGTATCTTTGTAAACAAGTAAATCTCAAAAAGTTACTTCAATTTCTGATCGTTCAAAGAAACGAAATTTTTATTTTATTTCATACAAAATCTAAAAATTTTCAGAAATAAATATTTTTTAGAAAGTTAAAAATACATAATTTTTAGTTATATAGGGAATCATATTTTGAGACATAATTCAGAAAAAAAAACAATTTTCTTTTTTTGAGCATTCAGAATTTCAAATACATAAATCTCTGAGTATTACTGAACTTAAACTTTTAGAACTTAAAAAAATTCTATGCACAAATAAATAACAAAAAACTGTAGAACACACAAAATATTAACTGCATATCTATCTAAATTATAGAATAGGATAATAAAAGCTTCAAAGTGTTCGCTTAAATATAGACTGCACTTGGATGTAGTTTTCATTCTATAAAATATCTATTGTTGCCTATTTTATTTCCCTTGATCTTTCTTGTTAATTAGTATTTACTTATTTATAAACTAGTAAAAACTGTGCAGTGGGCTGTGATTAATATGTATATCTGTTAATGCGTAGAATTATTGGAATAAGTTCAAATTTTTTGCTGTTTATAAATCTCTTAGGATTCGTTTAAAAATTAGGTAACGCATTTAAAGAAAAGGAATTTTTGAAAATTTAATTTGAATGAATCATGAATATTTTAACATAAAAACTTCATAATCAAACATTGGAAAACATCAAAATCTTCTAGATTTTTTAATTGGTTAGTTTTTAAAATTGATGTATCCTATAAATATACTTACAGTTCTAAACATTGATTGAATAATAACGGAAACTTTTCATTAAACGGACATTTTTTAAATATTTATCCTAAAATCGCTTTGGTTACTTAGCTAAAGGGAAGAATTCAAAAATTCTAAGAGCGTTAAGTAATTTTTGGATGACTCCTCATATGATATTAAGTAAATTTACTAGTAACATTTTTTTGTAATATATATCCCTTTTTGTAGAGAATATTTCAATAATAAAATTGTATACAAGAGCTGCAAAATAGAGTAATAATATTAATAATAATAATAAAATGTTGATCAAGTTAATCTAATTTTAATGAAAAAAGATATTTTGGAATGTGCGATTAATTGCATATGTATGTATTGTATATGTATATGTAACGTATCAAAAACAACAATCTTGAAAGAGAATTGTAATTTTGAAGAGTGGAAGAATGAGAGATTAATAAATTGTTGAACAGTTGAAAACGAATGCGTGAAAAACACCATTAAAATGTTAAGATTTTGCTTTATTCGATATATGTTGCGTATAAAATTATAAGAATTTGTATGTAAAGCTCATTGTAAATAATGAAACAATAAATCATTGTTATAGATGTATATAAAGAGTGAGTTTTATTTCTTAATTTCTTCCACGGAGAAAATAAATCTGTCGCATTTACTGAGTCTATAAGTTAATTACAGAATAAGGAATTATCTTCAAAATGGTAATTCAACAAACATTTCTGTAATATTAATCAACTATTTTATTATGTTTACAAAAACGCAGTGAATTGTACTCAAATATCTATTGAATTTACGAAAATTTCATGCAGCCACTATTTTTATTTTTGGGCTCTGTGAATGTAACAGATTTTTTTTCCTGTTAGTAAATTTTAGTTTTCCATAACTTATTAAGAAAATTTTCCGTACACACCAATGTTTCTATGGAAATATTCGTTTTGAAAATAATAATTTTCTAACAAGGGAAAATTTATTATATTGGAAAATAAATTTTTGAATCTAAAATAAGTCGAATTTCGCTTAAAAAATTGTTAGGAAAATCCCCCGATTAGTTTCTTCAGTACACATCAGTAAAACGAATAAAAGCTTTCATTATTAATTTTTTCTACTAGCGGGTCATAAAGTGCATTTTATTGCCCTCTGCGTGCCAAAAAAATTCATTTTTTGACACCGAAGTAGAAAAAAAATCGTGTGCATCACGAGAAAAACATTTATTTTACTCACGTGATTGGTGCCCTCGCTTTTCTCGGGCATCAAACTCCACACTCGCAAAGTAAACTTTTTTTCCCCTAGTTGCACAATAAACTCTTTAATAAATTATTCTAATAACACCTGCTCCCAAACACTAAATCATTTAGAGTTTTTAATTATTTTATTCAGTGAATGACTCCTTGCTTTTAAATAAGTCAAAAGTTATTGATTTTCAATTCACAACAATTGATTATTGAATAATTATGAAATCGACTAAAATATTTGCTTTTATTACATACTTGACTAAGTTTTTTTTCATTCAACTAAATAATTTGTTTTGGCAATTTTTACTACGACAGACTAATAACTTCATGATAGAACAAAAGTTTTTTTCATTGATTTTACTCGTGTGGTTGTTGCCCCGGCTTTGCTCGAGCATCAAATTTCATACTCGCAAAATAAATTTGGTTTTCCCTAATTGCTCAATATACTATTATTCAACTCAAAATATGGTAGAGATGTGTATATGTAAGAATTACACGCACATGTTTCTTTTCTACGCAACCAATTTCTTTGATTAAACTAACCAAATTATTTTTTCATTAAAACAAATGCACTTTAAAAATGAATTGATTTACTTAAAGCATTTTAAATATTCAAAAAAATACTATTAACCAAATAATTTTATGAAACAAAACGAATAATCTTGTTGCGCTCAAACAATATTTAGTTAGAGTCATAAAACTATTTTGATGAGTCATTCAAATACCGTTAAATAAAATATTTGGTTGAATAAGACAAAGTTTTTTCTAGTTGCACGAAATTAAAGATATTATGTTGCTTTTAATTTCGTTCTCGTTTCAAGAATTTCTACCCTTTTTACAATTAATATTTTATCAGAAAATATCTTTATTGTGTCCCTTGCAGAACAAAATAATTGGACCCGATTGATCCGATTGACCCCATTTCAAAAAAAATTATTGAAACCGATTTATAATTCGGATTTAATCAGGCGAGATCATTTTGAATCCGATTAATAAATCGGTTTTAATGATGTTTTTAAAATGGAGTCAATCGGATAAATCGGTCCCAATCGGGTCCAATTATTTTTTTCTACAAGGGTCATAATATGATTAAGTTTTTTTGAAAAATATTTATAACCTCAAAATTTAATAAAACTGTATAATCAAAATATCTACTTTTAATGTTGGGCATAATTACTTCGTTTCCTTCATCACAATTTCTTATTGAATTCTGAAATATTGAACTCTGAAAGATTTGTATTTAAAGAATGATAAATTTATCGTATTGAAAATCTGGAACATTTATAATGACATGAATATATCTACGAATAATCAAAACTTGAGAATTATACAAAAAACTTGGTCTCAAAAAATCTTTATTCGATTCAATAATCAAATATACCGAAGCATTTTAAAACTCAAATTTGAAGAATGTCCATGTATTTCTGTATAAAATTGATCAAAACTCACCTACACTCTAAGCAGCAACGAATGAATAAATTATGGTTATCCTATTTCAGATATCGATATCTTTCAAATTAAAAAGCAATTCATTTTTTAATGATCATAGTCAATCATAGTTCATAAAACCAGTAACACATTTGCTAGTCAATCTAAGTAGAAGAAGAATAAAAACCTTACCTTTGGTAGAAAATAATATGCATCTGATGAGCTAAAAGAACCTGAAGAATCTTTAAAAATCCTTCTTCCGTCACAATTTTTTAATTTCTCACGAACCGTCACTCCCGAAAATAATCCACGCACTTAAGAATTTGTTGCGAACTTAAATTTCCGCGATTTCTAACACAAGAGAAACAAAATTACTTCAACGACAAAGTTTACACTCGACAATGTTGAACCTATTATAACACGTTTACCGATAAAATGAACGTTAAGAAAAAGTTATTAGCCCATGAAACGACACTTCCAAAATAAAATAATCTTTGAAAACTAACTCCAAAAATTAAATCTATCTTGAATAGCCTAAAAGTAATACACAAATAGATCTAAAAACAACTCGAGCGAATATTTAGTAATAAATTATGATCACTGAAAAAACAAAGCAAAAATTGGCGCGGAAACAGAACCATGGCCATGACAAAGCCTGAAATATTTCACGAAATACTCATTATTTTAACTTCGAAACGGTAAATAACCATCGGAATTTATCATATTCTCACTATTTTACCACTCATTTCACTATTCAAAACTTTTTAAACCGAAAAAACAAGCCACCAGAAGGCGCAACTCTGACTTTGTTCACCGCTTAATGAAGACTACTAGCAAATTGATCAAGCGAACAGTCAGTTGAAATATTTAAATATTGAACTTTCAAGTATATCAAACTTAACCACAGACATGAGCGTGAAATAAGTTTATATAATATAAAAAGGTGTTTTCTTATTGCATTAATAATAATTTTTTTTCAATAAAACGTTAAAAACTCTGAAACGAAGTTATGGTCTTGACTAATCTATTCAAAAGATGAAGAACCTCCGTTTATTGGTTCTTATGAATAAGCGGGAAAACTCAAATGCGTGAAAGTGGAACTTGAATAACTCCCTCTATTAGTAACAGCATCTGAACTTCTTTTTTAACTATATCTTATCGTTAAAATAACTCAAATAAGAAAGTGAAAAAATTTCAATCAGCTTCTAACGCGGGCATATTACAGAAATAAATAAATAATAACGATATATCTAAAAAGCTACCAAACCATCAATAAATATTTTTTCTAATTTCTGAGTAAACAATGAAAGATTTTTCTTCTTTAATAAATTCATAATAAAAATGCTTTTATATATATAGTTTCAATTATATCACACATTAATGCACAATATGAATCTGGTATAATGCAAAATAGTCTTTGAGATGTATACTACGTTTTGTTAATCTCGAAAACCTCCAAAAAAAATTTTGAACACTATCAAGGTTGGAAAATAAAATGCAGAAGAACTCAAAATAAAAGACTAAGCTACGTCAAGAGAATATTATAAAAATAAAGCAACGCGGAAATCCTCTTCTTTAATTTGCTTTTAAGCACTAATACATTTTTTCATGAAAATTTTTATCCATTCTCATTCTAATAAATTTATATTCTAAAATCCTTACTAAAAAAAATCCGTAAATCAAGTGACATGAAAGAATCATCAACATCTATATTTTCTTCTCCAACAATTTATTAAATGCAATATTCACCACCTCTGAATAACATTTTTATTTATCATTCCTTATAAATGCTCATCAAAATTTCCCTAGAATATCTACAGTTTCAATGAAAGACCCTAATTACTTTTTCTTTCCTGAATTACATTTTTTTTATTCGAGTAATAATTACTCTATAGCTGACATTTGAAATAATGTCATATCGTAGCTCGGTGTACCTCCCAAAAGAGAAAACACTTACAAAAGTAACATAGTCAAACCAAATATCTCCAAGGATTCTTACTATGCATTAAAATATCCTGTTGAGAAAGGAAAAATCACATTTAGTTTTTATTTAATGATGAAAAATTTGCAAGGATATTGATTTCAGGCTTAAAAGATTATCATTGTAGAATTTACAATAATTATTGTACCCTGTCTTGATCGTCCATTCGTACAAGTGAAGTATTACTCCTTCACAATACTGACATCGTTTTCTAAGAAGTTCATAAACATTATAAAATTGGATTAAATCATTACGGAAAAATCCATGTAGAAAAAAATGTATATAATTTTTACTAAAACTAGCAATCTCTAAACTCTAAACAAAACTCTCCCAGGCTGCAAAAGATCACGTTAAAGGCCCCTGTGCTTCATACTTTACGGAATGTTTCTGCGGCTTTGTCGCATTACCACAAAACGACAAATTCAAATGACGATAGATACTGTTGCGTTCATTCGAGCGGCGCAAGTAGCGTTCCTACAAAACAAATATGGCATCTTTACTACAATTAATCAAACCTTGTTGCTTATTTACTTTTTTCAAATTGACTTCTCACGCAAGAATTATTCTATTCATACAGTAATACTTTCATAGAAAGAGAAAACTAATTTTTATGTCTGGGATACTAGGGGCTAAAATTATTAAAAATTCGTTTTAATTTGTGAATCATAAACACATATTTTTTTAAGACAATTTTTTCTTTATCGGAAAGAAATTGAAGACACAATAAATGTCTTTTACGTTAACAGTTACTGCGGGGCAAAGTTTTATGCAGTTTCCCCAAATTAAATCCTATAAAAATCATCAAATTTGAATGAATGATCATTATATCATTTTCATTAAGCAATTTTCAAAGATAATACTGTCTTAGATTTTGAATCTAATTTTATGCTTCAGAAATACAAATATTAAAAAAAAAATTCTTTGCATTTATGTTTTCAAGAGGTAATTAAAAAATTGTTCAATGAACAAAATCATCCCTCGTTCATTAAAATAATATTATTGGGAAAATAACTTGGAAAGAAATAGAATAATTTTTAGCCTAAAGTATATATTGTTATTAAATTGGTACTATTAATTGGTATTGAGTAACATTTGCAGTGTAAAATTAAAATTTTGAAAAACTCACTGATTGCCACATGTCGTATTGCAATATTGAACCAGTTATTTCTATAAGATGAAGCACCTTCTTTTCTTTGGCGGTTTTGGTGGCTCCAAAGCTGCTAGGATTGCTTCATCAAACACATTTTTCAAACCTTTCTGAAAAATCCAAATTAAAGGTCTGTTGAATGATTTTCTGCAGAGAGTAGAATTTAATTTGCGTCATTAATTAGCGTAAAAAAATTAGATGCATTACAAACGTGATGAAAACATCAGGTAGATGTTTAAATAAAAAAAAGGAAAAGAAAACAATATGGAATACAAAACATAATATATTTTAATAAAATCTTTAAATAGAATTTTCAAATAGGAAAATAGACAAAATTAAAGTCAAATTATAGCATCACAATGTGCAAAATTCAAATACTATACTTTGAAATTTAAAAAAATTTATGATAAATTCATTTTTTCAAAATATTATATTTTCCTGATCCTCCACCTCCAAAAAAGCTGTTACGTAATTTATGTATGACCTCTAACTAATCTGGTTTAAGATGCTCAGCGCTATTAATAGCTTTTGAACATGGGAGATTTTTAAGCACATTCCTTTAGAATTTTGTGTAATATTTCTAAGGTTCACTGATATTTTACATTCTACATCTTAATGATAGATAAAAATCAATGTCTTACGATAATTTTTGGCATATCAAGAAAGTACATTTTAAAAAGTTAGTAAACTGCTACAGAAATTTACTGTTGAAATGAGACTAAGAACTTTGTACAATAATAATTTCATTCAGAATTATTAGCGATTCTAAAGGAAAAAAACTTATAGTTATGAGAATGTATTTTTATAGAATTGACATATTGTCCTCAACTTGGATGTTTCAGAAGCGAGGTTTTGTCATGTCCCGTATTATTATAAATATTGTCTTGATAGTTCGTGACATTCCTTAATGAAATAACTTTGCAGAATTAGCATGATTTATAGGTAAAGCAAATGATTAAATTTATTTTTTTTAAGCGTAATGTGCAATCTATTTTAGGCACAAATTTTTCCAAGATAACTTTCTACATATGTTCTAGTCGGTAACGCACAATTCTACAAACAAAATTTAACAAAGCTAGCAAATGATTAAATTATGTTTTGGAAATGCACATTATAGTTCCTATTGTCATAACGAATCAAGAAATTTTAGAATGTGAAAAGTAATCATATTACTTATCTGGTTTTGGTTTAAAACATAATATAATAACAATAAAAAATAAATAACGATTTTTAAAACTACACAAAGGAGATATGCAATTCGACGACGTTTTATGACCATAAATCAAACTAATTGTTCTATGTACACTAGGAACATTAAATTTTACACTATACTAAGGATTCATCTAATCATGCGAATTTTTAAAATGTATAAAGATGGTATACAATATAATGTAAAGTCTACCTGAGTAAGAGCACTGCACTCGACAAACTTGACAGCCTTCAACTCCTTTGCTAATTTCTCTCCTTGTTCAAGAGATATTGGTTTTTGCTTATTTTTTGCAAGTTTTTCAATAGTTGCGACGTCATCTCTCAAATCAACTTGTGTTCCAACTAACAGAAAGGGGGTTCTCTGACAATGATGAGTTATTTCAGGAACCCACTAAAGAAGATAATTCGAAATTTTAATTTTAATGAGTTTAAATAAACATTCTGAATTTGAAAGTTACATAAATATAAATGATTCGTAGCTCACCTTTTCTTTAACATTTTCAAACGAAGAGGGTGACACCACAGAAAAGCATACAAGAAAAACATCCGTCTGAGGATAACTCAAAGGCCGAAGCCGGTCGTAATCTTCCTGACCTGTAAAAATATTTTTAATGTTACCTTGATATCCTTCAATGACATTATTGGAGAGATAAAAATATGTATTATTTCTTAGCAAAATTTTGAAAGTGTTTATTAAAAACAAAGGGGTCGGAAATATTCTGTTGTAAAACTATTATGATAAATTTGAAAATATTAATTATTTTTAAATGTTTTAAGGCCATTGATCAACCAGATCACGTGAAAAAATTTCTGTAAAAGTTCGTGTAAGATAACTTTCTTATTTTACGAAATATCTTCCTGGAAATTTGGAAAATACAACAGAAAACCATAAAGAACGTCTGTCAACTTCGTTTGAGTTAAAATTTTGAAAAAAATATTACTGATAAGAAGTTAAGGTGGCTTGAGCGTTTTTGAAAAAAATTACAGATTGCTCTGAAACTTAGAGATTATCTTAATAAAATATGCTAGATTCATTTGGAAAAAAGAAATACCGTGGTTGACGATGTCAATGCCGAAAAAATCGCTACCGAAAAAATGTCAGTTTAACACGTAGTCTTATGGGATTCCTCATCAAAATCGGCGAAACTCCGGAACAAAACACAAGTCCCCATAAATCAAATATATAATAGTACTTTCGATTTCGAGGAATCTATTAGTATTATAAAAACAAAGGGTTGACGACTTCAATCAAGAGAAAATTGCGAGAAAAGTGCAGAATATAAAAAACCGCCTCGAGGTGAAACTAATAAATTTTTACTATCACTTTTTTCAGGGGACATTTCCGTGATTTCTTACCCTTCTACTCAGATGTAACTATAATACATATGATTATTAAAAAAATAAGTAGCAATGAGCATTCATGTAACACGTGCCCCCACGGTGCCCCTCACTTCATACGACACCAAACGCTCAAGCCACCTTAACAGACGAGCTTTATTGTCTTTAGTTACATTTCCCAAATTTTCAGAGTAGTTTACGTTTAACTGATTTTTTTTTTCAAGATTTCAGCTTGTCTAGGTATATTTTATATACAGAATTCTCTTTGACTATTGCTATTGTTTTTCATTAATAAGTTTAATATTTCTAATAATCTATAAATATTAGAAGTAGTAAGTATTCCTCCATATATTTTAGAGAATTTGAACAATAGCATTTTTAAACTTGCTAACAAAACTTCCGAAACCATTTCCTAAAATATGCTCAAACGAGCACAATAAAATAAATTCAATATAATAGATTATCATACCAGCAGTATCGAAAAGACCGAGAGTATATGGGTCTCCTCCTATCATGACCGTCACTGCATAATTGTCAAAAACAGTTGGAACGTATTCAGATGGAAATTTGTTAGTGGTGTATGAGATGAGGAGACAAGTTTTACCGACTGCTCCGTCGCCCACAACAACACACTTTATTGTCTGCATTTTAACCATTAATCTTTTATCTAAAAATATATCAAATACTATATAAGCATATTTTACGATTTCAAAGGTAAAAAATATTAAACATCGACAGCTCTAACCCACTGAATTCTATCTTTTAATATATTGCAACAAATAAATGTATATATATATGAACGTTTTAAACGAATTTAATGCATAGGAAACGAACCTGAGATTTTAAGGGGAACAGTAGATAAACAATCAAAACAGTATCTTAATTAATATTCTTTAATTTGTTATTTTACTTTTTATAACTCAGTTAGGTTGGATTTATTATTTAATATCTGATTTTAAAGGTAACCTCAAAACTAAGGAAAGTTTAGGAAAACGACGAAAAATCACTGTGAAGAATAATTTAATACTGAGGTATGATGCACGAACTAAATATACATTTTCGGCAATTAATAAGCCGAAGTAAATAGGGAATTGTAAAGTTGACTTGGTAAAAAATAAAACTTCACGCACTCGACACTACTTGACTTAACAAGATTTGACGTGATTTGACGCTTCACTCAGCTTCACTTCAGTTCTTCTTCTTCTCCATGGAGACTAGATATAAGGAGACCAATCTCCATATATATCTATTCCCGAAATGAAGTTCTGCCAAGTACATAGTTACAAAACTTCCCGATGAGGGCATGTGTGTTCCCTGGGTGCAAAATGGCGACGTCTAATACACGATGCAGAACTTCATTTCGTGTTTTGTGAAGTACGGCCATAAGAGATTGGTCTCCTTATATCTAGTCTCCATGTTCTTCTCCAAGAGAGTTGTCAGGGCGGTCAGGGCGCAGCAGGGCGCAGTCCCGTCCCATGTCGAGAAGAATAGGGTAATAAAGGAACAGGGGAAAGAATTCAACCAATGATAAATTCGCCTTGAGTCTGTGCGATTATTTCATTAGTTGAATCCTATTACCTTGTACTGCCATTTGGTGGCAAAACTTGAAAGCCCTGAGGGCAAGTAGATTTTGACATGAAGGAAAATAATTTTTTGAAACGGAATTTCAAGCTTGTTCCACTTTCTAATGAAAATTAATTAAGGAAAACAGTCATAATCATCATCAAGTATTTATATATTTTATTTTTTAATAATTTTCCAGCATTTTGAGCAAAAATAGTGGAAAACAGGGTCTAAATAAAAATATTATTGTATAGATACACATAAATCAACATAATCTTAAACCTGAACAAAGTTACTGCTATATTATTATTGCAGGCTGATATAAAATAAGTTTCGCATTAAAATTTTGATAGTCAATGATACATTTCAAACGTTTATAAGAGAAAAATATTGAAGAATTTATTTTTATTTAGACCACAAGAGTTCGAAATATTTACAATTCTTACATGTTTAGGAATATTAATGTAACAACTACGTGTTTGCATTTCTGAGTAGATCCAGCTTTACACGTACAATGCATTTTTTCAATGACACCATTAAACAATAAAGTTCCTCTCAGCGTTGCCAGACCGTACCATAATTATGTAATCGTACCATATGTACCATACCTCGTGTACCATACCTCTTAAATGTACCATAATTTAAAAATATTTCTATTTTTTATTTAACCAAAATGAAATGAAGACAAAAGCAGAATAGCCATTATCGAATGAGAATTGTTTTCTGCCCTATATGAAACATGTTTGACCAATCAATCATTTTTTTAAATGAAGGCTGAGTAGAGATAATTTTCATATGATTTACGTAAAGACATTCCAATCACAATTACATATTATACTTGCCTTTTATATATTATAAGCTGTTTCATACAAAAAATGTTCTTTAATAAGAGTTACTTTAAGTAAATGTTATAAAATACAAAGAGTTGAAAAAGTAGAAACTGTGTTATAATTATTATTAAAATATTTTTTTCATAACATAATATTATGATATTTATTAAAAAAATGTTATCAACCTTTTATTTATAAAAAATATTAAACTTTGAAGTATTTAAAAATATATTAATTTGAATTTCGTGCCGCGCATGCGTCTTGTAAACATGTACCATAGTGTAGCATACAGTAAAACCTATCGTAGCCGACACTCTCCTAACGAACATCCCACTCTGACGCTTCACATTATTGGTCGAGAAATGTGCATGGTCAGGGCCGTCTTAAACACCGTCTTTGGAGGGTCCTCATATTTTTGTAAAAAATCTTAGTAATTTTTTTTCAATGAATATTTAAAATGAAATATTAATTTAATTAATGATTATATTTGAATTATAAATTTTCATTACAATTTAACTTCGAAAAATTGGAGAATTATTATAACCAATTATATTTCAACTTATTAAGATCCTAAATATGTATGTACAGTCGTGCAACATAACCTCAACTGTCATCTATACATTTTCCACTAAAAGCACTAAGTATTCCTTATAGTTTTTTATCGACTGAATTTATCCATGAAATTTTTAAATTATCAACAAAAGAACTGATTATTTTTCAAACTAACTTTTACTCACCTTTTTGCACAAAAGTAAACACAAAAAATATGTACAAGCCGGTACGTGTGTTACTAAACACAGGGGCACCTGTTGTCACAGCACTGAACCAAGCTAGTAGTAAGTCCCTAGCAATTATCGCATGTCATTGGTACCCATCGTAGCCGAACTTGTCTCCCATATGTGTCGGCTACGATAGGTTTTACTGTAATTTTAACATGTCGATTCCATAATTTCGCTCAGTGGCCTCAGTGTGTCTGGCAACACTGCCTTCACATAGGTCATCATTGAGATAACCGAGATAACCAAGTTGACGTCACAGGCCATGTGGTAGGGATAGACTGTAGGTAAGGTTGGTCTTGGGCAAAAGAAATATATCGGAATCGTTGGGAAATTGATGAAACAAACTTTTCCAGCGTAAAAGTAAGTCATAAATTTATTAATAATTATATTTTTCAAGTGCAAAATTCATTTCCGCTTATTTTGAGTACCTACTTGTCGCTTATCATTCTTTTAATTTTTTAATATAAAATAAAATGTCATAAATTTGTATGTCAGGGTGCAGTCCCATCTTGACAGAAATGGGTACGTATAATACATGACGTATATTACATGGTTATCTACATGTATATTGAGATAACCAAGTTGACGTCACAGGTCATGTGGTAGGGATAGACTGTAAGTTAGGTTGGTCTTGGACGAAAGAAATATATGGGAATCATTGGGAAATTGATGAAACAAAATTTTCTAGCGTAAAAGTAAGTCATAAATTTATTAATAATTATATTTTTCAAGTGCAAAATTAATTTCCGTCTATTTTGAGTACCTACTTGTCGCTTATCATTCTTTTAATTTTTTAATATAAAATAAAATGTCATAAATTTGTAGGTTATGATGACCGTTTGTTTTGAAGGATTTAAAGAATGTGTTGAAAACGAGAACATGCTTATCGATACATTCTTCAAATCCTTCAAAACAAACGGTCATCATAACCTACAAATTTATGACATTTTATTTTATATTAAAAAATTAAAAGAATGACAAGCGACAAGTAGGTACTCAAAATAGGCGGAAATTAATTTTGCACTTGAAAAATATAATTATTAATAAATTTATGACTTACTTTTACGCTAGAAAATTTTGTTTCATCAATTTCCCAATGATTCCCATATATTTCTTTCGTCCAAGACCAACCTAACTTACAGTCTATCCCTACCACATGGCCTGTGACGTCAACTTGGTTAACTCAATGTATTTATTATGTGGTGGGGGTAATTTAAGGAGGAATTATACATCCGCATGCAGGCATTACGCTTGCAAGTTATCATGGTAACATTTTAGTGGGAAAGAAACAGGAAAATTGTCGGTCTCTTTCTCTATTGTATGTTACCATGGCAACCTGTATGCAGAGGTGTAATTCCCATAGAGATATTACAGATGGAGTCGACAAGCCATAAGCCGCTCAGCCGCTCTGTAAGTGGCAACGTCAGTTTGGAAACTCTCTGAGAGCGAAAGAGAGAGACGATGGGAGGTTTTTTCTGTTTTTGTCTACGCGTAGCGCGTTAAGGAGGAATTATGCATGCAGGTTACCATGGTAACATATTAGTGGGAAAGAAATAGGAAAATTGTCCGTCTCTTTCTCTCTTGTATGTTACCATGGTAACCTGCATGCATAATTCCTGCATGCAGAGGTGTAATACCTCCTTTAGAGAGAGACAACCTAACCCTCCGAATCACTCTGGCCCGAGCTTACAGGTTTCAGGCTGGCACAATACGTTCACTACCATGTATTTTAGGAGGGTACTTAAAAAAGTAAAAATGAGCATCAGCGCTGCCAAGTTATGATAGCAAGAACTAATATCAATGCAAATGAAACCCCCGTACCCCGCATCAAGATGCTGGTAAGATGGTGAGCATTGAATGGTATTTAAATGTCAAAATCTAGGAAGAAATGGAATCAAGAATGAAACTTTTGAAAGTCTTTTAATGCCTATTAATTAGAATGCATTCAAAAGTTTTATTCTTGATTCTATTTCTTTCCAAATTTCGACATTTCCATGGCATTCAATGCCCACTTTTTTACTCGATATATTCTGAAGAGCAGAACATTTTTAAAGATAAATCAATGATTTATACCATCAGATTTTATCAAAATAATATCAAACTATGGCTGCTATGGTTACAACAGGTTAAAAAGAACATCGGTAGCGACAATAGCGCCACCACTTGTTGATAGCAAACACTATAATTCGTTCCCCTTTACTCCTATATGAGTGGACCCACTGTGCAGGCTGGCTTGTCGACTCTGTAATATCTCTATGGTAATTCCTCCTTTACTCAAAATAGGTATTTACTTCGTGTATAAAACCATGTATTTTACGTAAAAAACCTGGAGAGACGCGTCGCAATTCATCCCTGCATGTAGAGGAGAATTAATAGGGTTATAGAGGAAGAGAATTCAGTCAATAGAATAGTTGACTGAGTTTGTACGATAATCTCATTGGTTGAATTTTCCTGTTTCGTTCTTACGGTAATATGTTACCATGGTAACCTGCATGCATGTTTACGCGTTTTTTGGTGCTACTTAAATTCTACCATCTGCAGAAAATCCATTGAAATCAATCAACAGACCTTTAATTTGGATTTTTCAGAAAGGTTTGAAAAATGTGTTTGATGAAGCAATCCTAGCAGCTTTGGAGCCACCAAAACCGCCAAAGAAAAGAAGGTGCTTCATCTTATAGAAATAACTGGTTCAATATTGCAATACGACATGTGGCAATCAGTGAGTTTTTCAAAATTTTAATTTTACACTGAAAATGCAATTTGTTTATAATAAGTTTATATTTTTATTTTAATGGGATGCAGAGTTACTTGATTAATTACCAGTTCAAAAATGTTTGTACTGTTACTCAATACCAATTAACAGTACCAATTTAATAACAATTACTTTAGCCTAAAAATTATTCTATTTTTTTCCCGAGTTATTATCCAAATAATATTATTTTAATAAACGAGAGCTGATTTTGTTCATTGACCAATTTTTTAGTTACCTATTGAAAACATAAATGCCAAAAATTTTTTTTAATATTTGTATTTCTGAAGCATAAAATTAGATTTAAAATCTAGGACAGTATTATCTTTGTAAATTGCTTAATGAAAATGATATAATGATCATTCATTCACATTTTATGATTTTTATAGGATTTAACTAGGGGAAACTGCATAAAACTTTGCGCCGCAGTAACTGTTAACGAAAAAGACTTTTATTGTGTCTTTAATTTTGTTTTCCGATAAAAAAAAAATTTTCTTCAAAAAATATGTGTTTATGATTCACAAATTAAAACGAATTTTTAATAATTTTAGCCCCTAGTATCCCAGACATAAAAATTAGTTTTCTCTTTCTATGAAAGTATTACTGTATGAATAGAATAATTCTTGCGTGAGTAGTCAATTTGAAAAAAGTAAATACGCAACAAGGTTTGATTAATTGTAGTAAAGATGCCATATTTGTTTTGTAGGAACGCAACAGTATCTATCGTCATTTGCATTTGTCGTTTTGTGGTAATGTGACAAAGCCGCAGAAACATTCCGTAAAGTATGAAACACAAGGGCCTTTAACGTGATCTGATCCAATTTTATAATGTTTATAAACTTCTTAGGAAACGATGTCAGTATTGTCAAGGTATAATACTTCACTTGTACAAATGGACGAATGGAATTCTACAATAATAATCATTTTAAGCCTGAAATCAATATCCTTGCAAATTTTTCATCATTAAATAAAAACTAAATGTGATTTTTCCTTTCTCAACAGGATATTTTAATGCATAGTAAGAATCCTTGGAGATATTTGGTTTGACTATGTTACTTTTGTAAGTGTTTTCTCTTTTGGGAGGTACACCGAGCTACGATATGACATTATTTCAAATGTCAGCTATAGAGTAATTATTACTCGAATAAAAAAAATGTAATTCAGGAAAGAAAAAGTAATTAGGGTCTTTCATTGAAACTGTAGATATTCTAGGGAAATTTTGATGAGCATTTATAAGGAATGATAAATAAAAATGTTATTCAGAGGTGGTGAATATTGCATTTAATAAATTGTTGGAGAAGAAAATATAGATGTTGATGATTCTTTCATGAAAAAATGTATTAGTGCTTAAAAGCAAATTAAAGAAGAGGATTTCCGCGTTGCTTTATTTTTATAATATTTTCTTGACGTAGCTTAGTCTTTTATTTTGAGTTCTTCTGCATTTTATTTTCCAACCTTGATAGTGTTCAAAATTTTTTTTGGAGGTTTTCGAGATTAACAAAACGTAGTATACATCTCAAAGACTATTTTGCATTATACCAGATTCATATTGTGCATTAATGTGTGATATAATTGAAACTATATATATAAAAGCATTTTTATTATGAATTTATTAAAGAAGAAAAATCTTTCATTGTTTACTCAGAAATTAGAAAAAATATTTATTGATGGTTTGGTAGCTTTTTAGATATATCGTTATTATTTATTTATTTCTGTAATATGCCCGCGTTAGAAGCTGATTGAAATTTTTTCACTTTCTTATTTGAGTTATTTTAACGATAAGATATAGTTAAAAAAGAAGTTCAGATGCTGTTACTAATAGAGGGAGTTATTCAAGTTCCACTTTCACGCATTTGAGTTTTCCCGCTTATTCATAAGAACCAATAAACGAAGGTTCTTCATCTTTTGAATAGATTAGTCAAGACCATAACTTCGTTTCAGAGTTTTTAACGTTTTATTGAAAAAAAATTATTATTAATGCAATAAGAAAACACCTTTTTATATTATATAAACTTATTTCACGCTCATGTCTGTGGTTAAGTTTGATATACTTGAAAGTTCAATATTTAAATATTTCAACTGACTGTTCGCTTGATCAATTTGCTAGTAGTCTTCATTAAGCGGTGAACAATGTTACGAGCGACTATAAAGTCTCGCTCGAAAGTCGATTATGTAATCGACCTATCGAATTGAACTCGCGGGATTATGAATTTCGTAATAAATAAAAATATGTTTAAATTAAGGAAACTCATATCTTATCTAAAGAAATGAGTTTCCCACGGAAAAGGAGCTGAAAATCATATAAAAAAGACCTTGGGAGAATCGTAGAAACTTTCTACCTATAGATATTAGTTATAAAGAATAGATTTAAATATAAGCTTCATAATTGTATTTTCGCAGCCGTAAACATTTGGTTCGGCTTTAGAAAGTATTGTAAATTGTAAATTGTAAATTAGTTTTAAGATTTTTCTGTAAGTTATATATCACTTCTATGTATACTAGTTTTAAGGATAAGGAAAGGTTAAGTCTGGACGGTAGGATTGAATAAATTAAGTTAGGATAGAACTAGGGATTTATAAAGGTAATATTTATTTCTATTTCAGATAGGCAAAAACTAAATGGAATGGTCAGCTAAATAGGTATAGGAACCAGTTAGTCACGTACACCTAAAAATATTTAAAATAGCATGTCTGGTCGCCAGAAGGGAGTAAAAAGTAATCCTTTAAGATTTACTGTTTTACTGCCTTCTGCGCTTTCACTGCAAGCACCATAAAAAGGTTGCAGCTGAGGCGAGAAGCTGGGACTGGGGTTTCTCCAGTCGGGCTTCTTCAGATTCGGATTTTTCCGGTCGAGCTTCTCCGGGAAGTTGGGCTGGGCCTAGCGAGGGCCAGCGTGTGAAATTGAGAGAGAGGGGATGCATGGGGGAGAGTTGTGAAAGGGGATGCGTGATTTGGTGGAGTGAAAGAAAGTTAGAATATTCCGAACTTCTGACGAGAATCGATCCTTTCAGTTATGACTCTGTACACTTTCGCGTAGGCCGGTATAATATTTTGTTGAAGTCCACACTTAACGTTTATAATTACGAACGTTAATATAATAAATACCAGTTTTACCCGAGCTTTGTGTTTTTCATTATTTTCCAATATTCGTATTTTCCCGGTTCTTTTCAAAGATTAGCACCGAGTAAGAATCCACCAATTACACGCGTCGCGTAAGTTGAACGTTCCGCGGCTCGTAACTTATATGGGGGCTCGTCCGGGATCTTGGTGCGGGAAAATCGGAAAATTTTGAATATCGGAATCACATAACTTTGCGAGTGTAAGTGACAAGTGATTACTGCAAATTTATTTTGGACACATTTTGCTAAAAATAAATAGAAACACAGACATTCTTTGAAATAACTGTCAACCCACGTGCGGTAGAATATAAACATTAGTGGCAGAAGTTCGGAACTCATCTTATACATTAAAACAACTTGTATAAAATTTCCGCGAGTGAAAGACTATTCGAACTTTGACAAATCAACTTGGATAGTGTGTTTCGATCCGATTAACGAGTGTTAATAAATTATTTTTTGTGCTGACAATTCGATCCAGTGTTGAAGACTTGTTCATGCCTTTCCAATTTGTTCCTGATTTCTCGACTGCTGCTGACTATTGCTGACTGTTCCTGACTGTTCCTGATTGTTCCTGACTGTTCCTGATTGTTCCTGCGCTGTGTTGTTCTTCAACGACTTCTAATGCAATTCAAAATCGACTTAAAGTAATTTTCTGATATTGGTGGATCGAGTAGCCAATTGAGGGAAATTACGAAAAGCGATTTTTCTTATTTTATGTTCATCGAGGGATTCGCATGCGGAGCGGCTTCAACCCATCATCGGAGGATTCAACGGATTCTGCTGCCACATCTCCAAGGATTATCTCCAAGGATCATCTTCGAGGAAACCCTGCAAGTTTGTGTTAAGTGCGGGAGTGAACCTTTAATAAAAGAAAAAGGTCATTGTTTTCTCGAATTATAGTGTTATGCCAACGAATTTGGATTATCAGTGCATATCAATAACTATACAGGACTGATGGTTAATGGACTTCAAAAGGTTTGGTTAGATTAAGTATTGTAAACTTTCTCTCTGTATTATATATTCACCCGTCTTCTCGAATTTCGTATCTTATACGTATATATATATATATATATATATAATTTTTAAAATTTTTTAAATTTATTTTATGAATTTTAAAATTAAAGAATTTGGACTTGTATCCAAGGTCCATGATTCTGCTTGATATTTTGTATTCTCAGTTAAAAATTTTTCAATTCATATTTCCACTACATCTAATAAAAGTCTCCAGAGTAACTTACATTAAGTTTAATCTCAATTTAAGTAAATACTGACTTTTACTCAGATTCTGGTGCATATATGTGTGTATCATTTTAGATATAAAGCTTACTAATATTAAAATACTGCTACTAATATACTTATATTCTATAATACTAATAGTAGTATAATATTGATTTGTAGATTTGTAAATTTAAGAAACAATTTTCTAATTTGCAGTTACAGAGTGTTGAATGTTCTGATACTTGTATCTGGAAGCTCTGAAACTTGTAACAGGAACAATTTTGCGTTCTTGGTAACTGAAATTCTATGCAGCTACATATAACTGAAGGTTTTGTTACATTTTCTTAACTTTATGATAAATCTTACAAAATTCTGTTACGGTTTGATAGTTTTAGGATACATTCCACAAAAATCCAGTTGTTTTATAATATTAGGGAGAATTTCAGAAGATTCAGTGGATTTTTCTGCAGTTTCAAGATACCTTTACACAAAACATCATAAATCTCGTGAAATTTTACGTTGCCTTAGTAACATCAAAATTTTGTAAACTCTCGAACATTTCTGGTAGTGTATTTTTCTTTACCATAATATGCAAAATAGTAAATTTAATTTACCCTCCGTATGATGAAGAGTATCGGAAATAATATCTTCCTTTAAATTTTGAAGACCCAGAATCGGTAAAGTTTCTATTGTTAATACAGATTAATCTTCAATATCTCCCCAGAGATAACATTCGAATTAAGTCTTATTTCCACAAATTTCTGCAACTCATTCACTAATTTCCTTAAGCTTATAAGTCAGCTTAGTATATTTTTGTGTTCTTTTTAATTAAATTAAATCCTATATCATAGAAAATTCGAAGAGGACTGGAGAATATAATAATCAATTCCTAAATGTGAATGATGAAACAGAATCATTGCGAACAATAGACGATATCCACAACTCGAATGAAGTTGATGATTCTGACCTCGAGAGTGTTAATAACCTTAATAATTCAATAACCAGTAATAATAGAGCAGGGTCCCAAGGTCTTAATCGAACACTGTTGCAAATCAATAGAGGAAACTTAGGCGATCTTAACGATATCATCCGTCGTCAGATCGAAATTCGCGAGGCGGAAAAATTGCGCGAAACGAGTAACCTAGCGGTAAATTTTCCGGGGAGGGATACTGTCTCTTCTCACGGTTCATCTCCAGAAATCTTGAAGGGGAGCGATATAAAAACCCTCAAAGTCCTCGTTGACCTCATTCCCACTTTTGAGGGAAACAATATCCCTGTTCAAACATTTGCACGGGAATGTAGGTTTGCTGAAGAGGGGGTATCGCGAAATCTTCTGCCTCTACTGATAAGACTCTTGAAAGCGAAAATCAAGGGAGAGGCTGAACTATATGTTAGAAACTTGCAGTTTGAATCTCTCGATGAGCTCTTGAATACTCTCGAAAGGGCGTTTGGAGCTTCCAAGACTCTTTTCCAGATTCAGGCAGAAATATCGCAATTAAAACAAAATCAGGGAGAACTGATATTAAGTTACGCCGCCAGAGCTATGGAGTTGTTCTCGAAATTGTCAGAGATTGCAAAATCTCAATCCCCTGCCAATATAGCAGCCATCAAAATTCGAGAGTATGACTCCGAAGTAACTTCGTGTTTTTGCCTAGGTTTGCAGGGAGAACTAGAGTTTCGGGTTCGACAAAAAAATCCCACAACCTTACAGCAAGCTATAAATTTTGCCATCGAATCAGAGCGTGAAGCATATCGTAGAAAGAGATCATATGGCGAAATTGAAGATTCCTTGCCCTCCACGTCCAGACAGCATCTAGAAAAGTTCTCAATCAGAGAACCAGCCAAAAAGAAATATAAGTCGGCGTACCATATCGATAATAGATACGCGCCGGTTCAAAATCCAAAAAGCAAGCTCACATGTTACACATGTGGGAAGGAAAATCACACTTCTAGAAACTGTCAGGAGCGAAAATTTAGGCCTTCAAATCACGGGTACAAAATCAAACGAGACCGTTTAGATTCTAAAGAGGAAGGGAGACCCAAATGCGATTACTGTTCGAATTTCGGGCACACGCGTTTATCTTGCTTACTCCGAAGAGCTGAGGAGGCCGAAAAGGAGCTGGAAAGATTGCGGCAAAGACAATCTTCGTCAATCAGCAACGGTTCCAGGTCTTTAAACTCCTTGCATGCTCATCGTCAGAGCACAACGATGAGCAGCCAAACCAAGCGCCAGTCAAACGCTCAGTGCTCTCAATCTCAGAAGAAAAATTAGCAAACGGTCCAAATATCGAGGTAGATTCGAATAAGCTCCATAATAAGAGGGCAACTCTTTTAATAGATACCGGAAGCGAACTTAATTTGTTAAAGGAATCGTGTATACGCGGAAAATTACGTCGCGATAAAATAATGATATACCACTTAGCTGGAATCGGGCAAGGTACATATAAAACACGAGGTAGCGTTCAATTAGAAATTTTAGGACGAACAGTAAAATTCCATCTTGTTAGAGATAATTTTCCAATAACAATATGCGGGATATTAGGAATCGAATTTCTTAAAGAAAACTCTGCCACCCTAAAATTTGAAAATCAAAGCACCACACTCGATTTACCGTCGGTAGGTACTTCGAGTCCCTGCATGATTAATCTACCTGCCAGGTCGCGAAAACTTATCGCTTTGCCAATCGTAAAAACAAACTTACAAGAGGGTTATCTCAGAAAAATTAATGCGGGAACAGGTGTTTTTATAGGGGAAAGTTTAGTGAGGCCCGAAAACGGGGAAGTAAAAGTCTATGCTATTAACACAACCCTTCGTGATATCGAAATAACTATTCCTCCTGTAAAACTCGAGGAAATTGAAATTTTAGAAACTTCGATAGCCAATGTATCTAGTAAACGAGACGAACCCAATAATAAACTTGAGAAGCAAGTCGCGGATAGACTCTCTAGATTGCTCAAAATCTTTGATTTCTCTACTCTCAATGATGAAGAAAAGAGCAGTCTATTAGGCCCAATAACCGAATTTTCTCATCGCTTCTATCTCGAAGGTGATGTCCTAGGCTCCACAGACGTTATTTCTCATGAGATACATACGACCGACGAAACTCCTATCTTCCACAAACAGTACAGGCCCGCTGAAATACACAATAAAGAAATATTAAATCAAACAAAAAAACTATTGACTGACAATTTTATCGAAGATTCTGATTCACCTTACAACTCACCAGTGTGGGTTGTTCCCAAAAAACCCGACCCCGACGGTAACAAACGATGGCGAATGGTTATAGACTTTCGCAAACTGAACGAGAAGACTGTAAAAGACGCTTATCCCTTACCAAATATCACACATATTCTCGATCAGCTAGGCGGTGCCCAATATTTTTCTACCCTCGTTCTTGCTATGGGCTTCCATCAAATAAAAATGCATCCTAATTCAAAGGCTAAGACTGGATTCTCAACTTTATATGGTCACTACCATTATAATAGGATGCCCTTTGGACTCAAAAACGCCCCTGCCACCTTCCAGCGATTAATGGATAAAATTCTCTCTGGTCTTCAAGGTGTAGAACTATTCGTCTACATGGACGATATAGTTATTTACGCCAATTCCCTGGAAGAACATACAAGGAAGTTTAGAATTCTTCTTGAACGTTTAGATAAAGCAAATCTTACCTTGCAACTCGAAAAGTGTCTCTTCTTACGTAAAGAGGTCTGTTACCTCGGCCACGTTATCACCCAGGAAGGAGTTAAACCAGACCCGAAAAAGGTGGAAGCCGTTCGAAAATTTCCTCAGCCCAGAAACGCTAAAAATATTAAGCAATTCCTAGGACTTGCTGGATATTATCGCAGATTCATTCCCGATTTTTCCACAATCGCAAAGCCATTATCATTCCTGTTAAAAAAGAACGTTTTATTCAAATGGACTAATAGCCAACATGAATCTTTTAATAAATTAAAAGATATTCTATGTACTCACCCTTTATTGCAATACCCAGATTTCAGCAAACCATTTATCGTTTCGTGTGATGCTTCTAATTATGGTATAGGTGGAGTTCTTAATCAAAACTTCGATGGTAAGAATCTTCCTATTGCCTATGCCTCAAGAACAGTATCAGACGTAGAAATCAATTATGCAACCATAGAAAAAGAGTTGCTTGCAATCTTATTTTCCGTCGAAACTTTTCGCCCGTACCTATATGGAAGAAAATTTACATTAGAAACAGATCATAGGCCCCTTGTATGGCTTCACAACGTGAAGAACCCAAATTCAAAGTTGGTTCGGTGGCGATACCGCCTGAACGAATATGATTATGAAATAATCTATAAAAAGGGAATCACAAATTTAAATGCTGATGCCCTTTCCAGAAACCCGAGCGATAACATAATGCAGTCTCACCACGATATCATCGAAGATATTAAATTAAGCGAAGAATCAGATCCACTTGACTCCTTATCCACTCCAAGGCACAAGGTGTTGATTCCCCTGAATCGAACACCTGTGTCTCTCCAGTACCCACCCGAATGCATCGAAGATGATATTCGTGTAGAGAATGCATTTCTTGAAACAAATATAGAATATAATGATATGAGTAAAAATAAAAATAAATATTTTCCTTGCCAGGTTATCAAGGAAAGTATAAACGAACCTGATTCCAGTGACGAGGCCTTTGAGACAGCTAATGAGTATAGCGATGATGAGGCTGATCAACTCATCATCCGGCTTGACCACGAGGAGGACGATCCGTCCAAAGGTGGTTGTAATTGTGTTGCCAAAAGAATGTCCCTCGGTCGTGAGGCGATCCCTAGCAAGGCTAGTTGTGACTGCACTACTCACATCGAGGGCAAAGTCTATCCGACTTGGCGAAGTCTATCCGACTTGATGATGTCTGAGCCGGCAGGTCGTGGGGCGATCCCTGGGAAAGCCAGCTGGACTGCACTACCCACACTTGTGTCCGGCGAAGACGATGTAGAAAGTGAAGAAGCTATATCTGAATCGGCAGGTCGTGGGGCTATCCCTGGGAAAACCAGCTGGACTGCACTACCCACACCTGTGTCTGATTCAGACAGTGGTGATGGCGATAAGGTCGTCTCTGAAATCAGGATCAACTGTGACGATTATTTTATATTAAATGATACTAATATTTCTGGCAGCTTTGAATCTGGCGATTCTACACGAAAATACCTAAGCAAAACAGTCGGAAGAACGCAAATTTTTATGTGTGACCCCTATACAATTTTGACAGGGAATGAAAATAAAATTGCAAGAGAAATAACTCACCCTTGTCTTCCAGTAGCTCATGATGACTCGACTTTCGATAATCCCCATAGAAACGAAGAAACTATTGAGAATATGGCAGAATTTTTATCTAATTCTGACGAACCATTTTCTCCCACTTCCGAATTCTCCTGTATTCAAATCTCTAAGGAAAAACTTTTTATGCGCGATGATAATCTCGTGCTATTCATCCCAGCAGATTGTAGGTTAACCACTGAAACAGGACAGGAATTAATACAACAAAACAGACTTAAATACGAAGATTTACAAAAAGAAGATACAGAAAATTTGCAAGTAGGAAACGTGATCGTAATTAAATATGAAAATCATTGTGTTTTTAATATAATAATAAAACAAAGCTTTGATTCTAAACCTTACCTGGTAGATATCGTAGCTGCTCTATGGACATTAAAACACGCGATGGATGAACTCAAAATAGAATCTGTTAGTATATCTAGAACTGGGAATGGGCTCAACCAAATTTCCTGGTCATCAATAGAAGACGAGCTTCGTAAACTTTTCGGTCAGGCAAATTATAAATTAACGATTTGTTATTGGGATGTAGAGACTCCAACCTTAACAGATAGAGAAAACATAATTCGTGAGCACCATTGTTCAGTCATGGGTGGCCATAAAGGGTCAACTAAAACTTACGATAGGATTCGCGAGAATTTCTACTGGCCCAATATGCGCGAACAAATTAGGAAATTCGTTCGAGAATGCGAAACTTGTAAATTAAATAAAACGGTGAGAATTAAAACTAAAGCACCCATGCAAATTACAGACACACCTTCAGAGGCGTTTGAAAAAATAGAAATGGACATAGTAGGCCCCTTACCTCAAACAGAATATGGTAATAAATATATTTTAACCATTCAAGACAATTTAACTAAATACTCAGATGCTATACCCTTACGTAGTACCGAATCCACAGCAATCGCCTCAGCCTTCGCTGAACATTTCATCACTCGTTTCGGATGTCCTCGTGTAATTCACACTGATCAGGGTAGCGACTTTACTAGCCAAGTTATGGCCACCTTTTGTAAAATATTTCGTATAAAGCACCTCAGATCGACAGCATTTCACCCTCAAGCATTAGGGTCCCTGGAAAGAAGTCATCATGTTTTAATACAATATCTTAAGAACTATTGTGAAAAAAATAATTGGGACAGATGGCTTCGTTTCGCACTCTTTTCGTATAATACTTCTAAACACGAGGGTACAGGATTCACCCCACACGAATTAATATTCGGTAAAACAGCGCGAATCCCATCAGAATTTGCGAAAACTCAGCTGCCATTAACATACAACTTATACCTTAAAACACTAGCGGAAAAGTTAGTGAAAACCCAAGAAGAAGCTAGAGAACGACTCCATGCTGCGAAAGAACGCTCTAAGAAATATTATGATAAAAAATTAAATGCTCAAACTTACGCAATAGGAGACCCTGTTTACCTCCAAAATAATACGAAATCCTCTAAGCTAGATTGCGAATATTCCGGTCCATATAAAATAATACAAATCTTCAACGACAACAATGTCGAATTGGATTTAGGTAAACAAAGAACCAGAATCGTGCATATGAACCGCCAGCGACCACAAACACTTAAAATTTTTCCGGATTCACTATAAATTCTTACAATTACAAATTATACACAACTGCAATCCAATTGACCCTAAAAAGCGAAATTAGATTAGAATAGGATAGGAAATTATCTTATAAATATAAAACAAATTCATTTATCTTGGCACATTTATGAATATACTTATTATTTGTATTTTATTGTCTATCGAATTATATCGAATGTGTTAAGTTATATCGAACGTATCGATTAATAGGCGCGAATTTCAAAACTCAATACTTCTTTTTTCCGTTTGACAGACTTTGCTCGAATGAAGATAGATAAATAGAATAATAAATAAAGTAAAGATAAATTAAAAATATATATATATATATATATAAATAAATAAATAATTAGGGTACGGCAAGATATTTTCTGACGAAAAATCTTTTTATAAGGGCGGAGGTGTAACGAGCGACTATAAAATCTCGCTCGAAGTCGATTATGTAATCGACCTATCGAATTGAACTCGCGGGATTATGAATTTCGTAATAAATAAAAATATGTTTAAATTAAGGAAACTCATGTCTTATCTAAAGAAATGAGTTTCCCACGGAAAGGAGCTGAAAATCATATAAAAAAGACCTTGGGAGAATCGTAGAAACTTTCTACCTATAGATATTAGTTATAAATAATAGATTTAAATATAAGCTTCATAATTGTATTTTCGCAGCCGTAAACATTTGGTTCGGCTTTAGAAAGTATTGTAAATTGTAAATTGTAAATTAGTTTTAAGATTTTTCTGTAAGTTATATATCACTTCTATGTATACTAGTTTTAAGGATAAGGAAAGGTTAAGTCTGGACGGTAGGATTGAATAAATTAAGTTAGGATAGAACTAGGGATTTATAAAGGTAATATTTATTTCTATTTCAGATAGGCAAAAACTAAATGGAATGGTCAGCTAAATAGGTATAGGAACCAGTTAGTCACGTACACCTAAAAATATTTAAAATAGCATGTCTGGTCGCCAGAAGGGAGTAAAAAGTAATCCTTTAAGATTTACTGTTTTACTGCCTTCTCTTGCGCTTTCACTGCAAGCACCATAAAAAGCTTGCAGCTGAGAGGAGAGAGGCTGGGACTGGGGTTTTCCGAATCGGGCTTCTCCGGACTCGGTTTTCCCTGGTCGAGTTTCTCCGGGAAGTTGGGCTGGGCCTAGCGAGGGCCAGCGTGTGAAATTGAGAGAGAGGGGATGCGTGGGGGAGAGTTGTGAAAGGGGATGCGTGATTTGGTGGAGTGAAAGAAAAGTTAGAATATACCGAACTTCTGACGAGAATCGATCCTGTCAGTTATGACTCTGTACACTTTCGCGTAGGCCGGTATAATATTTTGATGAAGTCCAGACTTAACGTTTATAATTACGAACGTCAATATAATAAATACCAGTTTTACCCGAGCTTTGTGTTTTTCATTATTTTCCAATATTCGTATTTTCCCGGTTCTTTTCAAAGATTAGCACCGAGTAAGAATTCACCAATTACACGCGTCGCGTAAGTTGAACGTTTCGCGGCTCGTAACAACATATGGAGTTCTTAGACTCAGTAGACTAAAGGTCTATCCATTTGCACCTTTTACTCTGAACCGTAAGTGCGGGACGAGAGAGAGACGCACTGATTAAATAAACCAAGACAACACTACTTTATTTCAGTTACATCTGTTAATATATAGTTCTACAAGTGAAGAGATATCTCTGGCACTTCGCGTGTGCCGGCCAGCAAGCCACTAACTAACTAGCGAGTCGACTCCCCTGGTCGCGCGGTGGTATCCCCACTCCCACGGCAGGAGAGGGAACCTAAACACTAGCGCTCCCCACACACTCCCCCCCTAGTGACAACGAATCTTTAATTAATGACATTTCGTAGTTTGAACAGTAAACTTAAAACTAATTACATTAAAAATAAGGTGATTGCAAGATCACATAATGGTTAGCGAGAGCTATTCTTTGGTACCGGCTGCGAAACGGACTGCTTTTTTTGAATACGTTTTTAATGCAGGAGTCGTTTCTCGGCTGCTAGCATGGGAGGAGGAAGGATTAGCAGAAACGTAATCAGGTACAAAATAGGCAGGCTTAATATTTTCGACGGATACGTTGCGGGGAACTCCGTTAACATCAATCTTAAAAACGCGATCTGAGATGCGATCCAAGACCTTATGAGGCCCGGTGTACGGTTGCTCGAGCGACCTTTTGCTCACCGTCACGCGTAAGAAAACGTGGGTACAAGACGCGAGGTCTTTATGTACGAAAACGCGCTTTTTACAATGGTGGCCAACAGGAACAGGCTTAATCTGCCTCATGTGCTCGCGAAATTCTTCTAAGAAGATTTGCGGATCGGCGGACTCGCAGTCAGGGAGAACGAATTCACCGGGAATCCGGAGCGTTGTTCCATAGACGAACTCGGCGGGGGAGGATCCAGAATCCATCACGCTTGAGCGTAGTCCCAAGAGGACAGTGGACAAAGTACGAGACCACTGAGGGTTAGCGTGGCACATGATGGCTGCTTTTAAACACCTGTGCCATCTTTCCACCATGCCGTTCGATGCAGGGTGATAAGCAGTGGTGCGGATTCTGTGTGAGCCGGTGAGGTTGAGCAGCGCGGAGAAGAGGCGAGACTCGAATTGGCTCCCTTGATCGGTTGTAAGGGTTTCGGGTGCTCCGAAACGTGAAATCCAACCGTCAACAAAGGCGCGGCAAACCGTAGTTGCTTCGATGTCGCGTAAGGGAAAAGCTTCAGGCCATCTGGAAAACCTGTCGATGATAGTAAGGACGTACCTGTACCCTTCGGACACTGGAAGTGGGCCGACAATGTCCATGTGGACGTGTTGAAACCGCGACTCGGGCGCGATGAAATGTGCGGGCTGAAGGCAGTTATGTCGAGAGACTTTCGACCTCTGGCAAGTGATGCAAGTTTTACACCAACTTTTTACATCTTTGCAGAGGTTAGGCCAGATATACCGTTTACGAATTAGCCTGTCCGTGGTTTTAGGGCCAGGGTGGGCCTGCGAATGAAAAAGGTCGAAGGTCCTTTTTCGCAAAGGAGCCGGAATGTAAGGGCGAAGCGTGTCCCCTGAGAGATCACACACGACGGTGGTGTGTTCAGGACCCCATTGGATCTTTTTTAGGTTAAGTGAGCATTTGGGGGAACTCAAGAGATGCCTGAGCTCTTCGTCGGCCTCTTGCGCCTGCGCTAACTCTATTAGGCTTATATCGGTGGCCAGACGAATAGATTCTATACGAGATAGAGAATCTGCGACCACGTTGTCTTTGCCGGGGAGGTATTCAATTTGGGTAGAAAATTGAGAAATAAAAGAGAGCTGAGTCTGTTGCCGAGGCGAGGCCTTCTCCGACCGCTGCGTGAAGGCGTAGGAGAGGGGCTTATGGTCAGTTAAGATTTTAAAATCACGGCCCTCCAGAAAATGTCTGAAGTGTTTGATCGCCTCGTAGATAGCGGTGAGCTCGCGATCGTAAGCGCTGTATTTTCTCTGTGACGGAGAGAATTTACGTGAGAAGAAAGCGAGAGGTTTCCAAATGTTGGAAAGTTTCTGCTCGAGTGTGGCGCCCATGCCCATATCGGAGGCATCAGTAAGGAGTCTCGTCTCGGCCTGAGACGAGGGATGACTCAGCAGGGTCGCATTGACGAGCTCCTGCTTGGTGCGCGAGAACGCTTCTTCGGCCTCGGGGGACCAAAAAATTTTACGCTTGTCATTTTTGCGAGAATTACGGAGGTACACGAGCAGAGGCTGCTGTGTTTGGGCGGCATGCTTCAAGCTGCGACGATAAAAGTTAACAAGGCCCAAAAACCTGCGGAGCTCGGCCACGGTGTTAGGTTTCGGGAAGTCCGAAACTGCTTGGACCTTTTCGAGGGTTGGTTTGAGACCATCCTTATCGACTCTATAGCCGAGGAAGTCAAGTTCGGTTTGACCGAACTGACACTTAGCGAGGTTAAGCTGAAGCGAGAACTCTCGAAGACGCTGAAGAACGACGCGAAGATGCCTCTCATGCTCTTCGAGCGTGGAGGAGGCGACGAGGATATCGTCAATATAAACAAAAACATATTCCAGATCGCCCAATGCTCGGTTGACGTAGCGCTGGAAAGTCTGACCAGCATTGCAGAGGCCGAACGTCATGACCGAATACTCGAACAGGCCGAAGGGGGTAATTACGGCAGTTTTGGGAATGTCGTCTGGAGCTATAGGAATTTGATGGAAGGCCATCTGTAAATCGAGTTTCGAAAATATGGTTTTTCCGAAAAGGTTTGCCGAAAAATCGTGTAAATGTGGCAAGGGATATTTATCAGGCACGGTGACTGAGTTGAGGCGGCGAAAATCTCCGCAGATTCTCCATGATCCGTCTTTCTTGGGGACCATGTGGAGAGGGGCGGCCCAGGGGCTACTGGATGGACGACACAATCCATCTTTAACGAGCTTCTGGAATGTCTCTTTTGCAGCCCTGAGTTTTTCTGGAGACAAGCGTCTCGCACGCTCAGCAATTGGCGGTCCCTTGGTAATGACATGATGAAACACATCGTGTTTTTTTAGGTTAGGGGGACGAGCGGCCCCGGTTACTTCGGGGAATTCAGACAGGAGTCTGGATAAACTGGATGAGTCACCTAACAAGCTGACTCCAAAAATGGGAGCAGCTTGGAGCCATGTGCCTACGGATAAGCTGGTCAGGGAATCGACCAATTTGCGTCGAGCAAGATCGGGAATAAGCGCGTAGTGCGCCAGGAAATCAGCTCCGATAATTGGATATGGGACTGATGCAAGGTGGAAATTCCAGGTAAAGCTTCGACGAAGGTTAAGATCGAGGGAAAGAAGCTTTTTACCATAAGTTAAAACGCGTGAATTATTCGCCGCGTATAAGAGCAGGTCTTGAGGGGCTCCTATTGGAGCGTTCCGAGTTGGTAAGAGAGATACGTCAGACCCTGTGTCGATTAAAAAGGTTAAACCAGACTTGGAGTCCTTAACGTGGAGACGTTTTGACACGGCGTCGCCAAATCCGACCGTCTCCGAGCGAGAAGGCGAGGTTAGTTTTCCGAAGGTGAGCTAGATTTCCAAGAGCAAGGCTTTACGCAATTTCGAGCCGCATGTCTATATTTCCTATGGATGAAACATAGTGAGGACGCTGCAGGGCTTTTGGAGCGCCTGCGAGAGCGTTCGAACCGAGCTGAGGAGTGTGGTCGAGACTGTGAACGATAACGAGCTGGCCGGTTTAGACGGGCATCTAATTGCTCAAGTTTTTGGGCTAGAGCGTCCACCTTAGCCTCCAAATTAGAGGGGCCCGGTGAGGTGGTACGTCTTGATGACACGGCGGAGACCTGTGACTCTGAAATGGAGTAGGTGTCCGCGATCTCGTCAGCCGTTTGAGCTAGACGATTTAAATCGTTAAGACCGGTCGAAACCAGGATTGCCCGATGATGGCTGGGCAAATGTTCTAGGAAAATAGACTTAATGACGGAGTCGTTACACTGTCCGTCGCTCAGGTTGCGTAAGCGGCTCAAAAATAGGGAAGGTTTACCGTCATCAAGGACCTGGCCTTTTAATAGGCGTCGCAATTTAGACTCGGCTGAAGTAGCGAACGCGTTGATGATTCTTTCTTTGATTAGGCCGTATTGGTTAGCCGGAGGGGGTTCTATTAATAGGATGTCTCGAATAATGGCGATAGCGTCGGCATCGAGCGCGGCGACAACCGTATCAGCTTTTGTTTCGTCTGCGACTATACGAGCGACTCGGAGAGTTCGCTCGACCTGGAGGAACCAGAGGCCGGGGTCGTTACGAATGAACGGCGGCATTTTAGGAACGCGATAATGATCCACTCTCGGGATGTCTACCTGATCACGGGGCGGAGCACGCTCGGAGACCCCGGGCGATTCGCCTCCCGACGCGGATCCGCCGTCCGAATTCATGGTAAAAAATTATTTGCAAAAACTGAATTTCGTGGGAGGAAATAAAAAGTCGGTCGAGCAAGAGCGCGATTTTTCAAGACGGTTTAGCGCTACAGGGAAAAATTCTAGGCGGAATAGTTTCTCTATTGTCAAAGAGAGAGAAAAAAATTAAAATTTATAATTGAATTAAATTATAATCGCATCTCAAAACGTGTTAAAAGATTTGAATACGACGAATTATAATAATAATTATAATAAAATCACGAAGTGATTCACATTAAATAACAAAAAGGAATTAATTAAATCGCATAACAATCGCAAAAACGCATTACAAAATTTAAAGGCGATGAATTAGCGTGATTACAACAAGATCATATAGTAATTCGCAAAAGTGAACGCGAAGTTAAATATTACATGTAATGTAATCGAAGAAGGAAACGTACATTAAATACCTCGACCGATTGAAAAGAAAAAAGAATTTCAGAAAAAAGGAACTAACCTGAAACGGGAAACTGTATTTCAAATTTTATTAAAATAAATTTAAATTAATCGTTTCGAGTTTAATCAAAATAAATTCAAATGGGTTATCCAAGAACGCTACGCGGTGTTCCCCGAAATTTGCGCGGTGCGACGAATTAAATGTATTGTTATTTGCAGGGAACAATTCTAAGAATTGCCTCGGCCCAGACGGAATACGCGGAAAAAACCTGAATGGATTGAACATTAAGCGAATTCGCGGAAAAACGGAATGCGGGTTGTTGAGCGAGCTGCGAGAATCGACGAGCCGATTCTAGGAATCACGCTGTTGACATTCGTGTTTCTCAGGTTATACGGCAATCTTGCCGGATCAACTTATAGAAGATAGTTTACATAACAAAAATTGACACTTGACAACGATAAACTATAAATTATAAATAAAGGATATAATAGGCGGGTAAATTTGAAAGCCGGCTGGAACGTCGGAACGATGATTTTTCCCCTTTTTTACAGGAACAAGGCGCCGGTGACGATGGCTTCACGCATCCCACGGTGATAAATTTGTTGCAGGAGCAAGGCGCCGGTGACGATGGCTTCACGCATCCCACGGTGATAAGTTTGTTGCAGGTGCATGAGCAGCAGGTTGTGGAGACTGCTGAGAGAGTGGCTCACTGGCAGGAAAGAAAACTATATAAGAGAGTGAAGACTTCGATGAATACTCATCTCTGATGTGTGGATCAGCTGCAGATGAGGAACTGCAGATTCAGGAACTGCAGGTGACAGGAACTGCTGATTTCAGGAACTGCTGATTTCAGGAACTGCTGATTTCAGGAACTGCAGATGACAGGGACTGCATTCCTGCAGGATCTCGACCCGCGAATCACGTCGGGGTCACCACTATGGAGTTCTTAGACTCAGTAGACTAAAGGTCTATCCATTTGCACCTTTTACTCTGAACCGTAAGTGCGGGACGAGAGAGAGACGCACTGATTAAATAAACCAAGACAACACTACTTTATTTCAGTTACATCTGTTAATATATAGTTCTACAAGTGAAGAGATATCTCTGGCACTTCGCGTGTGCCGGCCAGCAAGCCACTAACTAACTAGCGAGTCGACTCCCCTGGTCGCGCGGTGGTATCCCCACTCCCACGGCAGGAGAGGGAACCTAAACACTAGCGCTCCCCACAAACAAAGTCAGAGTTGCGCCTTCTGGTGGCTTGTTTTTTCGGTTTAAAAAGTTTTGAATAGTGAAATGAGTGGTAAAATAGTGAGAATATGATAAATTCCGATGGTTATTTACCGTTTCGAAGTTAAAATAATGAGTATTTCGTGAAATATTTCAGGCTTTGTCATGGCCATGGTTCTGTTTCCGCGCCAATTTTTGCTTTGTTTTTTCAGTGATCATAATTTATTACTAAATATTCGCTCGAGTTGTTTTTAGATCTATTTGTGTATTACTTTTAGGCTATTCAAGATAGATTTAATTTTTGGAGTTAGTTTTCAAAGATTATTTTATTTTGGAAGTGTCGTTTCATGGGCTAATAACTTTTTCTTAACGTTCATTTTATCGGTAAACGTGTTATAATAGGTTCAACATTGTCGAGTGTAAACTTTGTCGTTGAAGTAATTTTGTTTCTCTTGTGTTAGAAATCGCGGAAATTTAAGTTCGCAACAAATTCTTAAGTGCGTGGATTATTTTCGGGAGTGACGGTTCGTGAGAAATTAAAAAATTGTGACGGAAGAAGGATTCTTAAAGATTCTTCAGGTTCTTTTAGCTCATCAGATGCATATTATTTTCTACCAAAGGTAAGGTTTTTATTCTTCTCCTACTTAGATTGACTAGCAAATGTGTTACTGATTTTATGAACTATGATTGACTATGATCATTAAAAAATGAATTGCTTTTTAATTTGAAAGATATCGATATCTGAAATAGGATAACCATAATTTATTCATTCGTTGCTGCTTAGAGTGTAGGTGAGTTTTGATCAATTTTATACAGAAATACATGAACATTCTTCAAATTTGAGTTTTAAAATGCTTCGGTATATTTGATTATTGAATCGAATAAAGATTTTTTGAGACCAAGTTTTTTGTATAATTCTCAAGTTTTGATTATTCGTAGATATATTCATGTCATTATAAATGTTCCAGATTTTCAATACGATAAATTTATCATTCTTTAAATACAAATCTTTCAGAGTTTAATATTTCAGAATTCAATAAGAAATTATGATGAAGGAAACGAAGTAATTATGCCCAACATTAAAAGTAGATATTTTGATTATACAGTTTTATTAAATTTTGAGGTTATAAATATTTTTCAAAAAAACTTAATCATTTTGTGAACCAAAAAAGACATTTTCCGATGAATCATTAATTGGTAAAAGTGTAGAAATTCATAAAACGAGTACGAATATAATTTATTTTTAAAGCGCATTTGTTTCAATGAAAAAATAATTCTTTTTAACAAAAAAATTGGTTGCTTAGAAAAGAAACATTTGCGTGTAATTCTTGCATATGCACTTCGCTGCCATATTTTGAGTTGAATAATAGTATATTGTGCAACTAGGGAAAAAATTGATTCCACGAGTGTAAAGTTTGATGCCCGGCAAAGCAAAGGTAACAACCACACAAGTAAAATTGATGTTTTTACCGTTTCACACACGATTTTTTTCCTACTAGGGGGTCAATTTCTCCGTAAATTTAACAGATATTTTTCTACTCTTTCCACATACACAATACATAAATGAAGACTTAGTTCTTCTTCCAAGCAGATAGCCATGAGTTTGATTGAGATATATCGAAATCTCAGCAATCAATGTTTTGATATGAACGTGAAGTTCTAAACGTTCAAATGAACGAACAGAGAAAAAAAATGGTTACTCAATTTTTGCAAATTTTAAATACCACACAATCCTTTTTTTTCATACTCTGAAATTGAGGGTTGTAAGAAAATACAGAAGCACCCTTAAAAAGCCACCCTTACTATAAGCAAACCGCTAATTGTCAAAAATGACGCAGTTGTTACTCAATTTTTGCAAATTTTAAATGGTATAAAATCCTCTGTTTTTATACCTAGGAATCTGACTTTTGTAAGAAAATTCGGAAGCACCCTTAAAAGCCACCCTTACTATAGATAAAGCATTAATTGTCCAGAATGACGCATAATTCAAAATTTCGAGAATTCGATACCGCTCCCCTAGCGGACCCGTGTTAGAAAACGGTCATAGAATACTCTGACCGTTCTCTGACTGTTCTATGACCGTTCTATGACGTAGCATTATTACGGCTAAGATCGGTGACAAAGACATTAAAAGCTTTGCAATTATGATTCTGTGGCGAAATTTGGATTAGAAGGTGAAGCAATAAATACAATTATCTTATTTTTCAGCGATAAAAACTAGGAATACATCATGTACCTGTCATTGAAGGCAGTGCAGTGGTTCACAATTGGCGGAACGTCTCCACCAATAGTAAACCTTCACGGTAGAGACGTTCCGCCAATTATGAACCACTGCACTGCCTTCAATGACAGGTACATGATGTATTCCTAGTTTTTATCGCTGAAAAATAAGATAATTGTATTTATTGCTTCACCTTCTAATCCAAATTTCGCCACAGAATCATAATTGCAAAGCTTTTAATGTCTTTGTCACCGATCTTAGCCGTAATAATGCTACGTCATAGAACGGTCATAGAACAGTCAGAGAACGGTCAGAGTATTCTATGACCGTTTTCTCACACGGGTCCGCTAGGGTCGAATCCTCAAAATACAAAAAACACGAGCAAATTTGGTTCTACGTCCCCTTGAAAGGTGATTGGAGACATCATTTTTTCATTCTTTAGAATTTCAGCCTTGAACAGGGTGCTGGAAGAACATCGAAACGTCGGTGGGGATTTTGGTCAAAATTTGGTCTTGTTTTTTGTATTTTGAGGATTCGAACGTTTTCGAACTCTTGAAATTTTGAATTAAACTTTTGTTTGGATGTTTGGTTAGCACTGTTACGGGTTCTAGTTCAGGTTTCAAATTGACGCAGTTGTTACTTAATTTTTGCAAATTTTAAATACCACAAAATCCTCTTTTTTTATAGTCTGTAATCTGACTGCTGTAAGAAAATTTGGAAGCATCCTTAAAAGCCACCAGTACTATATGATCAAACGACTAATTATCCAAAATTACGCAGTTGTTTCTCAATTTTTACAAATTTTAAATACCACAAAATCTATATTTCGGGGGGGGGGGGGGGGGATAGAACTCTGACCAGAACTCTTGGAACTTTTCAAAAATTGATTTTCAAAATTTTTGGGTAACTTTGAAGTCCCACAACTTTTTGGATTTTGACCTGAGAGAAAAATTTTATGGGGCTTTTTTGTAGAACTATTCCGGGGTGGAACAGAACTCTGACCAGAACTCTTGGAACTTTTCAAAAATTGATTTCCAAAATTTTTGGGCAACTTTGAAGTCCCACAACTCTAGAACTATCCGAAAGGAGCTCAGAACTCTAAAAAAAGAGTTGCTTTTTGATAGTGTGGGTACAGCTTCACAGGCATCACGTGCCCCCATGATAAACTTTAAAAGTGTATCTTTTTGGTTCACGGAAACAGTTGTAAACCAATTTGTGTTAGTAATTCGATTTTGACAACCATCATAATCCGAAATGATGAACCTGACTCTTCGCTTCGCTCGCAAGTTTGAGCGCGACTAGGGCGCGCTATTTGATCATCACGCTTCGCGCTCCGTAATGCTCGATCGTCGCGCTGCGCGCTCCGGAATTTTTGAACGTCGCACTTCGCGCTCGATCTTGTGCTCTTCACATACATTCAAGTTTATTTATTATAATTTGATACTGAAGCTCAAACCAATTTTATAATAATATTACAGATGATGTGAATTACACATTTTCTCAAAGTCACTCAATTTCTTACGTATTCTTACGTTTTTTTCGTATTTTACATATTATTGTTAAAAAATTGAATTTTGGATTTTCAATAGTTTTTTTTTTAATTAAAAAAAAAAATATGCATCTTATGAAAAAATGTTACAATTCAAATTTGTAGGTCTTTATGTAGAAAATAATATTGTATCATAACGTTTTTTCGTATCTCGTATAATTTAATTGGAAAATGGAATTTTGATATTGACTTTTTTCGAATTTGAATATGCTGTAACATTTCTAATTTTGATTTAATCAAAAAATGTTATCTGGATAATTTGTAGAGATTTATGAGTACTATCTAAAACCAGTATTAAACTTTTTGATTTTTTCAAAAAATTATTTTCAAAAACACAAAAGCAGTGCTCAATCCCTCAATTTTGATTGGATGTGGCTGGTTAACGAACTTGTCCTTACTTTTTCGGCTCCGATAAAGTGTGCCAAAGCACAATTCAATCTGATAATTCTATCGAGAGTTATGCCGCACACGACCTACAGACAGACAGACAGACAGACACTTTCGTAAAAACCCTTTTTTCGGACTCAGGGGGTCTCAAAACGTAAAGATTTGATGAAATTTTCGAAAGTCATTTTTCACATAAAACCAATACCTTCTCATCCATGATGAGAATGTAAAAAAGTGAAATTATCGAGATCGATCACTTTTAAAACCAACGAAACACATGGAAAACGAATTCCAAGAACCGCAGAAATCGTTTTTTTTCGCGTCCATAGACATAAAACTCGAAGTTCACTTGCTGTTTTTTTGATTTTCGATAACTAAGTGTCATCATGAGATTTAGTTTTCAAAAAAATAAGTTCGGTTGCAGCTTGGATAAAAGTTGAACGGAGATATATTTTGTTTAAACAAATCGTTTGAACAATTTAATTTTTTAATAATAACCCCCGAAAACTTGGACAAAGAAAGCGAGGATTCGGATGATTCTGTAAACAGTTCTGATTCAGATGAGCATTAGATTTAGCATGGACTTTTAGCACATACTTACCAGCTGTCATTTGATTGTAAAGGGTTTTCCTATAGGGGCATAACAATTTCGTATCTTTATATGAACGCACCCTTAACCTTTTTTAATGAACTGTCATTGTCAAAACGTTAGTTAAAGTCAACATTTTCATCATGGTAAAGTTCACGAACCAGCAACGTTTGGAAATTATAAAAAATTACTCCCGAAATTCTGAGTCGGTGGTCGCAACTTTAAGAGCGCTTACTCCAAATTTGGGCCGTAATAATTGTCCCACCCGACAGGCTATGCGTGCTATAGTGGATAAATTCGAGACCAAATTTACACTATTGGACATTCCGGTGCCAAAAAGACGTCGTATTGCTCGAAGCGAAGAAATAATCGCAGCCCTAAGTGCATCGATTCAAAATGAGCCAAATCAGTCGATTTCACGTCGTTCTCAAGAATTGAGCATCGCTCAAACGACACTGTGGCGTATTATACAAAAAGATCTTGTCATACATGTTTTCAAGATTAAATTGACTCAAGAACTAAAGCCACTTGATCATTTGAAACGCCGAAACTTATCCAATTGGGCTCTGGCAAAGCTTGAAGAAAATGAAGAATTCCATCGAAAAATCATCTTTAGCGATGAAACTCATTTCTGGCTCAATGGCTTTGTTAATAAGCAAAATATGCGTTATTGGTCAGCAACAAACCCAAATGTGCTTCTTGAGACACCGTTGCATCCGTAAGAAGTGACTGTTTGGTGCGGTTGTCATGCCGGAGGTGTGATTGGGCCGTATTTTTTCGTGGATGAAAACGACCGTCATGTTACCGTCAATGGAGAGCGCTATCCTGCTATGTTGGAAGATTATTTGTGGCCAGAATTGGATGAACTTGACATCAACGATATGTGGTTTCAACAAGACGGTGCCACTAGCCACACAGCATGCGCCACAATCGATTTACTGAAAGGCAAATTCGGTGAACGTGTTATCTTGAGAAATGGTCCGGTCGAATGGCCGCCTCGTTCATGCGATCTAACGCCATTGGATTTCTTTTTATGGGGCCATATCAAGTCACTGGTCTATGCCAACAAGCCAGCAACTTTAGACGACCTTAAAGAATTAGAATTCACGTATAAAATATAAAATATTATTCTAAACATTCAAAAAATCGAAGTTGCCAATCCCATATTAAACTTGCTTTCAAATGAAAGAATCTAAAATAGGAAGGACATTTATTCAAAACAAGGATATATTTTATATATTTATATATATCCACGCAAATTTATTTAGGATACTTGATTTCCATTTTTTTATTGAGATGTGCTCCGTTTTTCAGTCAAAGAGATAGTTTTAGACGGATTTCAGTTTTCAGTTTTTTTTTTTTTTTTATATGAAAAGATATTGGATTTGTATGAAACTCAACATCCTTTTTTTTCAACAAAGAAGGTCGTTAGAAATGGCCAAAATTTGACCAAAAATTAAACGAAAATTCTGATCATAAAATTGGTATGCAGGGGCGTAGAACTCGGAGACAATCATCATTGATCCAAAATCCTGAGGGAAATTTTTCAAAATAGCTGTTATAGATTCTTTTATATTAATAGTACATTATGTAACGCGGAGCCAAGCTTTGCCGTACTCGCCAGAGGACGATGTTATTCGCCCGAGGCCGAATACGCGCTTGGCCCTAAGTTGCATACAAAACTTTAAGCAAGGGAAGAACGTTTTTCGCGTCATTCCGGGAGTGTTTGGTATAACATTAGCAAATCGGGGAATATTTGGGGTGAGGATTTTCACCGTACTTGCATGGTAAAACTCATGAGCTGCGTATTTTAGTTAATTTGACCATGAAAAACTAGTTATTTCGATAACCAACAAATCCATTAGTTAATTTCACCAGTATATTCTTTTGCAATTACTGAGAGTATTCGAATTTTCTGAATAGAAATTTTGCAGCTTTGAGAATTTATCTCCCTATAACTTTTTTGGTTGTTTAAGATTGTATACGGAAAAAA
The DNA here is from genome assembly GCA_030998225.1 of Diplolepis rosae. NCBI lineage: Eukaryota > Metazoa > Arthropoda > Insecta > Hymenoptera > Diplolepididae > Diplolepis > Diplolepis rosae. Next base: position 4,572,290 of record JAPYXD010000695.1, read on the forward strand.
CATTGCGTTTTCATGTGTAAAAGGGTGCAAATTAAATATGCACTTCGTTGATATTTATGCCTGAACGTATCACAGGACTTCTTTATTTGTGTGTGTTACTAAAGTTATTTTAATACACGCTGGTCAAGGATACGCAAAAGACGGACGAAAAACGCCTCACCCTCGAAGCAACATAGACTGATTTGTAACATATACCGCTGCTATTATATTCCTTGGTACTCATTTCAATTTATTATACTTTCTATTTTTCTGATTATGTAGAATTAGGAATTTCCCTCTTTTTAAATGGGACCCAAAAGGGATTATAATTTCGATCAAGAAGCATATCGATACCCACGTTCTAATATGTCGTATCCCACAAAATTTGAGAAATTGACTTTTTTTGATAAATGGATTAATAATAATGTTTTACAGCTTATGTTAAAATCTTGTGAGTCAAATTGTTTATTTAATATTATTAAATAAATATTCTAATATGTCGTATCCCACATGCCGATTTTCACGAATTCTAATATGTCGTATCCCACATCCATTGGTTAAGTCAGCGCCAGCGATGTGACAGTCAATTTTTATTTTGTGATTAGTCTTAAGTTTATTTTCAGAAATTATTTAATAAAATGAGTAAGAAGGTAATTACAAATAATATTTTTACAACTCCAATTAAATCTAGAGCATCCGCTGAAACCTCTGTTTGTAGATCAATTAAAAAGAACCAAAAGTAAATGGCAACAATTACAGGCATTAAAAAAAGTGTTGCTGAGAGATACACACTGCTTCTATGATAATATAAAATATATTGATGATACTGACTCTGCTTCTGACCAATCTCCATCAATAAAAAATTTGGAAGCCGAGAGTAAAAATATAGTTAAGGTAACTGAAAAGACTAAGAGTAAGAAACGAAAAGCTAATCAAGTTAATCTTGGTGTTAAAAGCAAAGTACTGCGTACTAATAATAGATTTAAAAAACCTGAAGATAATGATATTAATTATAAAGAAAATTGTGATAATACCAGTCGAAAGAGGACAAAAATTTTTCAACAATCTCAGTAAGAAAATGTACCAGAAGTAAAAAAAAAAAATTAAAAGTACTTAAAATGAAAAAAAAATGTTTTAAGCAATATTAAAGATATTAAAAATAAAATGTATCAATAATGTTATATTATAATAATTATGAATTAAACCATACAAAATAAGAGAGAAAAATGTTACGTATGGGATGAAACAATATTTAATTATAAAACGATTAAATCAATTTTCTTTCTAAAGTACATTTTAATTTTTTCTTCTTGCGTAACCCACATAAATATCATAAAATTTATTTAAATATTTTTTTTTGCTTTAATTATTATTATTTATGCATTTTTATGGACGTATAAAACAAAAATTTGTTTACATTTATTTATTTGTGCTAGCAAGACGTTTTTATCGTTTCCTGAAAAATTTTCCAAATGTGGGATACGACATATTAGAACGTGGGTATCGATATCTGAAAGTGATATGCAAGCAGTTTTTCTATCGTGACTGCTATAAGATATAATTCCATATATCATTTCCCCGTCGTAATGAACAGGACTTCCAACATCTTCCTGAAATTAAAAATTTTTTAAATATAGAATTAAAATATAACGTTTTTCAGAAAAATTGATTTCTGCTATTACCAAAATCATAAAGAACATTGAAGTACTGACCATTTCAAAGTATGCGTCTGTATATATTTATATGCACCTCGTTCTCATTGGGAAATAACCTTTGTACTCAGTAAAATAAGATTTACAATCTTTTTCCCCTATCACCCTAACTTTTACATTTGTTATTTCTTCTTTATATTGAACTTGATTTTGCGATTTTTCCTGCAAATGAGATAAGTTAAGTTTTAATTTATTACAGTACAAAAACATTTTTTAAAAGATCAGATTGAAATACATCCCCAAAAAGAAAGAACAAATTCATTAACTACATGCACCTGACTAAAATTCAGATCATTAGAACCATAATCCTGACCTAGCACCATCCGATTATCATTTATTCCGTTTACTTCAAAACCATTTAAATGGAAAACATTCGATTAAAATGAGGCTGTCAAAAATGAGTTGATTCAGTTTTTTGCCTCTAAGAACCAAACTTTCTACGAAAGTGGAATTATGAAGCTGACTGAAAGATAGCAAAAGAGCAAAGAACAAAATGGTCAATACATAATTGATTAATGTTTGTTATTTCCATTAATAAACTTACTTTGAAAGTCATGAAAAAGAACGAAATGACTTTGTTGCCAACCCAATATTTAAGAAATTTTTTCGGCGAAAAAACGATTGCTTTGACTCTACTAGGTATTATGTCCAGGATGATGGACATGATCGACTAAAATAATCAAGTAAAAAAATATTAGTAGACTTAATATTCTTGGCCAAATGAGGCGTTGACGAATTCTGTAGAAAAAGATGCTGAAATCTGCGTAGCGCAAATAATAGAGTGGAAATATTTAATAGATTTGAGGAAAATTGACCGAATTTTCGGACTTATTTCCGAACTATTAGGAAATGTATCAAAAAGGTGAGGACATTTCACAAATCTCCTAAGTTGTAGGAAATTTTTCTTATGAAAAGCGGAAATTATTCCACAAAAACGGAAATTTGTTCACTGTTTTTGGATCTTTTTCCACTTAAATTATGAAATATATCAATTTTTCCTAATAATCTGGATATTTCTCCGACTAAACAGTAGGAACTATTTCCAGTTCTATGTCGAAAATATTTCCCACCATATCTTTGGAAAAATTTACGACCCATTTGTATTTTAACCAGTTAACTGTGGCGACTATGGTAAGTTCCATGTATTTATGACGAGTATACTCGTCAATCACAGTTAACTGGTTAAACCTCACTCTTTTACAGCCAAACAACAGTCGCATTTCTTCAAAAACCTTAAGGACACTCTGAAAGAAGGAGAATTTCTTATCCTTTGTGATTTCGCTGAAAACTATGCCTTTGTAGTCCAGAATGCAGCTCAGTCATTTCATTGTAACAATGATCAAGCTACCATTTTTACAGTGGTAATTTATTATAAAGAGGACAGCATTCTGAAGCACTGCAGTCTTGCTATCTTATCACACTGTTTGACTCATGACACAATTGCTGCGTACGAATTTCAAAAAATTATTACTCACTATTTAAAAGAGAATTTTCAACCCAGAAAAAAGATTTATTTTACAGATGGAGCCGCCCAGCACTTTAAAAATAAATATAACTTCATTAATTTGCTCCACCATGAAATGGATTTTGGTATTACAGCCGAGTGGCATTTCCATGCAACGGCGCACGGAAAAGGCCCTTGTGATAGTATTGGGGGAAATTTCAAAAGACTCGCAACGCGTGCTAGCCTACAAGCGTCATCTAAAGATCCGATTTTGACTGCTGATGCCTTGTATCAATGGGAAAAGAAAAATTTAGTTGAAACTTTAGTATTCTTTAGTCCCAAAGAAAATCACGCCATCACAGCTCAAGAACTTAAGAGTAGATTTGCATCAGCAAACACAGTGCCTGGTACACAAAAATATCACTCTTTCGTTCCCTCTGTTGAATTAACTCTAATGTTGAGAAAATATTCGTCATCATTAGAATGTGATGTTTTCCCGAAAAAAACTGTGAGGCAAAGAAGAAAGAGAAGTGCACATACACTGTAATAAGCAAATTATTTGACTCAATTTTCGATGTGAGAGGCGAGGGGACTCACACTAAAAAATCACCCCGAATTACAAATTAATTTTTATTTTTAATTTCGCACCAGCCAAAAATAACAGTTTTACGAACAAATTATACAAAGTAAAATTAAATAAGTTCCTAATGGACGGTACGTCGTGATCGTGGCGCCTAGCTGCACTGCGACGCAGAAACCGCGCGCAAGAAGTGTTATATATCTCCACCAATTTCTTTCGCCCCACTTTCGACCATGGCTCATTTTAAAAGGAGAAAGTCAAGCTTTTTTTAAACATAATTTTGGAAAGAAAATTAACGGCCGCACTTGGAGAAAAACTCAAAAATATGTTTAAAATTAAAAAATGAAGCTCAAATAATTTTTTTATCTAAAACCATTGCTTTCAGCGTAAAGCTGATAAAAAAACGTTTCCAAGACCTCCATAAAAGTTTAATTTGGATAACTTCTGTAGAAGTTATGGTTAATTGAGTATCAGCGTGCGCGGTAAAAGGTTGAAAATTCGAGCCCCTGTATACTGACAACCCGTCGTACTAGAGACGTTCTCTTATGGGAATTAAAAGAGGTTCACTAGGACAATAATTTCGCGGACTTTCAAGGAAATCGGAGACAAAAAGTTTTCAGGCGGGTACACTTGACGAATTTTGCCCCATATATGATATATGACATAGGTTAGAGGCAACAGCTATTCCGATTCGAAGCGAAAAGTTGTGCTAAAGTAAGGGACGTCTGCTGTCCCTCGCGTGCAGCATAATATTGTACCAAACCCGAAACACAGAGAAAAACTCCATCTTCGCACTCGGTACATCGATTGCACCGTTTTAGTTCATCTTTTCTCTAAAAATGGCACAGAAGACGTCCCTCATCGATCGACTAATACCGTCTTATGCTTCGGCATAGCGATTTTATTTATTGAGAGAAACCACGTGCCAGAATTTTTTCCGTGTACCAGTCAATATTAACAGCGCGACGACCTTCAAAAGTCACTGTTGCTACATAACTTGTTTAAGATTACATTTACATTACATTATCAGAGGTTGGGATCTCCGCTCGACCCACCGGCACTTAGGTTCTAGACCCATTTTACCTCTTCCCATCTCCAATCGTCCCATCTCCAATCGTCCCCTCATCTCACATACTCCCTTCCTTGTGATAGTAAAGGATATCACTCTTCCTCTGTCTCGAGTAGGTTTAGAGTGTCTCAGACTAGATGTACAGACTGTGTTGCCCTCTTATTGTTTTTGGTACTCGAAATCGACCAGCGGCCTTTAAATAATGCGCCTTTTGACGTGATGCCCTTTCGCTAGAAGACCGCTAATCTACTGTTTAAGGTGAAATCCGAACCACCAGAATCTCGGTGAAAGTACTTAAAAAAATTTACATTGGTACCGACTCAGGAATCGAACCCCAGACCTCATACTTAAAAATTCGGAGTGCTACCACTTGAGCCACCGAGATTCTTAGTTTTATAAGAAACAAAGCCATCTTTTTTTCCAAATACTATAAAAACGTACAACTTTTGTGGGTTTCAATTCAATTTAGTGTTATAAACACTACTGATGAATCAGATTTGAATCATTTTAATGTTTCCTTGTATCATTTGAATCGAGCCTTTAATAGCACATAATTTTTTCACACACTAATAATCATGCGGAATCGAATGAATTGTGCTCTACCCAATGCTTAAAAATGATTATCAAATTTCATCGTATGTTATTGTACATTTCGATCCACCTTCATTTTTTCATGCAAAGCATCGATTTTAGCTGGATCAACAGAAGTTAATGGTGGACTTTCACAAAATTCATCACTGAGGCTAGTGCGTCAAAATTTTAAATCATTGAACCAGCGATATGAATTACACTTTTAGATGGTGCTTCATTACCAAAAGCAGAAATAAGCCGTTGCAAACACTCTCCCATGCATAAATTGAGTCAAAAAGCATGAAAAATCATTGCCCGAAAATGTTTTTTTTTTGTAAATCGATTTTGTTTTATACACTTTATGAGTTTAAAATGACGACTGAAATAAACGAATTGATATTTTTGCTGCTGTCTATAAAAACATTCAAGTTTTGTAACACAATATGTATAATCCATCTGGCATACCTAAGATATGCATTTTGCCAACACTTTCAGTACTCGTATTAACAAAAAATTTTATTTTTAGGTATTATTATCTACAAATGAAATACTGTCTGAAGTGAACTTACTATTCTATTAGATTTAAATCCCATCACAAGTAGGTCGAGGCCAGGCTCTATTGGAAATATAGTCCATTAATATACAGTTTTCTACTCTTCCAGTGAACTCTTTTTCAATCTGTAAATATTCTTCTGTTAAAATAAACGTTACATCGAGAAAAAATATTCTTTGTTTAAGAATATTCCTGTTAATTTTTAAAAATTGTTTTCTCCTAGAGAGAATTTCTTTTAAATCAGGAAACTTTTTTTTTTGAATAATCAAAGAATACTCAATTAAAGAAGATCTTTTAAACATGCAATCCTCTTATTTGTTGCAGAATAGGAATTATGTACTATTAAATAGTTTAGCATACAATAGGTAAAGCCGTAAGAAGAAAATCAGAGTACTTTAAAACGTGGTGCTATAGGAAACTATTAGAAATAAGTTGGTTAGATAACGTGACAAATGAGAAAGATTCAAACTTGGTGAAAGAAAAAAGAAGCTTATATGCTAGTATAAAGAGGCGCCGCGACAAGTTGGTAGGATACGCACTTAGACATGAAGGACTGGCAGAAACAATTCTAGAAGGTACAGAAGAGAGACGCAACAGGAAAGGAAGACAAAGATTAGAGTGTACAAAATTGTAAGTCAACAAATTATGGATGACGTAGGCTGTAGCGGATACTGCAAAATGAAAATTCTTGCTCAGAATAGGAAAGGATAGAGGGCTCCATCAAACTAGTCTCAGGACTGCTGACTATAACAACAAAGTCTCAATACTATATTCCTATTCTACAACTCACTTGTGGCCACTCTGTATAGTTTTGAAACTTTAGTATACCGTATATAAACTGTTTTTTTAAGTGAAAAAATATATATTGGGTCATTAAGTATGAAGATGAAGGTGCCTTTGTATGAATTTTGACATTTTGCATGGACATTTGTTATTGTTTTGTACATTGTGAAGCTACACTATCATTCTTTCTATTACGTTTTGAAATTTACAATTATCTTTTGTATAGCATTTTGTGGAAAATATTTTATGAAACCATGGATATGTCGTAAATTTGTGCAATCTTCGAATATGAGTTTTGTTGTGGAATCAGCGCATCGGAGACAATTAGTAAAATTAATAGTCTATTTGAAGAAGGTTCAACTAGCCATAGCACAGTATCGTTTTGGTTTGCAAAATTTCATTCTGGGGATTTCGGCCTTGTAAATGAACCACGTGGAACACCCCAGCCCAAAGTAAATAATTATGAACTGAAGCTATTGTAGAGAGAGACACATCTCAAACTACTCGTGAGTTAGCATCAAGATTTGGTGTTTCTATCCCAACCATATTGGATCGTTTGCGTCAAACCACCAAGTAAAAAGGCTCGACATATGGCTTTTGCACGAATTAAACGCACATCAGATCAAAAAAACGATTCGATGCTTGCGTTTCTTTGCTTTCGCGAAATAAAGGAGAGCCTCTTCTGCATCGTATCATTACTTGTAATCAAAAATGAATCTTCTATACTAATCATAAGCTTTCAGCAAACTATTCAGATAAGGATAAATCACAAAAACATAGCCCAAAACCAAACATTCATCAAAAGAAACTCATAGTTATTCCTTGGTGGAGCAGCCGCGGTTCAATTGATTAGAGCTTCATCAAACCTAGCCAATCAATCACAGCAAATGCCTATTGTAACCAACTGGACAACATGATGAAGAATCTGACGGAAAACAGCCGAGATTAGTAAAAAGAGAAACGACAATTCTCCTACGTGATACTGCTTGTCCACACACTTCAAATCGGACGCATTTAAAATACAGGAACTGGATTTGGAAACTATCGATCATCCTCCGTATTCATCGGACATTTCACCAACTGATTGTCATTCGTTTCGGAATTTGGATGACTTCTTACAAGGAAAAATATTCATTTCCTAACAGGCTGTCAAAACAGCCTTCCGCTCTTTCATCGATGCCTCAGGAACATACTTTGGATAATGGAAATGTTGTTTTATTCGAAGAACAATAGAGCAAACTTTTAAATTAGAATATCCAAATTAATACTTAATAACCCAATAATTCCTATTCTGTAACCGATTTTTAGCCACTCCGTATAGACAACTCCAAATTTTGGTGATAAACAAGCCCGATCGACTATTCAAACTGAATAGATAACAGAATTATTGAGAACTACTGACATAATTAAATGAATGACAGTACTCATAAAGTCGTCACAAGTAAGTTAATTCAGAATGAAAAATTGTTTTCACATCTGAACGAAACTTTTTTTGACTCTATGTACATCTTATTTTAATACAAACTCACTTCAATTATTGCTAAATTGTTCTCAGTGTAAGGTCCCTTATGGATATTCATACAATCTGATACGTATCCAGAAGCTTTCCGCACTCTAGTGACTGGAGGGCACAATGATATATGATTAAGAACGTGTCCATTACAAGCTCGAACCATTTTACTTTCTTTCAGATTTCTTTGCTCAATAAATGGTAATATTTTTTCTCCACACATAGCTGTGGTGACCAAGTAGGTTTCAGAGTGTTTTTTCTCGTATATGTTGATTGCAGTACAAACGTGCTTGCTATCCATTTGGATAGAAAACACACAAAATTTTAATGTTGACTCGATTGGCTCTTCCTCACCCATTATTTTATTCTCCAAAAAAGTTAAATTGTGGCCTGCAACATTAAAAACACCAATTCATTCTTTATTAACGAAATTCACAAGAGGTAGACCATAAAAACTTGTATTCCTTGTGTTTCTTAAATCTTGTAGATTTTTTCCAGTTTGCAAGGATGCAAGTTTACTTTGAGTTCGTTGAATATACAGGGTGAGGCACATAAAGTGTTACAGAGCGATAGCACTCAAACTATTGATCATATCTAAAAATCTTTTAGACAAAAGTTTCAGTGTTCGAGAAGGCTGTCATACTGGACCACGCTATTTTTTTATCGGTGGAGGCGCTGAAGGTACGTCAAGGTCAATTCCACTTTTTTAAATGGAACCATGTTTTTTCGATGACATTATTACCGATTTTAAGACGAATTCAGCGACCTACAACACAAGGTACAGTTGCCATCCATTGAGAACTCTCATTTGCCCAATAATGCATATTATGCCTATTCACATTTCCCGTATTTGCGAAGTTAGCTTCATCAGAAAAAAGCACATGACTCAAAAATGAGACATCTGTTCGCATTTTTCTACAAATCCAATTACAGAAATTGACGCGTTTTAGGAAATCATTGCTGTACAAATCCTGATGTAATGACATAGAATACGGATGGAACTTGTGTTGATGTAAGATTCTTAATACAGATCGCTGACTGATTTCACTCTTTTTTTCCATTTCCCTGCTGCTCGCATGTGGAATTAGTGCAGCAAAATCTAAGATAGCAGCCACATTATTTTCATTAACAATTGGTCGACGTTTGACTCGTGTTTGTTTCATTGTACCGAAGCGACAAACGGTCAGCTAATCACTTAAAAGCCGTGTGCGATTTTTGTTGCCTATCCGTATAACGAGATGCATACAAATCTTGAGAGTTTCTGTAATGTTTACGGCATTCCCCCAGCAACATCAACATATAAAAATATTCTTGAAAATCGTTCATTTTCACGTTCCGATGTTCTCACATTAGAAGGTAATGCGTCACTAACTGATATGTCAACAGAAAATACTTACTTTCTGCCGATGTCAACAATACCCTATTGATGTGTATTATCATGGGTATCGTAAGAAATTAAAAGAAATAAAAATGATTTTTCAACTATTTTCATATTCTGCGTGACTAGAATGACCTTGTGTTGTAGGCCGCTGAATTTGTCTTAAAATCGGTAATAATGTCATCGAAAAAAAATATATGGTTCCATTTAAAGAAGTGAAGTTGACTTTGACGTAGCTTCAGCGCCTCTACCGATAAAAAAATAGGGTGGTCCAGTATGACGGCCTTCTCGAACACTGAAACTTTTGTCTAAAACATTTTTGGATATAATCAATAGTTTGAGTGCTATCGCTCTGTAACACTTTATGTGCTTCACCCTGTATGATGTTTTAATATTTCATTCCAAAAAGAATTATTCAAAGCAATTTCTTTATAGGGCTCACCATGATGTGTGATACAATACATTAGGCATTTTCACTTCATAAACAGCTAACTTCATTTTGTCGAACACCGAGGGAATTGTTCACATTGTTATTGTACAGAAAGGCCTTTCATTTTTCAAAATTTTTGCAATAAAAAAGCATTTTATGAAAAAATTTTACTGATGAAAATATGTCTTATTATTCAAAGGGAATTAAAATAAATAAAAGTTGAAAGAAAATAATAGTAATTTTAAATTAATTAGTTGAGTTTGAAATTTTTGTCACTGCCTACATTATCGGAGAATCACTAGTCGCGTATCAGATAGGATACGTTGCCGACAGGTGTCCTCGTAGACAATTCCAAACTCTTATATCGCAAATAATGCAAATAAATTCAATATTTAAAGAATTTGAAAATCTTTCTGTGGAAAAAATGACGCTTTCGACTGCGCTGGGATTCGAGCCCAGGTCTTTCGATTGCCGGTCGACTGCTCTAACCACTGAGCTACTCAGGCGTCCGACATCTCCTTTTCCTCAGGAAGATCTCCTTATATTGCCAAGTGGCTCAGCCTTGCGGCTATAAATTATTTCAAATTAATTAGTTGAGTTTGGAATTTCTGCCTACTGCTGTGTAGCTCAGTGGTTAGAGCAGTCGACCGACAATCGAAAGACCTGGGCTCAAATCCCAGCGCAGACGAAAGCGTCTTTTTTTCCACAGAAAGATTTCAAATTCTTTAAATTTGAATAATAATAACAATAATAATAAATTTGTCAGAATTAGTCAAATTTGGATCATCGACAATTTAGGCTACCTAAAAATTCGTTCGACTCCCGAGACGTTTGAAAGTTTCAATACGTAATTCACGCCATGATTTGGAAAAAAATTATATTTATTTTGAATAACAACAAATAGAATTTTCATGAATACCGTCATTTTCGGAATGTTGTGATACTAATTACGTAACAGCACTTTGAAAATTTAAAAGAAAAATGTGATTTGATTCATATCTGATATTAAAAATCTTCTATAGTACCTCAGAATTCCTCTAGCCTAGGGAAAAAAGTGTGTAACTTAGAAAAACTGGAGGTTTCACGGAGAAACTCAAAATGCGGAAAGATATCAGCTTTTTCGTGCAAAAATAAAACCTCCGTGAAACCTCAAGTTTTGCTAAGTTATACACTTTTTCGTCTAAGCTAGGGGAATTCTGAGGTACTGTAGAAAAATTCAGATGTCGAATTCGAACTTAGCGACTCGAAATACGTAGACTGAGAAAAAAAATGCTATTGAATCAAAAGCATTTCTTTCCAAAAGCATGTATACTATTAATTCATAAAAATATAGTACAAGAACCAATAAATATGTTACTAATCCTATAGCATATTGATTTGAATCCATGATATACATACTTTTGGAAGGAAATGCTTTTGATCCAATAGCATTTTTTTCTCAGTGTAGAAACCACATTGTTTTATTAACTTCCCTTAGATAAATATTGCTTTAACGGAGCCTGAAATGTTTCGTGCGCAGTCAATTGTAATATTTTAATTGATCAAAAATACTATTGGTTTAGTATAATTACTACTGGTTCAGCAGCAGCAACTTCACAATTTTCTTACTTGCAGAAATATTGTCCGAAAATTCCTATGTAATGATGCAAATCTCGCATTGCAAACTTAACAATAGTATATATTACGTGCCTAGGCGCACAATGAGGGTTATTGCGTGACGAGCGACAATGCTAGCAGGAGATCGAAGCCAAGGCGTAGTCGAGACGTAGCTGAGGCAAAGCCGAGACAAAGCCGAGACGAATCCGAGGCGCGATCAGTCCTGCGAGCATTGTCGCGAGTCTCGCAATGTCCCGAATTGTGTGCATTGGCACATATTCTATTTAATGTGACTGTGGTGCGGATACGAGTTTTTATGCCTACATTGGAATCTTATCTAGTACTTATTGTAGTTGTTTGCTGCGCTAGTTGTACGAAGCGGGCCCAAATTGTCGACTAGTCCCGGCCATTTTGATTTTATCGGTCTTGTGTAGTAGTCAGTGCTAACGCTGTACGAAGAAGAAGAATAAGAAATAGATTGCGTTCCGCTGTAAGACTATAATGCGCATGCGCAGTTCAATTTCTACATTGTATTCCTCTGTAACGGAATGTACAACATTGCTTTACTCTCAGCTGTAACGGAAAAACGAGTTTCCGCGGTTGAGGCACATAATAGTAGATTGTGTACCAATGGCGGCATGGTGGCGATTGTGACGAGTGCGAAGTGTACCCGCCCGAGCATAGCGAGGGCGGTATTCACACGAGTCACATCGCTACCATGTCGCTCGAGGTACACACGACGTTTTGTGTCCAAATTGGTGGAAAAAGTCACGTTGCGTGCGAGTGCGTAGTTAGCCGCGGGCAGTCAAGTTTCGTGCGGTATGAACATTTTGCCCGTTGGAGCGGGCGGTATATGAACATTTTGCCCGTTGAAGCGGGCGGTATGAACATTATCGCCCTTTGAAGCGGGCGGTATGAACATTTCGCCCGATTTTGACGCCGAGGCACAATTGACTGCATGCCGCTCTAGGCACAAGCATGCAATGCGACTTTTTCCGCCCGTTTGGACACAATAGTATATTACGTGCCTAGGCGCACAATGAGGGTTATTGCGTGACGAGCGACAATGCTCGCAGGAGATCGAAGCCAAGGCGTAGTTGAGGCATAGGTAATGCGTAGTCGAGGTGTAGCCGATGCGTAGTCGAGACCTAGCTGAGGCAAAGCCGAGACGAAGCCAAGGCGCGATCAGTCCTGCGAGCATTGTCGTGAGTCCCGTAATTTCCCGAATTGTGAGCATTGGCACGTATTCTATTTTATGTGACTTCGGTGCATATACGAGTTTTTGTGCGTACACTCGAATCTAATCTAGTATTGTAGTTGTTTGCTGCGCTAGTCATTACACTTGATAATTCGCGACTAGTCCCGGCCATTTTGATTTTATCGATCTTGTGTAGTAGTAATGGATTTTAATAGACGCATGCGCAGTTCAAATGTACAAGGCTTTGCCAGTAAGGTGCTAACGCTGTACGAAGAAGAATAAGAAGAAGATTGTGCTCCGTTGCATGGCTATAGGCACATGCGCAGTTCAATTTTTACATTTCATTTCTCTGTAGCGCAATATACTACATTGCGCTACTGTTAACTGTAGCGAAAAAACGAGTTTGCGCGCCGGTGACACATAAAATCATGAACGATCTTTTGCTGTCTGAGTACAGAATTTCAAAAATATACTTAAAAGATAAATAAATAATAATGTAATGGAAACCTTAAAAATGAATATTTATTTCACAACTAAAGGTAAAAATATATAAAACAAATACTATTAAAACATCATTTTATGGAAATATACTTACCATATGTTTTCTGTATTACTACCATTGTTACTGTAGTGGCACATAGCACAAAAAACAAGACTGTCATTGTTTAAGGAATGTAAGAATCTGTTTTTATCTCAATCGGTGGGTTTATATAAGAAGCATTGATGCTAAAGGTGCTTTTATACCTTTCCATCTACGGGTCTAGAAATTCCCGCAATTACTTCCTACAATTGAATTTTTCGATCCGTAGCGGAGAGATATAGAATCACTTTTACAGTAGATGATTTTTTTACGGCGCATGCGTCAATAAATACTCGGCTATCTAAATTTGTTGACTAAAAAGTGTAAGATCATTTGAACTATGCCGATTATCAAAAATTGAGATGTGCTCCGTTTTTCAGTCAAAGAGACAGTTTTAGACGGATTTTCATATTTAAGTTTTTTTTATATGAAAAGATATTGGATTTATATGAAACTCAACATCCTCTTTTTTCAATAAAGAAGGTCGTTAAAAATGTCCAGAATTGACTCAAAAACTAGACAAAAAAACAGTATGGTTTGAGAGAACTATATTTTCGTCCTCAGAACCAAAAAATATTGTTATCAGACCAATGCTACTGGATGGTCCTCAGAACTTTACTGGTGTTTCTAAACGTCATATTGCTCCACGAAGGATACAAGTTTGCTCACATGATAATACGATATATAGCGATCGTAAGCAAATTATTATAAAATATATATGTTATGAATATGTGAAAAAATGAAGATTTTCAAGCTCCCAAATTTTTATTTATGATCTGCGAAAAGGATAAAATTTTCACTTTGAATATATAGATAGATATCCTTTAAAAATATATTTAAATAAATTTAAATTTAAAAATATATTTATATGTTCGATATGAAAATTTGATCTTTTCGCAGATTATAAATAAAAATTTTGAAACTTGAAAAATTTGTAGGGATATATTGTAGATTTTCTCACAGTGCATGGTCAAATCTCTTGAAAATAAGTTTATGATTGAAACTGGTTTTTTAAAATTAGTAATGCCGGAGAAAAATTATTCGAGGAAGGTGAGGGGGGAGGGGTGCAGTTTAAAAATTATGCTTGCGTGATTTACGATTTCGGATAATAAGATTTAAAAAATGCAATTATATTTTAACATTTTTTCAAAATAGGAGTCATGAAAAGTTATCCAAATTCTACAAAATGTAATATCGACAGAATATTTTCATGGATTTTACTTGGATTTTCAAAAATACAATTTTATTTCCAGAATTGAATTGCAATATGTATTATGCAATGTATTATTATTATTTTTTATCTAAATTTAGAGAATAATTCTTTAAGTTTTCTGAAAATGTAAAAAATAGCAGAATTAGGTTGAACAAGTTTACCTGCTTTAGTAAGTCGAGCATCAGGTCGACTCATCTTGACTGAAGATTCTATATTGTTAACTAAGTCAGCAGTGTTAATGAAAGCGTTTTTACAAAGGGAGCAAGTTGAAACTTTTGGGTGCTTAGCACATACATTCCCGTCAGTATAATAAATCATGCAGTCTACAATAGCAGGTAAGTCAATCATGGTCGACTGCATTACCAATTTCTTCGAAATCAGAGTTATCATTGTTAATTACAATCTGAAGCTTATTCTTGATATCTTTAATGGCACTTTTCTTTCATGATCAATAAAGTTCTTTGAGTCTTGAAATGGATATTAAAGATGGAGAAGGCTCGTCTTGAAGGGGAGAACAATTTCCAAATTTTGGAGGTTTAAAAATACTGAAGGCACTTAAAATCTTATAAACTTGCAGGAAAGTAGGCATGCTAGGATGATAATTGAGCACGCCGATCAAATAAGGGCCTCTCCGCTCGAAAACATTGAACGCCCATAAGACTCAATAAGCACTTGTCAAGTTTTGAACTTTCGATACCAGTGGACTTATCAAAAGTGCGAAATGGACTATTATTTTTTGTACATTAGAACGCCATAAAAAATCGGCAATAATTATCCCGTCTTCGCGTTTGATTGTAGATCACAAAAATGAAAAAAAAGTCGCTTATCAACTTTTGAACTTCTATATTTCAAATATTCCACTATCTGTTTTGGGTCATTCACGACTTTCTATAGTGGCTTAATGCGTGGGAGGAAAAGATAAACGCTGACCTAATACTCGAAAAAGAAGTTTCAACAGCGAGTACAGCCGATGGTTTACGAATCACATTGACATCTACAATTGATTTAACTACGTACTTGATTTGACAGCGTAACTATAAATGAGTTGAAACTGGAAGAGTTAATCAGGACCCCTTAGAGGTACATTTCGATTATAGTTTACATTTTGAATATATAATTGAACTTTTATTTAAAGCTCGCAAATAATTATTTCATGGACATTATACAATTAAAATTCAGTATATATATTATCAATATGTGAATAGGCTATAATAAAATTCATCTCAGTCTTTTCGCTTAACTTGCGTTATATCAGGCCAATTAATTATTCAAAAAATTTCTCCATATATTCTTGAATAATAGTGGAAACAGTTTCATTTATTTTCTCCTGTACATTTTTTTTGTAACTTTGTGTTTCTCTTCACATTCAACGATTTTTCGGCACTACTTAATTAGTTTATGGTACAAATTGAGCACACCGATCAAATAAGGGCCTCTCCGCTCGAAGACGGGTAGAAGTATTGTCCACTTTCCAAATCGAGGCGAAAATTTTTTTCTTTCAGAAAAACGTTAAACAAAAAATACTGTGATGCTCAGCTCAATAAAGCGCATCTTTTTGGTATATTAATTTTCTTCCCTGATAATTTGTTTATTCACTGTAAAATAAACAATAGGTTTTTTCATACCTTCGAAAATCAATGCCGTTTAGAACTAAAATTGCTGAAACTCAACTAATATTAAACCGATTTTGTTGAAATTTGGTTTGTGAATTCCCATGGCGCTATACTCGGCACCGAAATCATAGAATTTTCGAAAAATATGGTATTATAATTATTATTTATTAATTTATCAGCAGTGGTTGGAAATCAATCAATTTTGTTTCGACTTGCGAGGAATTTTTTTCGTATTGTAGCTAGGATAAACTTCCAGTGGAGGAGTTAGTGAGGATCGTCTGAAAAAGTTTTTGGGAAAAAGTGATGTTGGTTGGATCAATACTTGATGAGATAGAAACGTTTTACTGAGAGCGCGGACAAAGTCGCTCGCGCGCCCCTTGTTCTCGTGCCCGTATTAAAAAAAAAAATAACATTTACTTTGCACGCACTAAAAAAATTGCACTAAATAACAAAATAACAAAATAAAATTGCACTAGATCACGCTTTTATTTTTAATATAAAATATGCATTAAAAACTTAACATCTACCTTACTAGTTTCTTTTAATTTAGAGAAACTGTTTCTCTTTAACTTTCGCAGTTTTTTTTCATTTCTTTGGCATAGGGTCAGTTTCTTCTTTTTATCTTTAATTAAATTTATTATTAGTTTTAAAAATGCGCAAAAAGAAAGAGAGGCAAACGTTTCGGCCACATATGGGGGCCCTCTTCAGTGCCATAAATTCAAAGATTAATTCCAAAGATAAAAAGAAGAAACTGATCCTATGCCAAAGAAATGAACAAAAATTCTATTAATTTGGGTCAATACAATAATAGACATGTTATCAAACATGTCACTGTGAAATTTCGCAGTTTTGTTTCGGAATTATCTTTTAAAACAGTCGTTTTCGCTATTGTCATAGATTTTTCTACCTTTTCTTTTGCACAATTTTTCTCGAATTTTTCTTTGTAGTCAAATTCAAAGAGGAATCTTCAATTATTTTTTGAAAAAATTCTTTACCTTCTGGACTTAAATAACGAAGCAAAGACTTGACATCAGTGATTTTTGCTGCACTTATACCAATGGAACTCGCAACTTCTGTTTTCTGTATACAATACACAAAAAATGAGACTGTAAAGATCATTTAAGTAGGATTTTATAAAATAAATAATATCAAAAACTCATCTAGTGCAATTTTCGGAATAAATTAATTATCTTATCGCTGAGCATGTATTTCCAACGGATACAAATATAGAATAAAAAAAGATGTAATTACAAAATGTAGAAGCATGTAATAAAAAATTCTATGAATACATTAATCCGGTCATTTTCTATTATTTTGCATGAAAGACATAATTTAAAATTATATTGCATAATTTGCGACGCTCTTTGAATTTCACAATGTCAGAAGATGTAATATGTCTAAGATTCTAAGTTGAAAAAGATAAGTGTCAGTGGTTTTGTAACTGATAAAACTTATCAACAATGTCATTGTAAATGTTCAAAATAAATTTTTTAACAACCATCGTTCAATTGCATACAAAGTAAATGTATTTTTTTTATACGGGCACGATAACAACGGGCGCGCGAGCGATTTTGTCCGCGCTCTCAGTAAAACGTCTCTATCTCATCAAGTATTGCTCCAACCAACATCACTTTTTCCCAAAAACTTTTTCAAATGATCCTCACCAACTCCTCCACTGGAAGTTTTTCCTAGCTAAAATACGAAAAAAATTCCTCGCAAGTCGAAACAAAATTGATTGATTTCCAACCACTGCTGATAAATTAATAAATAATAATTATAATACCATATTTTTCGAAAATTCTATGATTTCGGTGCCGAGTATAGCGCCATGGGAATTCACAAACCAAATTTCAACAAAATCGGTTTAATATTAGTTGAGTTTCAGCAATTTTAGTTCTAAACGGCATTGATTTTCGAAGGTATGAAAAAACCTATTGTTTATTTTACAGTGAATAAACAAATTATCAGGGAAGAAAATTAATATACCAAAAAGATGCGCTTTATTGAGCTGAGCATCACAGTATTTTTTGTTTAACGTTTTTCTGAAAGAAAAAAATTTTCGCCTCGATTTGGAAAGTGGACAATACTTCTACCCGTCTTCGAGCGGAGAGGCCCTTATTTGATCGGTGTGCTCAATTTGTACCATAAACTAATTAAGTAGTGCCGAAAAATCGTTGAATGTGAAGAGAAACACAAAGTTACAAAAAAAATGTACAGGAGAAAATAAATGAAACTGTTTCCACTATTATTCAAGAATATATGGAGAAATTTTTTGAATAATTAATTGGCCTGATATAACGCAAGTTAAGCGAAAAGACTGAGATGAATTTTATTATAGCCTATTCACATATTGATAATATATATACTGAATTTTAATTGTATAATGTCCATGAAATAATTATTTGCGAGCTTTAAATAAAAGTTCAATTATATATTCAAAATGTAAACTATAATCGAAATGTACCTCTGAGGGGTCCTGATTAACTCTTCCAGTTTCAACTCATTTATAGTTACGCTGTCAAATCAAGTACGTAGTTAAATCAATTGTAGATGTCAATGTGACTCGTAAACCATCGGCTGTACTCGCTGTTGAAACTTCTTTTTCGAGTATTAGGCCAGCGTTTATCTTTTCCTCCCACGCATTAAGCCACTATAGAAAGTCGTGAATGACCCAAAACAGATAGTGGAATATTTGAAATATAGAAGTTCAAAAGTTGATAAGCGACTTTTTTTTCATTTTTGTGATCTACAATCAAACGCGAAGACGGGATAATTATTGCCGATTTTTTATCGCGTTCTAATGTACAAAAAATAATAGTCCATTTCGCACTTTTGATAAGTCCTCTGGTATCGAAAGTTCAAAACTTGACAAGTGCTTATTGAGTCTTATGGGCGTTCAATGTTTTTCGGGTCGTCGGGCCAGTTTCTAGGGACGAATTCTCCGCCAAACTTGGTACCTTTGTATGTTCTTGTTTTCTTTGTGTACAGCTGTATTTGACTCCAGGTTGTTGTTTGCAAAAAAAAATTTTCAGGTTTCTAATTAATCAGATTTCTGATAAATCGAAAATCCCATGAAGTAATAATTGTCCACACACCAGAAGTTGCGATCGAACACAGCAGCGAAATAATCAATTGCCGCTTGGAAATATCAAGTTTTGAACTGCCAACATATGTCGAGTTACCATTTAGTCCAGACGATTTAGTGAAAAGCGCGATGTTTTCTTGGAGCAGGCTGAAAAATTGAGTTTAGGCGTCAAAAAATAAGTCAAATAAGTCAAAAATTTAACTGAGTCATTTCTGGCTTAATGTTCACCAGTGATTTCAATTTTATCAATATCTGAACCGTATTTCCATTTACGACAGTACTGCCTTAAATGTGTTTGATCGAGTTTTTCACTTAAAGACTCTTTTTGGACATTAAGCAATTTTTTTTTACATTTCTGAAACATATTTTTGTATATATATGATATATATATGAAGCGTCACTTGCGTTCTTAATTTCTGCCTTCTTTCAAGTTTTCTTCGCTCCTATGTTAACTGGTATTTATTTTTACTCAAAGGACTCAACATGTTTTTCAATCGTTGGGTATAGATTTAAATAAGGAAGTGGCTTCATCGCCGACTTCTTCAAACTCAGTCTTATCAACCTCGTTTCGTTCATCAGTCATAGATTTTATCACAAAATTAGTTTCGGTGTTTGATTTATCCTCTCCTTTCTCAGAAACAATTGGAAAATTATTATTGCTATCCATTGTCACATTATTTTCACAAGAGGTTGATACTTGAATATTTTTACACAAAATTGAAACTTCAGTCTCTTTAGAATCAACTTGCCTTTCAGCCTCTTTAAATACCAAGGCTTCTCGAATTTTTGGAGGCTTTGAAAGCAAAGAAAAGTCTCTCTTCTTCAGATACGTTCGGCGTTTCCTTGTTTGCGACACATATTGTGGGCAAACTGGAAGTTGCAAGGGCAAGGCATCGTCTTTTAATCTTAGCATTTAATACTTATACTGAAAAAAAATAAAATCAACGAGCGCGAGAGGGAATCCCTCTATACCCTACTTGCTGTTATGCACGTTACTGTTTTAAATTCGAACGCGCTTTATCTCATAGTAGTGGGGGAAGAGGGGTCGATCAGCTACTCGTTGTAGGGAACGGTGATGCGCTCGTATAAGGGAACGCTCGTTGGAGGGAATCTTGAGTCAGACTCGAGAAAGCCAGGGCTAGACAGAAACAAATGGTGCTGGAGGTGCTGCGAGGCGGGGCATGTTGCTGGGACCTGCACCGGGAAGCCGCGATGCTACCTCTGCGCCGCAAGAAAGGATAAGCGGATAAGCCCCGAGACGGCCACGTTCCAGGGACTATGCGTTGCGCGGCTTTTCGGGAGGCAGCCCCCAAGAGGAAACCGTGAGAAGCCGCGAATAAAGGCTAAGCAGGCAGGACAAAAAGACGCCGAGGTTGGGCGTATTGCGCCCATAGACAATGACCCTGAAGTAATGCTAACGCGGTTTCCGGCGTCATTGTCTGGCGAGGAAACAGGGGAGTTTCGATTTTAGTGGGTATTGCTTCGGCCGAGTCCCACACAGCGTGCGTAAATGCATTCTCTCTCTCCCCTGAAAAATAAAATAAAATAAATGCGATCCCAATGTCAGTTTATAGCCAGTATTTGGATTCTGTATACAGCCAGCACTCAACCAGTACTGTCCCGAAGGTTGGCACACCTCCTTTGTCGGAATTTTGCCAGTAATAGTAATCAGTAGTAAACCAGTAGAGTGTCAACTGTCAATGATATCCCTATTCAGAGTTTTGCCAGTACTGCCAAAGAATACCGCGACAGCACTACGCCAGTAGTAAGCCAGTAATACGCCAATGTTTGACACAGTATTGACAGGCAGTATTGGCATTACTCCTCGGTTACAACTGGCACAATACTGCGCCGGTTGTAAATACTGTCTGGCCTCCTACTTTTCCACCTGGGGTGTTAAAACTGCTTAAGTTTGTGATACTGCTTATGCTGAAGTTGAGTTTCTGAATGTGAAAATTTTAGTTCTGTATGATGCAGCGAGAGATAGCAATTATGACTACCTAGAAATTAATGATATTGTATTAAGACATTTGTTTGAAGTCGTGAAAACCGAAAACAATGACATTATTAAAGTAACGGAATTGAAAGAAAAATGTGACTTTATCAACACTGATGGGGATAGGACTTATATCTCAACCCTCCAAAACATATATGAAATTCAATGAAATGATTTTATTTTCGATAATTATAAATATATAAAATAGTATACTTTAATAAAAAATTTAATTAATTATACTATCTACTGTTTGTTTTTTTTCCAAAAATTAGTATCGTTTCATTTCTCTGAACCTATAATTCATATTTGCTTAAATTGAATTTCTGGTTCCATTAGCCAGATAGGAACCGGATAGAACCGCAGAGCAGATACACTTTCACCTTAACAATTCACAAGTCGCCAACCGCCTTATAGAGACCGGATAGGGTCTGGGTAGAAACATATTTTTGTATTTTAATTTCTGGTTCCATTAGCCAGATAGGAACCGGATAGAACCGCACAGCAGGTGCATTTTTACCTTGATAATTCACAAATCATCAACTGCCTTATAAAGACCGGATAGGATTCGGGTGTAAACATATTTTTGTATTTTAATTTCTGGTTTCATTTATCAGATAGAAACCGGGTAGGACCGGGTAGCAGATGCACTTTCACCTTAACAATTCTTAAGTCGCCAGCTGCCTTATAGAGACCGGATAGGATCCGGGTATAAATATATTTTCGAATTTTAATTTCTGGTTCCATTTACCAGATAGAAACCGGGTAGGACCGGTTGGCAGATGCACTTTTACCTTAACAATTCTTAAATCGCCAACTGCCTTATAGAGACCGGATAGGGTCCGGATAGAAATCTAATTTTGTATGATAATATTTAATTTCTAGTCCCACTTGCCGGATAGGAACCGAGTAGGACTGGATAGAATACTTTACAACTTATTCTATATCACCATTTCCCGGATAATGACCGATTAGACCCAGATAGATCGCGCAAAATAAAATTACAGACAAGATAAAAACAGTTTAGAACCGGGTAAAACCCGAATAGTTATGCATCCGGTTTCCACTCGATTTCTACCTGAAATTTTAAGCAGGGTTAGAGGACTACGCAATTTCTTATACTGGACGTGTAGCTTTTCTTATACAAGCTATATTCCTAGTTCTGTTAAAAGAACTGCTACAAGAATATTTCAGGATTCCGTGCAGAGATTTTCAATAGGGCATAGATGGATTCGGTTTGAAATGTTGATTTGGTTTGACAGGGAATGGCAAGGATTGATTTCGAAACAAATTTTGAAATGGCACGGACTCGCGGGAAAAGAAGTCGAATCCAAAACTTGCACCATGATTTATATATTGTTTACAATATCTTCATCTTTGAAGATCTTTTGGATTTTCAAGAGTATTTACACTTATGATGCCTCTAATTAACAAATTAAAAGAGCGAACAACACATTTGTAAATTGTTAAGCGAGGATTCTTGGTAAAGTTTCGAAAAGGAAATAAATCCAAACCATTCCGAAACCTGTTTCCGAATCATTACAACCATGGAGTCGTTCGGATTAAAAATTCAGTTTGTATCATTCTAGACATAATTTGACTATATTATATCGGAACTTTATCATGAAAATAATTAAGATCAATCTGCATCATGAAAAACCGTTTATTTTCATTACAAAACTAAAAATAAAATATCAATTATTTACTATTATTATTATTTACAAACTCATCAAAACAATAAATAAGTTTCCAGTTTATTTTCGTTCTTGATTAAAATTTAAATATGTTACTAGTTTTTAATTAAATTCCAATATCTTGCCCTCAAAATTCCATTTTCATGTCTGTAACAAAAAATTCATTATAATAAGCAAAATATTAAGTACAAAATACATTAGTTTTTATGAAATATTTTACGCACCATTTTGAGCGATTTTTTCAGCTCTGTTTGAGTCTTCCAAATTCCTCAGAAATTCCTGGAAGATATGTAAAGATTTATTCAAGCTTGTTTTCTTGTAGTCTCTGATCCTTCTCACGTCAATGGATTCTTCTTTTTCACGAGCCAGTTCTTTTGCATCAAAAGCGTCAACTTCATTAAGCAAAGTTTGAATTGTAGGTACAGAGTATGGATCAAAATTATCCACTGTTTTTGGATTGAATGGAACGCAAACTTTCGTAGTTTTTGGATGGACACAATAAGGAGATTTTAACAAGTGATTTAAAGCTTTTGAGACGTGAATATCTAATCTAGGATAAGAATACTGAATCATTATCTCTTCTATTAAATGACTTGACCGCCACTTTCTTGATTTCTGAAATATATTATGACATTTAAGTCACAAGAAGCATTGTGAGAATTATGAAGAAACGAAATTTTTTTAATGTTGTACCGATTGAAATTGTTGGGTATAATATTTATTGAAGGCTTCCCATCTGGCTTTGCTCGTTGTATGTTTATCAAATAGGGTTTTAACTTCTGTTCGTACTTCCTCGTCTGTATGAATAATTTCCAAGAACTTGGTGACACCTTCCTTGGTTCCGAGCATATTTTGTTCCTCAACGCACATTGAGACGAAGACTGGTCTTATAATATTCAATGCTCGACTAAAAATTAGTAACATATTAATATCTTAAATACTTTCTTCACTATTTTTAGAGAAAAGTCTAATCGAATTAGAAATAAATGTTATAAATAAACATCATTACTTGACACAGTGATGCAGCTTTTGAGGCAGCTTTACTTTCTTTTTCATAAATGCTCCACCTCTTATTAGTTGCAAATATTCGGCAACTGCACTTCGAGCAGATGCATTAAGATTTCTGGCTTTCTTGTCGCAAACCCAACAATGGATTCCTCTTCGTCCAGAAAAGACCCAAAGAATATGACGAAATCCAAAATCCTCTGTAAAAAGTCAGGTAAAAGGAAAAGTTAGCACATTCATTTATTTTGATAGGATTATTTCCTATTTGTTTATTTTTTAAAGTGTTATACCTCTCAATGACGCGTCAATTACTTTGCAAGCTATCGCCATATATTTCCAACATTTGTTGCAAATATCAGTTCCCGAACAACAAGTCCTTACCTCGTCGTAATCAGTCATATCAATATCAAATACGACTTCTTTTTCGACGGGATAGAATTTCGTTCCGTACTTGTGTTCTGTTGGTCTAAAGATAGAAAATAAATTTATTACAAAAAAAGCCGATTTAAAAGTATAGATAAATTTCGATATTTTTCCGAATGAAGTTATTTTCTGTAATAAAACTCTCTTGAAATGTATTAAAATCATCTTGAAAATTTGAATTATGATTTTATGGAGGAAAAAAATCAATTATAGCATCGGATGTAGAAAATTTTCGGTGGATAAGATATAGATGCAAAAAGGTGAATAGAATTGAAATGTACTAATGATAAAAATTCTATTTTATAATTTTATAAAATATGTTCAATAAATGTAATTTGAACCTGTGTACAATATTCAAACGTAACATATCATTTAATGGCAAATCGAAAAGTATTGAAAAGATTAATTTACCTTTGTGGTATTTCCTGTTGATTTTTACACTCTTTAAAGTTAAATATATTCTAAAGTTTTGACTACCAAACGCCAAAACCTGACGACCAAACATCAGCAAACGAACATAAAAGCATTCCAAAAGGAATTTTTGAAAAATATTAAAATGGTGTGCCACCGTGAAGTTAGCACCCCAACTTTGAAACCTTAATAACTTTTTTAATTTTGACTGCCAAACGTTAAAACCTGACTACCAAACATTAACAAACGACTAACAAACGATTGCAACAATTTTTATTCAGAAATTCCAAAAAGTGGTGTGCTACCGTGAATTTAGCACCCCAACTTAAAAACCTTCATAACTTTTTTAATTTTGACTACCAAACGCCAAAACTTGAATACCAAACACTAACAAACGACTAACAAACGATTCCATATAATAAAATCAGAAAATATTATAGTCGGTATGCTAACTTCACGGGCATTATTAATTTAATAGTTAAAATGATTTTTGTATATAAAGGCATTGAAAATTGTAGATAAACTTTAAAATCACTTACGGAACATTGTAAATGGCTCCAATATCAATTTTGTGTGGATTAAGTCTTTTCATTTCAGTCATGAGTTGATTCAAGTTCTTAAAAGCTTGAAATCTAATATAAACATCGTCTTGAACCGTGAATGAAAATTCTCTACGTGAAAAGAGTTTTGCTAAAATAAAAATAAACATGAATTTTAGATGATATGAATCGTTCGAACACTGACAGTATATAACCTCTATCCTAGAGATAAAAATTGAATTAACTGTATAATAGGAAATAAAATTATTGATAACTACCATTTCCATAGCTCAGCCATCGATAATAATCATTGTAGGGAAAAAGTCGTTGATAATAAACCCTTAAAAGGTCTAATAAATTATCTTGTAATGCCATTTCTTCCTGAGACCCTTGAGACGCGTAAATCCGTAAATATTTTTGGCGGGTCGATACTCAATACATGTGACATAACCTCAACAAAAAACCATAACTGCCATAACAGCTTTTAGGGATTCAAAGTTTTTTATAAAAAAACATTTTTTTTAAATATCAGTTTAAAATATGGTAAGATATAACTTTCTGTTCCACAATATGTAACTATAGTTCATCAATTGAAGGGTCTCACGGCATAAGATCCTAAGTGCAAAAAAAAATTACAAGAGAGACAAAAACTATGCTTATAACCGTTTCTAATATTGACAGATATTGATTTTTGAGCAGAACGTCCTGAATGCCATTGAATAATAAATAATTTAAAAAAATAATAAATCATTACTCATCATTACTTTTTATTTTCAAACAGAATTGAAAATATTAAAGTAGTAAAAGAAACTAAAAAAATTATTATTCCTTCCTGCTGCGTACTGATATTTTATTTATAATAATTGCTTAAAACTCAACATGTGCTAAAAATCAATGGAGCACAAAAAGTATACAATTGAAGTTAGTAACATTTTATTGTTCAAACGGTTCAAACCAAACGAATACTGTTGATGTCTGTGAAGTTAGCTCTGCAACTATTAAATATAGTACTTTTGGTTTTTGGAGAAGTTTGGTGGTTGTTTGGTGGTCGTTAGGTGGTAGTTTATAACGTTTGGTGGTTGAAAATAAAGAAAATATAGAATTTTGAAAATTGTAGTGCTAACTTCACACTTGCACTATACTTCAATGTTCATCAAAAATTTGTTGTCGAGTCGTTTGGTGGTAGTTTGGTAGTCGTTAGGTGGTGGTTTTTATGTTTTGGTGGTCCAAATTAAAAAAGATACAGAATTTTATAATTTCACTAGCTTTGCATCTATAACCTCTTTCATGCTTACTTTGAACTTATTTTGTTTATGGAAAATAGAAATAAATTTTTTTAGTGGAAAAAGTTATTTTTTTCAACTGTTTCAAGTATAAATATAATAATTATATCATTATAACTATTATAACTTTTAGTTTAACCCACTTCGAATTCGAGTATAATATTTTACAGGAACATGAAATAGCATTTAAAGATGCAGTTTGTAATTAAACGAGTTTTCAAAATTTTGGCACTCATGACATGCCGTGACCCCCTTCAATTATTATTTCACTCTGAAACATTCAATATTCTGATGAGATTTTACTCAACAATTTTGAGTTTTATATTATATATTTTTATCTTAAAAGTTTAACGATTTTCAATTTTGCATATTTAATATTAAAATGGGGTTATTACTCGTAAAGGTACTTGTACAATAGCAATAAATTCAAAGCGCATGAAATAAAGATAACTTTAAAACATTACCAATTTTCGTAGTGAAGTTAATAAAATGTCTTAAGTAATAAAAAGTAGATTTTTTGCTTTGACAGCAAAATTTTAAAACACAAAAAAATTTACTGTAGAGACAATTAAATTCCTGATTTTTATCAATCTTCTACAATAATTTCAATTTCTCATGTATCAAGAAGAATTTAATTCATCGCATAACTATAACTTCCATCTTTTTTCAGAAGAGTAATTACTAAAAATGAGTGCTCACATCGAATCCGGAATGCAATTACTTGCAAGACTCTCCAAGAGCTGTAAAACATCTCTTCAAGGACTGGACAACAATCTTTTTCCAGAAGGACTTCAGGCGAAGCAAACGATAGAAATATCTGGCAATCCAGGATGTGGAAAAACTCTTCTTTTAACGCAATTAATTGCATCCTGTATTCTGCCTTCCGAATACAACCAAGTCTCTATCAACGGTTTCAACATGAACGTTCTTTTCATAAACACAGATCACCACTTCCGTGTTTCAAAGCTCTCAGAAATGATGCGAAATATTATCAAAAACTCGTTCAAAAATCAGGAAAAACTCAGCGAGGCAAATCTCAAACAAATAATCGAGATATCTTTGAAAAATCTCCTGATAATTAATTGCTCAGACTATAATCAATTTCTTTGTACCTTGTATTCTTTGCCAGATATTTTTAATTCTAATAGCAAAATCGGCCTCGTCGCACTCGATGGTATATCTGCATTTTATTGGCAAGA
Source organism: Diplolepis rosae (assembly GCA_030998225.1). Taxonomy (NCBI): domain Eukaryota; kingdom Metazoa; phylum Arthropoda; class Insecta; order Hymenoptera; family Diplolepididae; genus Diplolepis; species Diplolepis rosae. The sequence goes on from JAPYXD010000695.1 coordinate 4,600,130, forward strand.
TAGAGAATTAGGTAATGCGAATTCACTAACCATTAATTCTTACTTGTCATATATACTGACTCTCATCCAAGAATCTGCCTTTCAATTCAACGTGAAAACTATATTTACAAAACATGTAGAATTTGTATCTAAAGGTAAAAGCGTCTCTGAATGCGTTTCAAAACCAACTCTGGGAGAAGTGAATCACAGGATAAATCTTTTAAAGGAAATCGATTCGTCTGTAGGGTTATGTAAAGTTGAAACAACCGATTGCCAGAGATCTTTTGAATATGAGACGAGCGAAGAAGCTATAAAATGGCTTGAAGCTAAACATTAAAAACAGAAAATATATCTTTTAATTAAAAATGTAAATTAACTTAAACTTGAAGCGCTTTATCACATTAAATTTGTATTTATATTGCTCAAAAGATTCTTATCTAGAACATCTAAAGGATTCAGTAATCTAGAACCCGCTAGTGTTATTTTAGGGTAAGTTGATTTTTTTGAAGAGATTTTATCCTGGACGATTCTTGCTTCGTCTGCTGTTATTCCTCCAAGGACGTAAATTATTATCCATGAATTATCCGATGGGTGTTTTGCTCTGCCTTTCATTAAGAGGCTAAAAGAAATTTTTGAATTATTATTTTATGATTTTAATATTACATAGAGTACATAGTTTGTGGAAATGTTTATCTTAATCAACTTTGAAAAGTTTTTATACTACTTACTTGAAACCAGCAGAAAACAGAGAAGAGGTTTTGCACTGAATATCGGAAATTTCGGGCTTATTTGGGTCAAGTAAATCTGTTACGAGTCTTTCTACAAGTCCAATACATTTTGCAATTTCCTGATAATTGGGTTTAGCAATAATAGACCTGGAAAGCAATTTTTTAAATTAAGTTCATATCGAAGAAAATGTTTTATATGAAATTAATAAATTTGAGAATATATTACCTGTAATTTTGGAGTATTTTTCGTTGATTTGCTATGACATGAAGCAGGTTCATAATCTGACTTGCTACTTGCTCTGAAGCTTCCTTCGTTGCTTCTTTGTCTGTTACCCCTAATAGTGAGAAATTCAAACAAATAAATTCTGGTAAATACAACTACAAAATTTAAATATTAAAATCGTTTAATTACCTAAAAGGAGTAAAGTTTGATGATAGATAGATATTTCTTCACTAGGCACTATTTCATTAGACTTTTCGATGTCTTCAAAAATAGCATCAGCCAAAGCGACTTGCAATTGTTCTTCTTGCTGAATGGAAAAATGAATTTCGGTTCCAGCGAGTGAATAAACATAAATTAAGAGAACGAGTAAATTTTCCATATCCAATCCTCGAGTTGTTCGAGATTTAATAACACTACTTAGCTAAAAAGTTTTGATATAAATCAAGTTAAAATATAAAGTGACTGACTACAATATTAATTCATTTATTATAGAAGAATTACCTGAGCAACAATGCTTGAAGCATCTCGACTGACTGCTAGATTTTGAAGCACCAGTTTTTCTAGACTTACTAATAAATCCAATTGAGCTGTTTTATTCGATTTCAAAGCTTGAATAGTAGCAATGATTATCTAAAAAAAGATATATAGTGGATAAATCAGCAGCTAAAAGATCTAATATCAAGTAAGGGAATTAATTTCTTACTTGGAGTGTTTTGCTCGAACGTGCCAAAGATTCAATACTCTCAGAGTCTCTAATTTTGTGAATTAATTTTTCTAAACTGTGCGCAGAAACTCTAGTGGCCAGTTTGCTTCTTGCAGGGCTTTCGCTTGTGCTTATTTCAACCAGCATTTTATTAAATGCTAAGAGTAAGTCTTTTTGTTTTTTGTTGAGTAACAAGTTCAAGAAACTTGTGTCGTTAGTTGCTAAACAACCTGGCACCATGAAAGAAGACAGACATTCCTAGAAAGAGAATATTTAACAAAAATTTCATTAAAAATTTATTTAGTAATAAATTTCATATTTGAAATAAATGATTCTATTAATATCCGAAGAATAAATTAACAGTAAACATTACCTCTGCACCTAAACAGAGAGGAGACATATTAACAGCAACATCATTGTTTTGATGATTTAAATGAGGCAAAGTACAGAGAATTCTTCCTAAAACAGATTCTGTATTATAAGTACATGCTGTACATAAATCAAGCGATCTGTCTATCAAAATGAGAGACACGCCATCTCCTTCAGACATATACTGTGAAATAATAAAATATTTCATTACAGATATAAAAAAAAAAAAAAATCCATATTATTTTAAAGATTTTCTCACTCTACGTCTATTCACTGCTGCAGGTAAATTTGAGAGTTTATCTGCGACAAAACCACTTAATCTGCCAATGGAATATATATCTTCTTTTGCATTTAAATTTGTGAAAAGACTGTGCATTGAGCTAACAAAATAGTCTAAATCACTTTCGTTTTCTAAATTTGATTTTTCATCAATTGGAGGTGTAATATTTCCAAAAGGCGGAGTCACGAATATATTCTCATTAAGAGAAGCAGTAAAAATTGGTCTGAAAGTTATTGTCAGTTTTGTATCTTCAATCTGCAATAAAAAATCAAACTTTCTAAGCTTTTTACTTATGACCCCGAAGCCAATATAACATGCATTTCTTAAATAATTTTATATTATTAAAAATTTGATAAGATGCAATGTCTGGAAATGTTTATTTTACCTGAGTTTCATATTTTTCGTCAACCCAATTAAAAGCTTGCTGCTTCGGTTCATCGTAGTTCATTTCATCAGCCAAAGGCAAAATTGTACTATAATCTAATATACTAGAGTGCGCAGCACATATTATTATACATTCAGTGAAGTTGTTCTTTTCTAAAATTATTCTCAAGGTTCGCCTGTAAAAGGATGATTCTGCAGAAGTGGAAATAAATACAGCTTTTGTGGTTCCATTTGCTTTCACAGACTAAAAATAAATATTTATCAAACATTTAAAGTTATTTCATCTAATAGAACTTCAGTTAAAAGTACAAAATATAGGTTTAAAGTATGATAAAGCACAAAAGGTTTGTGATTACCTTAAAATTGAACATAGATAATTCATGAACTAAAATTGCACCTTCATTTTTCAAAGTCAAGTATGCTCTATCACCTGTGTACCAATGAAGACATTCAGCTGCTGCATGGTCGATATAAACTGCTGCACCACGAACTTCAGAAAACACATCTTTCCAACAAGCATGAGCAAAATTTTGCAAACCTTCTTTTTGTTGCATCTCTGTTCAAAATGCTGTTCAACACGCGAATAAATCAATTTAATTTTACTAAATGTTTCGTTGTATATTCTTTCGTTTCTATTTATTAGAAGAAAAATACCAAATTTTATACACAAAAATACACATATATATATATGCAAACTTACAGTTCAATTGTATTTTATATTACCGATTACGTCAAAAATGTATATCAGAATAATTACAATAGGTCAGAAAGTAAATGTAACATTAAACTGCAATTAACAAAAACATAGATATTATACAAATTTAGATGATTCCTGGTAGACACTGACAGATGTCTGACAAAGTTGACAACAAGTTTCCACAAGTGCACGCAAGTGGTACGTCAAAATTTGAGGTTAGGCTACTGTGAAACACGTCGTCTGCTTTAGCAATCTCCCAACTCATCTCTGATGTGAAAAACGCCACGAACTCTTAAAACTTGACCAAAATGTAAAAATAGTTTTCAAAATGTATTTTTTTTAGATCATCATTTTATTGGTAATTTTTTTTAAATACATAAATCTAAAATTAAGTCCAAGTACAACACAAGAAATTCTGAAAATTTAAATTTCACCTAAACTTCCGGTCGAATCGTTTCAATCGAATACTCGATCTCATTTGACTTTCATCCTTTTCCGCTGTGACGTTCCCTAACGAAGATGGGTATGTGTTCATTTTTACCGTTTATTTTTGACTACTTAGTGTTAATAACCAAAAATGCATTCTATTTTATAAAAAATAATTCAAATCTACACAAATTGTCTTTTGGGTGATTCATTATGTGCTAAAATGCTTCGGTTTACAAGCAGAAAAAGGCTACAAAAACGTGTTCACGCTACCGCGTGCATATATTATAAGATACTTTAAAAACATCCCTTTTTACTTTTTTATCTTATAAAGAGATTATATTTTACTCTTTAACATTATATTTTATATTAAATTTTGATTTTAATGTAGTTATTTCACGATTTTCAGTGTAGACAAAAAGTGAGGTTAGGTCGCTCATCTTGTTTCTGTCTCAAATTTCAATACAGATTTTTCATTAAAATTATTGTGATGATGAGTATATAACAGATACATAATTAATAACTTGTTATTATTGTTGTGAAGCCAATTTGAACGTTTCAAAGTTAAATTTTGTTCACAAATTTTAGAAAAAGTAGTTACTTTAAATTATATTGCAAAATACAAAAAAACATTTTAGCCTAGTAAGGAAAATTTGAGCTAGTTTTCAGTTTATTAAGTTTGATTAATTCTTCCCAGGTAAGCCTCGTGGTCTTCGCACAGCCCGTAAGCACGTAAACCATCGCCGTGATCAGCGATGGAATGATAAAGACTACAAAAAAGCGCATCTTGGAACGAGATGGAAGGCTAATCCCTTTGGAGGTGCTTCCCATGCAAAAGGAATCGTACTCGAGAAAGTGTAAGTATTGAATGATAAAAAAATTATAAAAATGTTCGAATTCAAATTCAAACGTCTTATACAGCAATCTAAACTTTTTATTTCAGTGGTGTTGAAGCCAAGCAGCCGAATTCTGCTATTCGTAAATGCGTAAGGGTACAGCTTATCAAAAATGGAAAGAAGATCACAGCGTTCGTACCTCGGGATGGTTGTCTCAACAACATTGAGGAAAACGATGAAGTTTTGGTAGCCGGATTCGGTAGGAAAGGTCACGCCGTCGGAGATATTCCAGGAGTCAGGTTTAAGGTCGTTAAGGTTGCTAACGTTTCCTTGCTGGCTCTCTACAAGGAAAAGAAAGAGCGCCCGCGATCGTAAAATGTATTTTTACTTTCTACTGTAATAAATCCACAAAAACAAATTATATCCTTTTAATTATGTTTCCTTACTATGAAATAGTCTAATATAAATAACTTTGACATTTTTAAATATTATAAATTAATTTGTAAGGTGAAATTAAAACAAAGACATTTTACAAAAATTTACTTTATTGATCTCAAGGTACAAAACAGTAATTAAAAATAATTCGAAGGATTGATCACTTACCTAATTTTGTGTAACACTGATAATCGAAAATAAAATTAAGTCTTAAAAAGTTAAAATCGTAATAAATTCTCCAATTTTCAAGAGCCTTAATACATTCGCAGCAATGACGTGAACTAACTTTTTAGTTGCGTAAAATTATAACTTTAGTTTTAACTTGAATGTATGCATTTATGAAATTGAATTAAAACTTTGAAATATGAATCATTCAAAAAGAATCGTAGTTTTTGCATTTCTATAATACAATTTTGTATTTAATAATTAAAATTGTCAATCCACTTTCATACAATTCATAAAATATACTTTGAAATTACGTTATACTGTTTGAAAGAGTGACTTTTGGCATAAATGCACCCAAGTTTACATATTTTTCACATAATCAGTTCACTTTTAAAAATGAAAGAATGGATTGAATTTTCAACTTTTATCAACCTGAATTTCCTGTTCATTATGGGGTTTGAGAACTATCAATTTTATTTTTAAAAATTAGACAAATATTTTTTTAACAAATGATGCAAAGGTAGGAAATGAAATTTTAAAGTAAGGGTCATCTCAATACACACCCTTATGAAATTTCTCAGTCTTTAAATCTAGTTTACACTCCAAATCCTAGTAATCAATTGCTTAGATTATTAAAGACATTTTAGCCTATTTACACTGATTTTTCTTATGAAATTACATGAGATCATCGCTTTCAGTTTGAATATTACTGACGCGCTGGAGCCAGAGTACACTTTCGTCTACAGTTTCAGTCAAAGGTACGTCAATTGTTTTCAAAACTGTTGGAATTGATATGTTAAGAATTTCGTCTTTACAATCCAGTGCCTGAAATGAAAAATAATTAGTGATCTATTCCAGTCGCGTAAAAAAATAAGCAAAGCATCAGCAGAATCAAATTAAGCAAACCTGTTTAAAATTTGAGAAATTGATGTCCATGTTGTGGATAACTTCGTTCATATTAAACAAGCTTGGCAAAGGCTGTTTCAGTGTGTCTGATCGTAGATTGATATTCTTGAAAGATTCGGTAAATTTTTCTATACTTTGTATATATTTCTCATTCTTCAGTTCTTGAAGATTTCCTAGTTTTTCCTGAAACGAAAAGATTTTCTAGTTAAATTTGTTTATTTTTATTTGGTTAAAACTGATTGTTTTCAATGGGAAATTACTTCGACTGATGGTTTTGATTCATTTTCCTGTAATTTATAATCAGAAATTATTTGCCCGCATGCTTCTACGTTTTTTCTAGTTTCTGCAATGTATCTATTGGTTTCTGCCTGGCTTAATTTTGTACTGATGCTTAAGTCCTCAGGAATGATATTTACGTCCTTTTCAAAATACTCCTATAAAAAAAGGTTTATTTACTTAAAATAGAAATTCAAAGTTGAGATTTTTATCTGAATCTAAAAAAATATTTTGCATATTATTTTTAACATACTTGTAATTTATCATTGATAGAAATTTCATTTCCTTCCACCTTCTCTCTCAGACTTGAATTAATGTTTCTCATGAAGAGTAATAACAATTTGAGAGTACTAAGCTGATTCTTGAAAGAACATTTACCCTAGAAACAAATATTTTGAGCATTCCTTTTATTTAAGACTAGTTTGAACTTTCTCTCAAAAAAATGAAACTTACTAATAATTTGTCCTTATCACTGCAAATACCAATCTGAAAATAGCATTTGAAAAGTTCTTCTGAAATTGCAATTAAAATTTTGTTATTTTATATACAAACCTCTGAAATATTTTCTGAATAATTTTATTCATAGAAAATGTATTTTAATTTTGAATACCTTCCAGTGCTAGACCTTTTAATTTGTTCAAAAGCGGAAAATTAAACTGAGGATTCTGTTGTAAAAGCCAAGATAATAGACTAATTCGATTTTCCCCAGTGAGAATTTGTGCTTCGACATCCTTCGAATTTATGAGAGTTATCTTAGGATATTGCAAATGCAATAAAGCATCGTAAATATCCATTATTATTTTTTCGTGATTCACTAAAATAAATAAAACTTTATAGAGTATTTAAATCGTCTGCAGAAAATAATTTTTTGATAGGAGAGAAATTTTTTTTTAAATTAGTAATTATATACTTATCATATAAGAATAATCACTGAGAAGTTTGAAAATATATATATATTTTCACATTGACATGTATAACCTCACACAATATAAATTATATACAAAATTGCTCAAATTTAAAAGAATTTAAGTGAATGCCACTATTTATCAACGTTTTTAGAAATAGCATTAATATCAACAATAGGTTAAGTATTTAATTTGTTTAATTGTTTTCTAGGTACTATATGGATTTTTTTGACAGCTGAAAACAAAACAGATTAAAATCGTACTTACTCTTTTTCCGATATCCTGAATGAATATAACACAGAATAATTGTATCTTTTCTCTTGATTTATTATTATAAAATCTATTATTCTTAAATCTTTTCTAAAATTGCAGTAAATTCCGATGTATTTCAAACTTTTTGAATGTTGTGTCCTCTAACCTCAAAACAGTTTATTGGTAAGGAAGAGTACAAACTATATAACATAAGTAAACAGATGGCGCTTGGAAAAGCGTGAATTTTCAAATTTGGAAACAATAAAACCTTTAGTAAAGAACAGAGGTAACGAAGCTCTGTTATTTGAGACTTAGCTACAATCAGTTAACATTTAACGAATCTAGTTTCAAATTTCAAAAAGAAATTTAAGAGACGATTCAAATATTATTCAATAAGGAGAAAAAAGGTAAGACGTACATTTTTGTGCAAAAATAATAAATATTAAGAGTCGTATAATTAGACTAATTAATTATATGTTCATTTAATTAAATTAAAACCAATTCAAAATTGTTTATATTGAATTCATTTAAAATACTTAGGAGTTGCTTTAGTTTTTTTTCCAAGAGTAAAATTAATGAATGACGTGGTGCAAGGACAGAGGTGGGATAACCGGTCAGATGAAACATAAAAGGAAAAGAAAGTCAAGAATCGTGGGCGAGAGGAATTACAGCCTTTCCAAAAACCTCTGACAAAGCTTTGCAAGCCTTTCGCTCATACTTTTACGTCAAACATAACATTTATTTATTATTTTCTCTGCATTGGAATGACAAATTAAATTATAAATAAATTGTCGATAATTGAAATTTTTGGTATAAAACTAAAAGGACATTATACTATTGATCCACTCCTTGTATGCATCGAGTACAGAAAGGGGATTGTGCCACTTTAGACACATATAAATGTTTTTTTTCTTTATCGAAATGAGGGATCATCAGATCTTCAACGCTTTGCGGTTTAAGGCCTTCCATTCAAAAAATTATTTTAATCTTTCTAATGAAATATTTAAATCCGTCAAATAAAAATAAATTTACATCGTTTTGTAATTTGAAATTCTAGTAAAAATTTTCTGACACGTCTACATAGTTATAACATAGAAAGATTTGGTTGTTCCGACCAAATATTTTAGTTAAATTTAATAAATTTCAAACATTTATTAGATTGAACAAAAAATTTAAATCAATAAAATACTTTGTGAATTCAATAAAACGATTTTTTCCATAAATCTGTTTCAACGCAAATTAAAAAAAAAAAGGTTTCCAACCTCGCTCGATGGAAATTAGCTGAAAATTAATAAATTCGACTCAATCCGAGACATCCAATCAAAATTAAAGCGAATCAAGTTTTCAATCCATCTTAATCTTAATTCTGACATTGAAAACTATTTTCGGCTTCCTTCAGATTAGAAGTCTCAAATTTACTTGTATTGAATAATGTGGATAAAAGTGAGATACTCTTGAATAGAACAGGATAGAATAATTTAAAACTGTCAAAAAAATAAACAAGGATTGAAATGGATAAAAACTGTCCAGTCTGGGCATGGATAAATGCATTTAAAAAGATGAGACAATTTCGGATAGAAGAATGGGTAAAAAAAAATTGACGCGCATAAAATATGAATGAGCTTAGAAAAAAGATAGAAAATTACAAGTGGGAATAAAGATAGAAGAATATCAATGCGGATAAGAGTGGAATAGCTATGAATAGAGTTAGTAGGCTGTTTAGTTGGATAAATTACTTCCGTTCATTATAATACTTCATTTATAAGGATGAAGATTTCCTTTTTTTTATACACTTTACTTTACATGAGATGAAATTACCCAGCTTGAATTCCGAGATAGAATCTGATAGAACCTAGGTAAGGTTTGGTCAGGAACCGGATAGGCCTTGTATCCGGATCTATCCAGGCTCTGTCTAGGTATTTATTTCTTATACTAAAATTATCCCGTTCTATACGGGTTTCTTCAGGGGTAAAATAAAAATCGTGTATTCTCACAAAGTCCATAGTATTTTTTCATCTGGGTCCATCTGGTACTTGTAGAAAACAATAAAATATAAATTTATTTTATTTTTTTATTTATCTGTGTTTCCTATACCTATCTAGGCGTATTATCGCCTCTATAAAACACGGATAGAAGCCAGATACAAAACGTGATGAAAATACGTATAAGACTTCTATAGCAAGCGGATAGAAATTTTTGTTATCACCCCGATATATTACCCATTAGGACCTAATAGGGGGCGGATAGACATGTCTTGGTCTCGACAAAATGTTGGTTAGGATTGAATTATCGGGAAATGTGAAACACATCATTTGTATGAAACATGGTTAGAGGCAGAATACAGTCCGGAATGGAAAATTATAAATTATAACAAAGCTGTACAAAAAGTATTGACGTAAATTAAAAAGTAATTTAAATAATTCAAACAAATATAATTATGTTTATCACTTTTCGCAACCTGATTAATCAATTAATAATAAAATTGCTATGATTGTTAACCCTCTGTAATACCCCTGGGTCTATCTAGGCACAAGTGGAATGTCAGGTTCAAATATTTTTCAATGAGAAGATGGGGTTTGATCCTTTGTCCTAAAATAGTTATAAGTTGTCATATTGTATCTGTTTTGGTTCCTTAAGTCTCACTTTTATACCTTACGTTTGCTGAACAGCTGTGACACTGACAATAGACAATATGAGTTACATTTTCCCAATGCGCGTCGTTGGAATGCAGCTTACGTTTTGACACGACTAGTATTCATGTACGCAATTTCAAATTTCCCACCGAGTAATTTCTATATTACGACTCGGCCTAGATACATTGGGCCTCGACCCCAAAACGCGTGCCATAGGGTGCAGTCCCGTCCCATGTCGAGGAGACGAGGAGAATAGGGTAATAGAGGAACAAGGCAATAGAATTCAACCAATAAAATAATCGCATGGACTCAAAGCGAATATTTCACTAGTTGAATGCTGTTCCCGTTTCTTCTACTTTTGGTTCTCTTAACATCCTGGCTGTCTACTCCCCTCCCAATGCTAGGGTTGGCTCTGACGTCTGGTCCGCACTCATCGACTTTGTGGGGGGCGGGGACTCTCTTCTATTGTGTGGCGACTTCAATTCTCACTCCCCTTTGTGGGGGTCTCGCTTCTCCAACTTCCAGGGACGTGAGCTGCGCTCTGTCATCCTTAACCGAGGCCTTGTCCCTCTCAACGATTCTCTTCCGACTCTTCTGCCTGTTTCGGGACGCTCGGCTGGTAACTTGGACCTGGTCTTCTATCCGGCTTCGAGGATTGGTACTGCTTCTGTCAGGGTCACCGGGGCACTCATGGCTCGGACCATTTTCTTCTGGTTGGTGACTTGAGTGTCTCCCTCTCCCATATTCGTTCCAACTCGACTCGCCTAAATACTAAGAACGTGCACTGGAGCTGATTCCGCGAGTTGTTGGATGACTCGTTGTCGACTTGTTCCTGGGCTGCGGATGAACATCGAGATCCGACTATTGTGTATGCCGAGTTCCTGTCTTTGACTACTCGTTTGCTGGAGCGCTGTGGGGCCTACCGTCCCTCCTCCCTCCCGGGGAAGAGGAAAGTTCAGCCGCTTTGGTGGAGCCTGGAGTGTGATGGGGCCATCGCCAGGAGACGTGAGGCACTTAAGAAATATATTGCATATCAGACCAGGGAGGAGAGGGTTCGGTGCAGGTGGGTCGACGGAGAGGTCAAGAGGTTCCTTAGGAGGCAGAAACATCTTTCCTTTGTCGCCTTTTGTGAATCCATAGACCCCTCGGTGGGCCTGATGAGAATCTGGAGGACGGTTAGGTCTCTTTCTTCGCGGGCGAGTGGGGGCCGTACGGACCGGTGCTCTGACTCAGACTCACCAGCTATGCAGGCCCTTAGGGAGGAGCTGGTCAGTTCTGGCATAGCCCCGGTCTCTGTGCCGATGCTGCTGGAGGTGGACGAGACAGATCCCATGAATGGGCCCTTCTCGTCGTTGGAGTTCTCGCGCGTCCTGGGGTCCTGCAATGTTCGTTCGGCCCCTGGGTTGGATGGCATAGGATATGGAGTGCTTCGGGGCATGTCGGATTGGGCATCTCTCTCTTCAGTCGTACGTTCATCGAGTTTAGGTGTCCACACTCCTGGCGTGACACCCTGGTGACCTTTTTGCCGAAGCCTGGATCCACAAAGTACCGGCCCATCTCGTTGACCTCCACGTTATGCAAGACATTCGAGAGAATGGTCCAGAGGTGGCTGGAATTCCTCATGGAAAGAAACAGGTGGGTTCCAGCTAATCAATTTGGTTTAATGCGGTCCTCCCAGGCGTCCTTCTCCAACAGCTCTCTGAGCTGGATGCTCCGGGGAGAGTCATTAATTTTGTCAACTTTCTTACCACCAGAAGGATGCTGCCTTTTTCTCATGAGGATGTCTCTCCTAGGCTGTGTGGGGTGTGGGTTCCGCAGGGTGGTGTTCTCTCACCCATTCTTTTCGGCATTCATCTGAGGAGGGTAAACCAGATCCTCCCGGCGGAGGTTAGGGCTGCCATGTATGCGGATGACCTACTTCCATACTCTAGGCACAGTGACCCTCATCAGGCCTTACTACATCTGGAGCGTGCTATGGTTACCCTGACCCCCTGGCTGCGCGGTCTGGGACTTTCGATCTCCATCCCTAAATGTCAGATGTGTCTGTTCACCAGGGCTCGTCGTGATTTCTCGGGTGTTGTGTTGGGGGTGGATGGTGTGCGACTTCGGTGCTCTGACTCACTTAAATATCTTGGGGTCATCCTGGATGCACGGGTCACATGGGTGCAACGCTTGAAATATGTGGCGGGTAGGGCTCCGCACGCGGTAGGTTTGCTCAGGGTTCTGTCCAGGGTTTCCTGGGGTATGACTCCATCACTGCTGCTTCTTGTTTATCGTGGCTTGGTCAGATCCTACCTGGAGTGGGGTGCTCCTCTTTTTATGGCTGCCAGTCGCTCGAATCTTGGCATGCTGGATAGGGCACAGTATGAGGCTTTGCGGGTTGTCTTGGGCTGCATGCGATCGACGCCGGTCGCGATTTTGTTATCCGAGACTAACAAGCCCCCCATCGGCTTTCGGCGCTCCCTGTTGGCTGGCCGTTTCATCTTGCGCCGTGCAGCCTGGCGCGACAGTCCTCTGATTCCCAGGCTGCGCCTCCTCTCGGAGAGAGCGAGACTGAGGGGTTGTAAGCTGAACCCTGAGAGGTGTGGCCTTCTGGCAGCCTACGAGGGTGTCCGTGGTGTGAGGGAATTCTGTTTCCGCTTCACTCGGCTCGATACTTCGACTGCGCATGGGACGAGATTGCTGGCCCCGTTTTTCTATATTTCGAGATTGGCCGTGAGGTTAAGGGCTCTGTGAAGCCAAGTGCGGCGTTCGACGAGCTTGTTCATACCGGGTATCAGGGCTTGGTCATTCTCTTCTCTGATGGCGCCCGGGACACTTCCAGTGAGAGGGTGGGTGCGGGCTTCTACGTTCCGGCTACTGGATATAGATTTGGGGTCCGCCTCTCCGACTTTACTTCCGTTCTTTCAGCTGAGCTCTACGCGTTATTCTGCGCGTTGAAGTATGTCTACCGGTTGCAGGCCCCATCGGCCGTGATTTTCACCGATTCCCTGTTATCCCTCTATCATTTGAGGGATAGACTCTCGTCCTCTCGTGTGTCCCCCTTTGCATATAAGATCCTGCAGCTGACCTCACTTATACGGGATCATGAGGGCTCGGTTGGATTTGCCTGGGTGCCGTCGCATGTTGGCATCGCGGGAAACGAGATGGCTGACTCAGTCGCCAGGTCTGCTTCAGGACTTTCCTTCGTCGTTCATTGTGGTGTCCCAAGGGAGGACTTGTTTCAGTCGCTTGAACGGGACCAACAGTCTTGGTGTCGACGCCTGTGGCCATTTTTATCTCCTTCGTCTGGTCATAACCCTTACTTCGACAGGATCTCCTTTAAGACTCCCAGGCCCTGGTTTACGGGATTTAACTTTCCCAGGGGCTACATCAGCTTGATCACCCGCCTGAGGTCGTCCCACGTGTGCACTGGATCTCACTATAGGAGGATGGGGTGGGACTTGGATGTGGGATGTGGATGTGGCGCGGCCCTGAAAAGCCTCTCTCACCTGATCCGCGAATGTCCCATCTTTTCCGACCGAAGACCGATATTTTTTCGGTTCTTGTCGGAGAGCTTTCCGGGCAGACCCCCTGAGCAGGTCGATCTGAGCGATCTCATCTTCCCACTGGACCCTGAGGCTGTGGGAGAACTGGGAAGATTCTTTTGCTCATCCGGTATGACCATTTGACGGGAAGTAATCCGATCTGCCCTTGCTGAATGAACTCTGGACTGCCCTTTGTACCTATCCCTCCTAAGACAACTTGTGGCTGCTCTCTTTCGCTGGCTTGGAGCGTTCGCTGCTGAGGATACTTAGAAACTGCCTTGTGCTAACTGCTTGCTGCTTTGCTTCTTATGTGCTTTTTACTATATGGAGAATTAATATTACTAAAGTTATAATTGTGTGTTGATATGGCTATTTGCTAGTTACAGCAAGAAGCCACAAACAAGAAGAAGAAGAAGAAGAATGCCTACTTCATTCCTACTCTTGCGCTTCCAAACTATTAATCCACTTTTGAACAAGGTTATTTCGTCGAATTATAGAAGAATTGTGTATTCTCCTGAAAATTCTTAAGGGTAGAGTTATTGTGTTTTATTTCTCCAATTGGGATAGTAATTAATTGATTTTTGAGTTAAGGCCATGCATCAATCGGACCACGTGACTACATGATACATATATTCGTTCATGTAAGGTAACTTTTCTAATTTACAAAACATCTTTCTGAAAATTTGGGAAACATAACAAAAGACAAAAAAGCACGTCTGTTAACTTCTTTTTAGTAAAAATTTTTCCAAAAAATTGAAAACTTATCGCCAATTACAATTAACTGTAAAATTTTTTGCAAAATTTTCACTCAACGATTACAGATGTTCTTTATCGCTTTCTGTTGTATTTTCCAAATTTCCAGCAAGTCATTTTGTGAAATAAAAATCTAGTTCCTCAGAAACAGAATTAATTGTACATCGTTTACTTTATACTGATATATAATAGGAACAGTACTTCGCGTGAATCTTAGTATTTTACATTTGGCAACATTAAGAGGCATTTTATTTATCGCAGACCTTTGTATTATTGCATCGAAGTCCTCTTGAAGATTACTTGCATCAATGTATACCATAAGTGAGTTCTCTTAAAAAGTTTTGCATCGTCAAAAAATAATAAGCTCTCACAATATTTGATGTTATTAACAAAATCATTGATGAAATTACTGAACAGTAAGAGACCAAGATGAGATCCTTGAGGCACACCTGATGTTACTTCAATAACATCAGAATCAACACCTTGCAGTATTACAGCCTGTGTACTATCTGTTGAATGGTCAACTTGATCAAATGCTTTTGAGAAATCGGTATAAATAACATCAACTTGTACACCACGGTCGAGAGAGTCGGACAAAAATTTTTTAAATATTGTGAGATTTGTAATGGTTGATGTACCTCCGACAAAGCCATGTTCCCAGGTGGAAAAGTCAGATTCATGCCATTATTTACAAACGGCAGAGTACTGCGCCAGACTGCAGAGTCATGCCGAGGGTTGATGCAGCGCTGGTACAGTACTGGGGCCAAGCGTCTGGCAATGGCCCAGCCCTGGCCCAGCTCTGGCGCAGCAATGGCCCAGAAAGGACACAGCATTGGCCCAGCGCTGGCCCAGCTCCGGCCCAATATTGGCGCAGCAATGGCCCAGAACTGACACAGCAATGGTACAGCTCCGGCCCAGCGCTGGCCTAGCAGCGTCCTAGTATTAGCCATTGCTGTCCCAGCCCTGGCCCAGCTCTGGCGCAGCAATGGCCCAGAACTGGCGAAGAAATGTATTACTTCGGAGTAATGCTAGTACTGAACCAGTACAGATTTCAGTGCTGGCATGGTACCGATGTCCAGTACCGATGTACTTTCAGACAACTGTTCCAGGGGGGAACAGAGCTCTGATCAGAACTCTTGGAACTTTTCAAAATTTGGTTTTGAACAATTTTGGGCAACTTTGAAGTGCCATAGCTTTTTAGATTTTGATCGCAGCGAAAAATGTTATTGGACTTTTTTCAGTACTGTTCCGGGTGAAAACAGAACTCTGATTAGAACTGTTGGAACTTTTCAAAATTTGTTTTGGAAATTTTTTTTTTTGAAACAACTGTTCTGGGAAATTCTCGGAACTATTTTCGAAAAGTGTCAGGAACTCTAGAACTATATTAAATCTTTCCAGAACTCTGAAAATTTGCGAAACATAACAAAAGACAATAAAGCACGTCTATTAACTTTTTTTTAGTAAACATTTTTCAAAAAAATTGAAAACTTATAGACAATTACAGTTAACTGTAAAATTTTTTACAAAATTCCCATATTCCCAGGAAGCCATTTTGTAAAATAAAAACGTTATCTTGCACGAACTTTTACAAGAATTTTGTCAGGTGATCTGGTTGATCCATGGCTTTGAGAAATTAACAGTTCCTCCAGACAAGTAATTAAAGAACGAGAAAAAGTCTGCCTCAGCCCGGATTCTAACCGAGGACCTCACTTTACATGAGGGGTATGCTAACCTATTACGTCACCGAAGCGATTTTTCTCATAACCGCTTTTGAGCTTTAGTCTACTTTTCGAGGAATTTTTTTCAGATGGACATTTTTAGCGAAAGTTTTCCCAATTTTATAATTTCAAATGTTAATGGGTCAAAAAGTGTTAGTGTTGAAGTGTTCGTGTTCAAGTGTTTGTGATCAATTGTTTGCGTGAAGTGTTTGTGTCTAGTGTTTACGCAAGAAAAGGACAGGAAGGACAGAAAGGACAGAAAGGACAGAAAGGACAGAAAGGACAGGAAGGACAGAAAGGACAGGAAGGACAGGAAGGACAGAAAGGACAGAAAGGACAGAAAGGACAGAAAGGACAGGAAGGACAGAAAGGACAGGAAGGACAGAAAGGACAGAAAGGACAGGAAGGACAGGAAGGCCAGGAAGGATGTAAAGGACAGGAAGCTGGAGAATGCTGCCATCGCTACGACGAGAGAGAGCCGCGCCGGTGAGTAATTTTTTGATTTCCTCTTGTTTCCATCATGCCGCAGGATGAAAGGTCCAAAACGACACGGAAGCAAGTTGTAATTTTGCAAATCATATAGTGACCGCTACTAGAAAGCCTAATTTCTATTAGCGAGTGGACATTTGTTTTTATATAAATTAGCTCAGTATAGGCTTTTCTTGTCATTTTTCTTTTTCTTTGATAATAACCATTAGCTGAAGGTCATGGACCAACCGGATCACGTGACTAGGTTCCTACTTTTTTTCATAATTATAAAGATTTATGGCCAGACAGACCTATATTAATGTAATTTACTTAATTCTACAAATTTTCAGTAACTAAATTGACGGTAAAGTAGGAATCTAGCCACGTGACCAGGTTGGTCCATGGCCTTAATACAGTGTGAATTTTTCGTATTTATTGCTTGATTAAGGGCATGTGATAGTTGAGAAAAGTAGCAACTTCATGTGAACAATTTGGTCTAGTTTCTACATAATTGTGTCTAAAATACACAAAATTTTCTTTTCAAAATTTGGAAAATGGTAGAGAAATTTGTTAATTTTCCAAGTATCACATGCCCTTAAATATTCTCATATATTTTTTTTATAATATTTAACGTAAAATTTCATCAAACCTAATTATTCATATCAAATTTGTATTTCAATTTTAAACTAATATCTAGAATTAATCATAAAAAATCCTATCAAGATATTTTTTTGTTATTTAGTCTTTTTCAACATTTAAGCATTTAATATCAAAATTTACATCAAAATTATTCCGTAAACAATTAGATCGTTAGAAAGAATAATAATTCATTTTTTTAGCATTAGGATGTTTTCAGCTCATAATTTACAGCAGTCATAGTTTAACAGTGTACTCTTAAAGTTTGAATTCGTGAGAAGTACGTTACTGAATTATGTATTAGTGAGGAATTTTAACGATTTATTGTGCAATGTACAGATTAATTCGTAAAACTGCACTGATTTATCAATGAAAGTCCTTATTAATGTGATTTGGAGATATACTTTTTACTAATTGAAATGTATAGAGTAAATTATATCATGAATGTTTAGATGTGTGTGGAAAAGCTACTGGGCAAACAGCTTTTTGAGTTCAGGTGTCGGATGGTGTCCCGGGGCGTCATCCCTAGGTTGTAGGTTTTTTTGCACCAGGGCGGTGTGAAAGAGAACCGTGGAGTGTGTGTATTGGTGAGAACGAAATTTTGATTTTTAAAATATAGCCATAGGTAGGTAGGTAGCATATTTTCTGGTGTGAATGATGAATAAATTCATAGGTAGGACCAGAGTAAAATATTTCGCGCGCGTATTGTATTTTGCTCTGGGTCATTGATATTGTTTTCAAGAGTTTGACTGCATATTGTCGGATAAATAATATCCTTTGGGTGATTATTCTCCTGCTTACTTTATCGATTAACTTTTGAAAAAAATCAGCTCGTTTCGTCGTTAAAAATTCAAGTACTCGAGGTAATAATCAGATTTTCAGGATTTTTATTTTACTTTTTTTGTATTCAGGGAACTCGAGTACAGAACGCGTCGGTGATAGGCATGGTGGGCTTGTAAAATGCCCACCAGAGAAGAAAGAAGAGGCTATATGCCGAAGAGCCCCGAAGATGAAGAGGGGAACTTCAATCAACACCCATTTATTTAAGAATAAATTGCTGTTGATGATTTTTTATAACCATGTCGTCACTATATTGATTTGCTTGTTTGCATGCTTTTTAATTTCAGGTGATTTAAAAATTATTTCACTTAAAAGAATTTTTTTTTATATGGATAAAGAAATATACTAGAAGCTACTTGACTGTAAGAGAAAAGTCACTATTTCCAGAATAAATGAAATTTTTGGAAAGCCTGTCTTCTTTGATGCAGTCAAAAAGTTTTTATTTTTCTTTCAACTATATGAATATTCTGAAGTAAGCCAACACAAAAGTGTGTTGCAACATTTTTTTTTCAGTTAAGTCAGTTCAGAAATGTTCTGCAAACTTTTTATGAATTAATTGAAGACAGTAATACCTTATCAATAAGGAAGGATCTATTTCAACATTTCCTTCTCGAGAAAGTATAATTTCTACACAAATTTTTTATCATTTCACAACAAAAAGTATCATATTTTAGAATTATATGTTGAAAAATTGGATAGAAATAATAATTTGCACAAAATAAAATAAAGCTGTTGAAATAGATCATGCCCTCGTAGAATCCATTTTATTATGTTGATAATTATAAGGAATTTCAAATCTGAAATATAAATTGAGCATTGATGGCTTCGCTCGAGGAATATTTATACAATATAAATTATTTTTAAGTGTATTTTTACTAATAATTTTATAAATGTTTTCTTCTACGAGCAAGCACTTTTTAAATTACTTCAGACAGTTAGACTTATTGTTTAACAATTAAAAGTTCAAGATTTCTTCGGAAAAAGGACATTTTTGACGAAAATCTATGATTTTTCTCATGCATGGAAAAATTTGATTATAAAATTGACTATCCAGGTTCAGTGACTGTAGGACAGTTATTTAGACTATGAACAGTATAATCTAAATTGAAGGGATGAGAGTAAAAGCAGATTAAACAAATCGTCGGAGCAAAAATGGTTTAAGAAAGTTGCGGGCAAAAACGAGTTAAAAGTAAATGAGAAACGTGACTAATATATAGTACATTTTTATATGAAGATATAACAGAATTGTGTATTATATTGTAATACGTTGTTCTAATATATTGTTATATTGTAATATACAATATAATCTTCGTTTTTTTGCTTCTCTTTAACTCGTTTTTGCCCGCAACTTTCTAAATTCATTTTTGATCAAGTGTTTTTTTTTTATTCCACTTTTACTCACAGCCACTCAATTATAAGAATTATAATCTAGATTATAAGTGACACAGCCTCCAATTTATTCTATGTTCTAAGATACCACTTGTAATCGATATTATAGCTTTTATAATTGAAATGACTGTCTTATACTCACTAAACTTGGATATTAAATTTTATAATCCATTTTTCTAAGTGTAAAAAAAATACTTTCTTTCAAATGGTTCATTTTTTTACGCGGAGTTAATTACAGTTCTGTGTATCAGTGTTATGATTGAGGTACGTAAGGTAAAAGCACCAATAGCCGGACGTCTAAGGTCGAAATGTCATTCAATTTTTTGTATTAATCGTTCTAAATGTGATGCAGAATCAAGAATTGCCGCGATTATTTTGATGTATGTGTCCTCCCTACTATAACAAAAATTCCAGAGTTGTGTTAAATCTGAATAATCCATCTTAATAATTCTCTTCATTAAATAATGCTCTGGAGCCAATTGCCGGACGGGAAAAGTGAATTGATCCAATAACCGGACAGCGCTGCACCAATACTCGGACAAGAGAATATTATAATTTGATTGATATGGATTTGATATTTTTTAAACATAATAAACACTGGGAAATATTTACTGAAACATTTTTTAGGTCTACGCATATAATAAAAAATATTGAAAACATTTTACAAATAGAATTGTTAATGAACTTCATTCTTTTGAGGTTTCATTCTTTAAATCCTAATAACCGGATTTAAAATATTAAATGAAACGAAAATGTTTTTTAATTTTGAAAAGTATTATGATTTATATCAAGCATTTGACTTTAATGTAACACGTATTAAAATGACAAATGAAGGTAAATGTAAATGTTATTATTTGCTTCACAAAGACAACGCGTCAGATATTAGTTTAAAGAGCAGATTTCGCTACATTTCGACCAGCCTTGTGCTTTAGTAGAGACTTTTTTTTTCTTGGCGAAGTTTTAATTTCTAATTCAGCAAATTTTTCACTTTTTTAAAGTGTACGTTTCGAAGTTTGTATACGGTACACCAAAATAGCGATAAGTGATTCATAAATCTCTAATTTTGAGAAAAATTCATGGCTCTGTCCAGCTATTGGTGCTTTTAGCTTATTTAATCGAAACAATTACAGGTACACTCAGAAAAAAGATTTGATTGAATCAAAGAAAATGATGTGTTTGAACGAATGTCTTTGATTTAAAGAAATGATTTGTTTAAATGAAATAAAATTTGATTGATTCAAACAGAATATCTTTGAACCAAATCAATATTTGTTTGAATCAAATTAATTTTTCTTCAAAACAAAGAAATTAATTCATTGATATATGGTCAAAGATAGAATTTGTTTGATTTAAGGTAGAAATTTATTTGATTCGAAAAAATATTTATTTGGTCCAAAGATATTTTGTTTGAATCAAACAAATTTTGTTTCATTTAAGCTCTTTTTATTACGATTGTTTTGTAAATCCAAGAATTTTGATTGGTCCTGGGATCCAAAAAAAATTGGACAATGACAAACAGTTTGATGGGCAAAACTTCACTGAATAAAATCGTGAGTTGATTAAACCAGTTTAGTTTCTGAAATAGGCGGCTGCCAACTTATACACTGAAAAAACAGTTTCTTTGAATCAAAGAAAGATTTCTTTGATGTATGGTGAAAGAAACAATTTCTTTGAATTAAAGAAAGTTTTGTTAATTCCAAAAAAATTTCTTTGATCCAAAGAAATAAATTTATTTGCATTAAAGAAAATTTTTTTGATTCAACAAAACTTTCGTTAATTCAAAGAAATTTTTTTTTTGACCGTATATCAAAGAAAGTTTTCTTAGATTCAAAGAAACTGTTTTCTGGGTGTAGGCTGATAGAGTTATTCTCTTATGAAATTTATTATCCTATTTCTTGAAACAACAATAATAATGGTAGACAAGTCAAATAGAAAAAATCTGCCCGCTTCTTATGAAAAAATGTTACAGTTCAAATTTGTAGGTCCTTATGTAGAAAATAATATTGTATCATAACGTTTTTTCGTATCTCGTATAATTTAACTGGAAAATGGAATTTTGATATTGACTTTTTTCCAATTTGAATATGCTGTAACATTTCTAATTTTGATTTAATCAAAAAATGTTATCAGGATAATTTGTAGAGATTTATGAGCACTATCAAAAACCAGTATTGAAATTTTTTATTTTTTCAAAAAATTATTTTCAAAAACACAAAAGTAGTGCACCGTCCCTCAATTTTGATTGGATGTGGCTGGTTAACGAACTTGTCCTTACTTTTTCGGCTCCGATAAAGTGTACCAAAGCTCAATTCAATCTGATAATTCTATCCAGAGTTATGCCGCACACGACCTACAGACAGACAGACAGACAGACACTTTCGTAAAAACCATTTTTTCTGACTCAGGGGGTCTCAAAACGTAAAGATTTGATGAAAATTTAGAAAGTCATTTTTCACATAAAACCAATACCTTCTCATCCATGATGAGAATGTAAAAATACATTTCACTACTCTGAAATCATTCAAATAACAATGCATTTATTATTATCTTTAAATTCTTTCATATTTAAAAGAAAAAAGAGTTTGGAAATATCCCTATCGAACCTGCTAAAACCTAACGTAAAGTAGCAATATAACTCATGAAAGCGAGAAAATAAATATTCAACTTGTTTAAATTCTTATTCTACGTTGAGATTAACGTTAAAAGATAATGGAGATACGCGATAATTTTATTCATTAACGCTAAAAATTTTTTAAATATAATGTCTGTCCTTAAACTCTGCTGAAGGCAACGCCGAATCATTTGGTGCGCAAAATTTTAAAATGTAATTAAATCATGGAAAATGAAAATTTTTCACATAAATGTATTAAATAATAAAATTAATGACATTAAATATGCTAATGATTCCAATTTGCACGAATATTATAATAAATTTGACGGAAAGTCATTAATAAAAATATTTTTCATCCGACATACATCGAAAGTTAGCCTTGTCGGTGTCGTTTTTCGTGCGTAAAGCTGATTTTCCCGCACTAGTGCGGTAAAATTTTAAGTATGCCAAAAATTAGAACAAACTTAAAATTTTACCGCATTAGTACGAAAAATCAACTTTTCGCACACAAAACGACACCGACTCGGCTAACTTATTACTGTATACAGCGAACAAAAAATATACGAAATGTAATTACTTCATCGACTGCAGTAACATTTCATACAAAATTTTTACTAGCCGAATGAATAAAGTTAATTACATTAATCTGTCATAAATTAATGTTTTTAAAATATAAGGAAATACTTTAATGAAATCTAAGAAGATTATCATTTATGAACTCTAAATTCAATTCATCCAACATCATATTAGTGTTTATTAAAAGTTGAGGTTCAATATAACTTTCACTTTCTATTAGAATATGAGAATATTTAAAATTTAATAATATCGTATTAAAAATTATCAAATTTCATAACAAATGTAATATATAAATATGAAACTAAATTAGAGCTTATAAAGATATTATTAGACAATATTAACTAATGTTTGTATAAAATTGTCTATATAATGAGAAAATAATCATTTTTATTGTTTTCTATGCAGATAATTTGGACAAATAAATAACGAGAAATAGTTGTGATATTTAATAACAAATTTTTTACAAAAACAACTTAAATTTCTAAATTGGCAATTATACAGAATAATCGTTTTACGGAACAAAAATATTTTTTAAATAAAGACGAAAACAGTTGAAATTCTGCTTGAAATAACTATAAGTTGAAGACAGTTTGTCAATTCCATAAATTGATGTCTAAACAAAATTAAATTCAAGATGTCTGTAAAAATTAATCATAAATTAGATAGTAATAATGATTTTAAAAAGTTGGAAAGATGTTTCTAAACAAGTTTCTTTTGAATTCAAATGACCCACTATTATCTTTCTGTAATCTTTTTCCCCACAAACTGCAAAAGGCCAAAGTTAGTATAAAAATATTAATGCCTATAATGACATTATGAATTGATTTTTAAGAAATCCTTGTCAGTAATTAAACATTTTTCAGTACTAAAAATATTTTTGTACTTAATTTGACCCTTTGTCGCTCCAACAAAAAAATCCAGAAATTTATTAATAGGTCACTAATATTACACGAAAATTGTACCTTTCAAAATAACTTTTATGGCCAGGGATCAATCAGTACAGCTGACTAAATCAATATAATCAGTTTTCCCCAAAATTTTACCACAATAATAAGTTTTACTAGCTGAAATTTTAGAACATAATAAAAAACGTATTAGCGGATGGCTGAGGATTTCAATAATCATTACTATCAGAGTTATCATTAATGTTTACAAACTTCTTTAATTTAATTTTGTTCCAACGTCAATTTATGGAATTGACATGTTGCCTTCGACTTATAGTTATTTAACGCAGAATTTTAATTGCTTTCGTCTTATAGTCATTTTTTGTTCTGTAAAATAATTATTCTGTAATTGCCATTTATAAATTTAACAAAATTTGTATATATGTATGTACAAAATTTGTATGTGATAAATTTGTTATCAAACATGTCAACATTTCCTTATCATTTATTTTCCCAAATTATCTGCATAAAAATTAATGAAAACTAATTTTCTTATTATATAAACAATTTTATGCAAACATTTGATTGTTTTTAATACAATATTATTAAATTTTGAATATTGTCTATTATAATAGAAAGTGCAAGTTGTATTAAACCTCAACTTTTAATGAACTCTTATGTGTTATTTGATAAATTGAATTCAGAGTTCATAAATGATAATAACGTATAATTTGTTAAAAATGTTTAAGTAGTTCTTCCGAAAAAAAATTTCTGAAAAAGCGCTCGAAGTACCGCCAGCACACAGGTGGGCCTCCTTAATATAGCTAATTTGTTATATATATGTATAAATTAACCACACCATTTCAGTTAAACTAATTAAATTTTTAGTACCTTTTACTAAAAGCAATTAGTTTTTCCCGCATCACATATTTTGTTTCAAAAATGGAAATTTTCAATTTTCAATAGTATTTTTTTTTAATTAGGTAGAAAAATATACGTCTTATAAAAAAATGTTGAGATTCAAATTTATAGATCTTTTTGTAGTAAACAATTTTGTATAATAACTCTTTTATCGTATCTCCTATAGTTTAATTGACAAATGAAATTTTGATATTGGCATTGACTTTTTTTAAGTTTTAACACACTGTGACTTCTAATTTTGGTTTAATCGAAAAACGTTGTAAATATAGTTAGTAGAGATTTATTTAGAAATCAATATTGCAATTTTTGATTTTTTAAAACCACAAAGAATGCTCTTATTTTTACAATTTTCTTATTTTCACTCAGAGGGTCTTAAAACATAAAGATTTGATGAAAATTTCGAAAGTCATTTTTCACATTAAACCAATACCTTCTCATTGATAATAAGAATGTGAAAATGTATACAATTTTTTATTATACTCGACTCTAAATTTTACTTTTGGAAACCCACAAAATGATCTATGTTTAGAATACTCAGTACGCCTATTCAATATCATAGTGAAGGGACTTATACTTGGGATTCAAGTTATTCGAGCCCTCGACTTCATCTTTTCCGACGCTATTCTTGACTTTATAATCGCGAAATCAAACTGGAGGTCAGAGCCTTCTACGGTTTTTACTTGCTCTTACTTTAATTCAGATCCCATCGTCCTGAGAAAGCAGCTACGTATAAAAATCAATTGACCTCAATTCAGAAGCACATTCAACCGAATCAGCTAATTCATCAACTCTATATATATTTTATATACAGGGTGAGTCTTTTATGTTAAGACATAGAAATATTTCAAGAAATACGCATCGTACGAAAAAGATGTCCGCAATAAAAACTTTATTTTTGAGTTAGAAAATCGATTCCACAAAAATATATCTTTTTTTTTATCCACACCCCCAGGGTGTGGGGTGTGGGATACATTTTTTCGGGGTCACTTTTCCCCTTCAATAATAAAAAGTTTCAATCTTTTCATATCTAAATAGTAATATATTTTCCAATAAGAACATATTTTTCTTATTAAATGTGTAATTCTACATTTTTAGGTAAAATTAGTCTGTGCATGCGTGATTCCAGAGAGTAAAATGTCTCATATATACGGAAGTATTTATTTTATGATGCTTTCACCGTTGGCAAGATCAATACAAATGAGGCGAGGCAAGTCTGAAACTACAGTGAGTTTATTTTTTATCTAAATTCGTTGATAAAATTCGCGCTGACTTTTAATTATTATATTCGTTATTCTAATCAAAAATTAACTAATAACTAAGAAAATATTTTTTAACTCCTAAATTACAGAAATTTTGAGATTTTAAAATTTTCTTGATTTTGTGCCAATTTAAAGGTTTCAAATAATTGGCTTTGAAAAATGTTCTAATTAAAATAATATTAAACAAATTGATTTAATTTAGGTCTGAAAATTTTTATGTGAGCGATTTTAGGGTTCTTTATCTTTTTTTACTTGAACGTTTTTATTTCGTGTAATTATTTATATCTGCAAGTGTAGTCGAACTTTTTTTTCATGATTTTTTTTATCAGTAAATGACGACAAACCTAACGAGACAAATATCAGCCAAATGTAGGACATGATGTCAGTTACTTGTTATATACTTAAAGTATATGACATTTTACTTAAATGGTCGAAGGACAATAGGCAATGGGTCATCATAAACCGAGCGTATAATTATCCCCATCCTTCGCTTACCTTTTATTACTAACTTGTATCATATAATTATGAAATTTAAAATATTTGACAATAAATCCGTGTTAACTTTTTAAAATTATAATTCATTGGATAAAGTTCCGAAAAGGTGAATCTTCCGATTTCTTTTAAACTGTGTGTACTTACGTTTTTTTGGCGCACTCATTACGAATATAATAGTGAAAATTGCCGACTAGCCGATTTTCATGGTAAAAACCATAAAAACCCCATGACATTCATGGTTTTTGGCGTTTATATTAGAAAATACTGAAATTTTTGAAAAATTTTTGAGACAAATGTAGCTCTCATCAAAATACATATTTCATGTCCCATAAATTTTTTCGATAGCACTAATGGTTTTCGAAAAATTTGATGAAAAAGTTTATGACATGAAACATTGCCGCGCTTTGGACGGTTTTCTTCAAACATGATGGGGAAAAACTAACGCTCCTACTACTCCTACCTTTGTTAAAATATCTCGAATTCTCCCCATATTTAAGTATTTCGACACGCTTATTGCGCTGAAAAGAGCTCTTTAAATCTGAATCAGTCAAAATCTACTGATTTTCAATGAAGTTTGACCGATTCATATCGCTAAAAAGAGGTCACTGTGAATCAGTCAAATGTCACTGATCTACAAAGTATATTTGGAACATTTTGCGAAATTTTGCATATTGGCTGAGATAAACGCCAAAAACCATGCTCTTCATGGTTTTTAACATGAAAATCAACTAGTCGGCAATTTTCACTATTATATTCGTAATCAGCGCGTCGAAATACGTAAATATGGGAAGTTCGAAGGAAATCGGAGAATTCACCTATTCGAAACTGCACCCAATTCGAATTATTAAGCAAGTATAAAAAATTTAAATAAAAATAAGTTAGATAAATATAGTACATAATCATATGAATAAAAAATAACAAGATACAAAATATATTTTATTTACACGGAGAAAAATATTTGTCTTAAATTACCAAACTATTTGGAAACACATGATAATTTCCTGAAGTGATGTACTGTTTTCTAATAATTCACATTTATTAGGATTTCTATTATAGAATACGCTAAATTACCAATGGACGTTCCTATCTAGATGGTAAAATAAATTGAATTATTAAAAAAAAATTTCTAAGCATTCAATTTATTTTACCATCAAGATGGGACTTTTAGGAAAATATTTTTTCCCAACACGTCTAGTGAAAATTGTACTTTCACCGATTGTTTGGAGACGGGAATATGACTGATTTCACAACTGTTGCTACTTTCCCCACTTGTGGGGAAAATAGGCATTTTCCCGTTTCAAAACAGACGGTGAAAGTACAATTTTCATTATTAGACGTGTTGGGAAAAATATTTTCCTAAAAGTCCCATCTTGATAATGGTAAAATAAATTGAATGATTAGAATTTTTTTTTAATAATTTAATTCATTTTACCATCCAAATAGGAATTTTCATTGGTAATTTAGCCTACTCTATAATAGAAATCCTAATAAATGTGAATTATTAGAAAAAAGTAAATCACTTCAGGAAATTATCATGCGTTTCCAAATATAGTTTTCATTTGAACGATTTTGTCCAGTTTTTACATTTTTGTGTCTAAAGCACATAAAATTTTCTTTTTAAAATTTAGGAAATGGCAAAGAAGAAGAAAACGGACGTAGATAGACTCCTTTGGTTTTGGCTATGAAAAAAATTTTCGATATATTTTGCTAAAATCGACCTTTTTTTCAATTTTGTAACCAAAGCTAGTTCATCTTCGTCCGCTTTTGTCTTCTCTACAGTTTCCCAAATTTTAAAAAGAAAATTTTATATACTTTTATACACAAACATGTAGAAACCTGAAATCGATGAAATTTGATAATTTTATAAATATCACATGTCCTTAAGGCCGTGTAGTAGGGTCTGGCGTCACTAATTACGTACAACCACTTTATTAATGAAATAATAATTTTAACCAATTTTTCAGAGAAGACAGCAATGCGTTGCACTTTTCTGCATTGCTGTCTACTCTGAAAAATTGGTTAAAATTATTATTTCATGAATAAAGTGGTTGTATGTAATTAGTGACGTCAAACCCTACCACACACGGCCTTAACTAAATGCATAGGATTCATGTTTTTGTTTCAACTAAAAATTGTTGTTTCCTCAATGATTCTTTATAGACTGTTCAAGTAATTTCATCAACCGCAATATTGAATCAGCCAATTAACACAATTAAGTCCAAAATTCATGATTACTAATATTACATTACTAATACATTTCTGAAAATCCATCTCTTAACTAATAAAAACTATATATATGATAAATTAGAATAATTAAAGAGAAAAACTAAGTTATAAACAAAATAAATCAGAAATTTTCATAAAAGTTGGTAATACTTTGAAATATTATCTCTAATGAATATATATATGCCACAAATTTCTTTTTCGTTTCCTTTTCTCAAAAATCATTTCTCTGAAATTGAAATCTAACATGTGTTTACAGTTTTGAACGTTCATTGAACGATGACAAAATTTTTTTCTTTCAAAACAAAATTAATTATTGTGTCTTTATTCAGAGCCTTTCAAATATACAATCTGTCATTAAATATTTGTCATTTGTCATTATATTTAATATAGAAGGAACGAATCAGTTAGTTTAAAAAAAATATTTTTTATCGTTCAATGAATGTTCAAAATCGCAAGTACATAAATTCAACAAGAATTACAATCAAGTTTTATGCTAAATAATAATAATTTTTACATTCTCATCATGGATGAGAAGGTATTGGTTTTATGTGAAAAATGACTTTTGAAATTTTTATCAAATCTTTACGTTTTGAGACCCCCTGAGTCAGAAAAAATGGTTTTTACGAAAGTGTCTGTCTGTCTGCCTGTCTGTCTGTCTGTCTGTAGTAGGTCGTGTGCGGCATAACTCTCGATAGAATTATCAGATTGAATTGAGCTTTGGTACACTTTATCAGAGCCGAAAAAGTAAGGACAAGTTCGTTAACCAGCCACATCCAATCAAAATTGAGGGATTGAGCACTACTTTTGTGTTTTTGAAAATAAATTTTTGTAAAAATCAAAAATTTCAACACTGGTTTTTGATAGTGCTCATAAATCTCTACAAATTATTCTGATGACATTTTTTGATTAAATCAAAATTAGAAATGTTACAGCATATTCAAATTCGAAAAAAGTCAATATCAAAATTCCATTTTCCAGTTAAATTATACGAGATACGAAAAAACGTTATGATATAATATTATTGAATAAATAAAGACCTACAAATTTGAATTGTAACATTTTTTCATACGATGCATATTTTTCTTTTTAATTAAAAAAAAAACTATTGAAAATCCAAAATTCAATTTTTTAACAATAATATGTAAAATATGAAAAAAACGTAAGAGTACAAAGTTGTTCGTTTCAAAAAGATCTACAAATTTTATCTGACGCTGTTTCTGGTAAAACATATATTTTTCGTTTTAATTCCAAAAAATACGTTTAAAATTCAAAAATTCCATTTTTTAGACAAAATATGTGAGATACAAAAAAAACGTTTATCTGGAAAATTGTTTGCCTAAATGAGGTTTACAAATTCTCATTAAGACATTTCCGGACAGGATGTATATTTTATGTTTTGATTTTTAATATTAAAAAAATTCGATTTTTTTACCAAAATATGTGAGATACGAAATAAGCGTTGTTCTGTAAAATCGTTTCCTTAAATAAGTTCTACGATTGTTTTTTCTTTTTGAGAGATGTGGAAGAAAATAAATTATTTTAATCATGTAATTTATTAAAAAGTAACTGAAATGTATACAGAAAATCGAGCGCGAGCGTCATGATGAGAATGTGTTCCTTAAGGCTGATAGAGCCTTAAGTAAATTGAATTTCCTGTTTCACTTAAATTCAAAAATAAATAGAGTGACTTTGAGAAAATGTGTAATTCACATCATCTGTAATATAATTATGAAATTAGTTTGAGCTTCAGTATCAAATTATAAGAAATAAATTTAAATGTATGCGGAGAGCACAAGACCGAGCGCGAAGCGCGAGGTCTAGAAAGAACGGAGCGCGAAGCACGACGATCGAATCGCGATGAGAATGTGCCCGCGAAGCGGGTCGATTTTTTAGTGATTTATTGATCTTATTGGTAACAATATGACTTATAGTGTTTTTACTGCTGAGGGATTCCATTATCGAATTAATCAAAGAAATATAGACAAGTCGTTGGATATAATAAAAGGAGTTCATATTTTACTGAATAATTGCAATTTTATGTTTCTTAAATTGTTCCAAGAATTGTATAAGATTTGCGATTATGCATGCAATTTTTCTGTGTTTCTATGTATGTACATGCATATTTAAAATTTATTCTGAGAAAAAAAGTTTGGTTGACTCAACAAAAATGTATGTGGATCAACCGAAGTTTTGGTTCATTCAACTAAATTTTTTTTGTAGATTAAATAATTTCACAGATTTAATTAGTAATTGTTTTTAATCAGTCAGCTAAATTTTATTTCAATTGTATCGTTTTTGCAGCCTTATTTGGTTATTATTTATTTATTTCAACTATTTGGATAATTGTATTTCATTGATTTCGGGAAATATTTTGGTTGAATAAACTAAATTAATTTATTGAAGCACACTTGTTTGAATAAAATAATAACTGTAAAGTAATAATTCAATGACTAATAAAGAGATCAATGTTTATATAAAGAAATACGACTAACGATTGAAGAATTTATGTTTTCGTAGTTAAAGATTAAAGAGTTTCCATACATGACTGAGGGTGTGAGCATTGAAGTGTTTCTGCATCCTCGCTATTATTCGATAAATTACACAAGATGATTATTTGCATTGCGAAAAAAGTCTCAATTCAGGTATTTAACCAAAAGTGCAATGATGCAATTCTTCTTAACGGTATTTATAGCCGCAGAAAGATATTTGTTATAATCTATCAATCTGTATATTATATACCATTATAGATGCTTTTCTATTAGATTTTATTTTTTAAAAAAAGCTTGTAAAATTTTGAATATGAAAATAAAAATGTTCTAGAATCTAATAAATTTTTATGTTACAAATTCTCTACAATTTCTTAGAATAGAATATTCACTCTAATAGGAATTGTCACTCTATTGAAGTAAAATTTCACTCAAAGAAATTTAGAAAGAAAATTTGGAGCCACATGGAACTGCATAAAATTTTATTTACCTGAAACGCACAATTTTTTCATTACAAGTTTCAGAATTTTCAGATATACAAGTATCGGAATATTCAAAAAGTTCTAATTGAATTGTGAAATATTTAATCTTGAATTTACTAGAAAATTGATAAAGATTGTTAAATTTCATGTTAATTTTATGCAAAATAGTGATTGTATAAAACTTCAGTCACGCATTTCAGAAAATTCTGATAGTAATTTGTAACAGCGAGATAACTTGAATATTAGAAAATGAATGAATGAGGATAGGATAAGGTTTATTGAAAAATTTTAATAAACAAATTAGATGAACAAATAAATTTTTTTGGCCCTTTCACGTAATTTTACATTTTACCAAATATTATTGAAGATTTATTATATTCTAAGGATTACCTGAAGTCGTTCTGGTGATTGAAGGAAATTATAATTTGAAAAAACCTCAAATTTAAATATTTTACCTTAAGAATTGTTTATAACAATGGTTATTGTTACTTTTTAAATTATTTTTGTGTTTAAATGTCATTCCTACATTAATACGAAGCACTTTTAGCAAAAAAAATTTTTTTTTACGGTTAATAAGACTATTTGTCAATTACATCATCAAATTTGTTTATACCAATTAAATGTAATAATAAACAAGTTATTTGTATTCTGTGAGTCCCCAAACATTCATTTAAGAAATTATTAGGTCCATTGAATCGAACGTTTCGGCTCAGATCGAAGCCCTCATCAGTGATATTTATTTAAATCTTTTTTCACTAAAGCCAATTTTTCCAACAACGTACCATTTTATTAATATTGAGGGTCAATACAACAATCATTGTTAACTTTTTAATTATTTTCATAATTAAATGTCATTCCTACACTAATACGAAGCACTTTTAGCAAAAAAAAGTTATCTTTTTACCGATAATAAAACTATTTTCCAATTAGTTTATAAAATTTGTTTTTAACAATTTAATGGAATAATAAACAAGTTATTTGTATTCTGTGAGTCCCAAACATTCATTTAAGACAATATGTAGTTTACCTAAAGAGCTATTAAAGCGAAAAAAATTTTTATGTAAAAACTTGTAGTTTTTCCACAGTTTGAGTAAAAAAATGATTAATAAACAAACAGAGGAGACAAAAGTTCTGACCGCGAAGTTCTTCTGAATTTTATGCACTTTAATGTTAGAAAAAAAAATTAAAAATCGGTCCAAAATTTAAGGCTTTGGTTATTTTGGGCTTGTTCTAATCTTAATTGACCGATATTTTTATTATTCTTAATTTCAAATTTCAATTGAATTTGACCTCTATCCCCTCGCTTTATTCCGCTGTTTGAGCACTCAACCGGTGGGGACCCTTAAGGTAGTTGTCGTGCCAAAAATCAGTCTCTGGAAAAAGAAGTTTTTCTATGATTTCAAGACTGGAAATATTCATATAATATAATAATAATATAATAATAATAATATAAATATAAATATAATATATATTAATGAAAAAATTTAAAAATTACGAAAAATAATTTTTTAATAATGTTTTTTGTAATAGGATTTTTCCTTACTATCGCTTCTTACCAATTTTTTGAAAATGATTGAAGTTTCTTAAATCATAGCTTATTTTTTCGGGGAAAATATTCTCTACAACTTAACCGTTTCCAATTTTTGAAAATAAATTCTTTAATGGCTGAAATCATTAAAAATCAATTTTCCAAAACAAAATTTTTGTAAACAAATTGCTGTATTTGATAATAATTGATTCATTTTCAAAAATTGGAAACGGTTAAGTTGTAGAGAATATTTTCCCCGAAAAAATAAGCTATGATTTAAGAAACTCCAATCATTTTCAAAAAATTGGTAAGAAGCGATAGTAAGAAAAAATCCTATTACAAAAAACATTATTAAAAAATTATTTTTCGTAATTTTTAAATTTTTTCATTAAAAAGAGTGTCTTTCCTTACATATGACACGGCTGATGATATAATTTCCAGTCTTGAAATCATAGAAAAACTTCTTTTTCCAGAGACTGATTTTTGGCACGACAACTACCTTAATAATTCTGTTTGAGTTGATTATATTTTATCTTTAATATATACACTTAAACATTTTTTTGTCTGAATATGTTCGATTTAAATATATGGGTCATTCCATATCAGATTTACAACTGAAATATTTTAATTCTTGTTATTTAAGGTGCAAATTTTCTTTCAAAGTCGGACTATATGGTATCTCGATTTTTCGATTTTTGGACTAAAAATGTTTATTATTGTGTTAGGAAGGTTGTGTAAACTTTTTGGAGTGGGTTCCGAAATATTCGAATTTATACAGAGCGCTAACTATGCCTTTGCAATTATTCATAAAACCGCGATAGAAAAATCCAAAAAGTGATCGGCAATATGAGGAAAACCAGCCATTTAGTGCGCTTGAACGTACCAACTCCACGGTCGAGCCTCACAAAGCGAGACAAATTCGGTCAGCGCTCCGTATAAACTGCATGAACAATTTTTTGTTCATGTTTTTATAAAAATTTCATACGATTAACAACCTTATTATTATTATTAATTTCTTTTCGACGTCGAATAGTTTTTGAATAATCAATAATTGAAAATCGTTCTTTTTTTCTAAATTCAAAATTTCAAAAAATCATATCTTGTAAAAAAAAATGCAGAAATTGTTTGAATTGAAAATATATCAATTTTTATTTCAAAATATATTTTTTTTACCAACTTATTTTTTTGATTTTATAAAGGATGTATTTTCCTTTATTTATATAAGTGCATATGGATTAAGTAGGTCACGCTGGTCACGTGATAAAATAAAGATTTTCAGTTTCTCCGAACATTTTACTATAATAATGAATTTTTTTTGGCTGAATCTTTGGGAAGTGATGAAGGACATTAACTGATGATGACTGTAGACTTTAATTAGTTTTAAATA
Source organism: Diplolepis rosae (assembly GCA_030998225.1). Taxonomy (NCBI): domain Eukaryota; kingdom Metazoa; phylum Arthropoda; class Insecta; order Hymenoptera; family Diplolepididae; genus Diplolepis; species Diplolepis rosae. The sequence continues at coordinate 4,634,513 of JAPYXD010000695.1, forward strand.
ATTAGAGAAATGTATTTCTCTTTTACCGGCATTAAAATTTAAAAAATGTTCGAAACCATTTAAAATCTGCAGTCATCAGTTAATATGCCGTTCATCACGTCGAAAATGTTCTGTCAAATAAATTCATTATTGTTTCTGAAAACTGACCTTATTTTTTTAATCATGTGACCCCGTTAATGCTTCGAAAAATATACAACTTATTTTTAAAAAAAATGCAAATTCTTTGTTTCAATCAATTATGTAAATATTACTGATGTATAAAAATCAAGAAAATTGTTCGATAATTGGAACAAAAAATATGTTTTTTCCAACAACATGCATTTAAAAAAAGGTTTTTGTTTGTATCAAACAAACAGTTTTCTCGATGAATTCACGCTCACGCTCTTGAGAGATTTTTAACCGAGAGCGAATGATCCATATATGGTAATGAAGCCTGGATCTGGTTGCAATACGTAACCTACCCTACCCCATCCTGTCTCTTTACTTCACAGTTGATCTAAAATTACGTTCCTTTAATACGTTTAATCATTACGTTTATTCACACTTGATATTAAGTCTAAATTTAAACAATTTTTCATCTTATTTAAAATATATTCTTTAATACCAAAATTCCAGGTTTATCCATAGTAAAATTTGAATACGCTCTATATTTAATGGAGTACAAAAAGAATTAGAAGCAAAATAGTCTGAAATCGTTTACCAATTGCTTCGGTAATCTTTTCTATTGATAACCAGTACACGCTAAAAAGTGCATTCGTTAAATCCGAAAGCATATCGGCAAAAACTTTCTGTTTTGGGCGAAAGTTCAAAAAAAAGAAAATAGTTTCTTAAAATCCGAACGATACTTTCGGAAATTCTGAAAAAGAATGTTCGCTTTTATAACTTTCGCAATATGTGATTGTTACTTTCCGATATTGAGAAAATTATGTCCGAAATATAGCAAATTGGTTTCTTATTTTCGGAATTTCGTTTTCGGAGCAAAACAGAACGCGATTTTACGAAATTCAGATAATAGTTTTCTGAATTTCAGAATATCACATTCTAAACATTTGAAAATCATATTCTACTTCATTAAATTATGATTTATGTAAAGTATATAAATAAATTATTTATTTAATGTCAATTAATGAAAATTTTAATTTTATTTATATAATATTCATTTAATAATTATTTTGCTTAATGATTATATTTATTATTAATCAATATTTGTTTAATATTACTGTGGGCAAAAACTAAGGTGAATTTTGCTATAAAATGAAAATTGCATTCAAAGCCTTCTTCGATTCGACTTGTATCTCTTGAATCGTGTCAAAACGGTGTCCTCGGAGTGATCTTTTGAGTTTGGGGAATAGCCAGAACGTTCATTGGTAATTAAGCGTATTCTATATATAATAGAAATCCTAATAAATGTGAATTATTAGAAAATGGTACATCACTTCAGGAAATTATTATGCGTTTCCAAATAGTTTGGTAATTTAAGACAAATATTTTTCTCCGTGTAAATAAAATATATTTTGTATCTCGTAATTTTTTATTCATGTGATTATGTACTATATTTAGCGAGAATATTTTTCGGAATTTACGAACGCTCTCTTTCGCGTGTAGTTTCCTACAAATACAAATGCAAAAAGTAATCCACTTATCCTGAAACAAAATAATGAATTTAATTTCATTCAAGATAAAAATAATTTGCTATTTAATAATTATTAATTATTGCTTCATTGATCACTGTATTATGAAAAGAGTTTCTTTTAAGTGGACGTTTTAAATTTTGAAAGAGCATCGGATTATGCATTATACATTATTTTCTTTAAAAGCTCTAAGTAACAAAAAAAAGTTCTCACAGTTTATTTCTTTACTTTCTCATGGACACTGTCACTTTGAAATGCAAGCACTTGTGGCTCTACACAATATACAGGGTGAGTGTTTGATTTTGATACGTCGGAATACCTCAAGAAATACTCACAGTTAGAAAAAATGTGGGGTGAAAAAAAAATGTTCATTTTTTAAACCAAAAGTAGTTTATCTACGTCCGCTTTTATCATTGCTACCATTTTCAAAGTTTTAGAAACAAAATGTTATGAATTTTGGGCACAAACATGTAGAAAACTAAAATCAATAATATTCGCTAATTTCTTAAGTAGCATATGCCCTTAAATAGTGTTAAATTATTTCTACCATTTAAGGCCATTGATCAACATGGTCACGCGATTTGAATCCTACATTACCGGCATTTCAGTTTGTGCAACCCCATTTCTATAAAAAATGAAATCGGTAACTGGAAATTTGTAGAATCAAATAAAATATCCTAATATAGGTCTGTCTAGTCATAAATGTTTATAATTAAAAAATTTGTTTTTTTTTTAATTTTTTTTTTCATAATTATAAACAATTATGAGCAGACAGACTTATCTCAGTGCATTTCATTTACTCTAACAAATTTTCTACTTGTTATCTCATTTTTTACAGAAATGGGGTTACACAAATTAAAAATTCTTGTAAGATAGGAATCTAGTCACGTGATCCGGTTGGTCCATGGCCTTATTGAACTTCTTCTGTTATTTAATAAAAAGTCACTGAAATTTTCTACGACTGCGTTTTATAAAACTCTATATTTAAAAGTCTTCGAAAGTAACTTAGTCCCTAAATCCGAAACAGTGAAAAATCACTGTTTCGAATTTTATAAGTCTTCCACATAGAATCAGTGAAATTTAACTGATATCACTAGAGATACTCACTGTTTGACCAGCGAATTTCAATGTTGACTACTATATTTCACTGATTAACCAGTGAGTTTTCCTGGTAGAATCAGGTAAATTTCACTGATTTCTATGTGGAAGACATTTGAAACAGTGGGTTTTCACTGTGAATCAGTAAGTTTTTACTGTTTTGGATTTAGAGAGTAAATTTTAAGCGACTAAATTTTTCCGTGTGTGGGATAAATTTTCGCGGAATCGCTTTTTCCCCTTAAAAATAAAAAATTTTTATTCTGGACATTTTTTTCGTACGATGTGTATTTCTTAAGATATTTCGACGTCTAAAGATAAAAAATTCACCCTGTATATCTATAATATAAGCTACATATATATCATTAGTTAGTGGTTCTAATATATTGATCACATGTATAGAGATATATTTGGAATTTAAATTATTGTCAATGAACAGGTTTATATTTTATTGACTAACTCAGAAAAAAAAAATATTCTGTAATAAGTTTATTTCTTATGGACCAACCAGATCACGTGACAAAATATCTTTCTGAAAATTTAGAAGATATGACAGAATACAATAGGAAATGTATGTCTAGTCCGGTTCAGTAAAAATTTTGCAAAAAAATTAAGCAAAAGAATTATTGGATTGGACTGCGCATTGACATATTTCTTCTTCACACTTGGCCAAATAAGAAAGTATGAATTCGTTAACCAGCCATTTTTGACCAATGGTTCTGGTTTTATTCATCAAAAGTTTTTTTATAAAAATCAAAAATCCAAATTTTCCGCCAAAATATACGAGATACAAAAAAAATGTTAAGATACAAAATTGTTTATTTCATAATGATCCACATGGTTTTGAATATTTTTTCATAGGAGTTATATCTTTTGTTTATTAATAAAAAATGTTATTAAAAATAAAAACAATAGTGGAACAGGACTTGTATCGACCCTTAGTATTAATATTCAAATATTGTTGATGTTCTCAACAATATTTGAAAAATAAAAACATTTGATTTCCAAAAAAACTACGAGAAGCGAAAAAAATGTTGTCGGTGGAATTGTTAATCTCAAGAAGATATACAAATTGACTTCAGACTATTTTTTGATCGAATACGTAGTTTTCGCTTTCGTTTGATTGTGAAAAACGTTATATCAAAAATGAAAAATTTTTTTGCACCATATCTATGCGAGTTACAAAAAAAGTTTTGGGAAACGAAATTGTTTGTTTTAAAACGACCTGCAAATTTGCTGTTCAATATTTTTTCATAGGAGTTATATTTTTTGTTGATTAATGTAAAAAGTTATTAAATATTGAAAAATTGATTTCCAAACAAATTATACGAGATACGAAAAAAAATTTGCGACCAAAGTTTTTTATTTCAAGAAGATATATAAATTTACATCGACCTATTTTTTTATCGGATACGTAGTTTTTGTTTCAATCATAAAAAACGTTATCAAAAACTATGAATTTCATTTTACTCCAAATCTATCCGAAATATCTAAAGATGTTAGAAAACAAAATTGTTCGTTTAAAAAATATCTATAAATTTTATATTAGCTATTTTTTCATAGGAGTTATATCTTATCTTTTATTCATCAAAAAAGATTTCACAAACATCAAAAATTCAATTTTCCTGACAAAATATAAGATATACGGTAAAAATGTTAAGAAAGAAAATTATTTATCTCAAAAAGATCTACAACTTTGGTATTGACAATTTTTTCATAGGAGTTGTGTATTTTGTTTGTTAATAAAAAATATTATTTTCAAATGCAAGTGTAGCTTTAATGGCTATAAAATAAAATTTTTGAAAAAGCCAGTGTGAATTACTTTAAACAAAATTATAATTAAGTAAAAAAGTATAAAATACTCTCTAAATTTATATTAGTAAAATGTTAACCATTAATTCACTTTAGTGGCAGTTTTTTCTAATTATTAGTCATTTTTGACTAATTCTATTAGTAGCTATAAATTTTTTAAAAATTAATTAGTGTAAGAAAATAACTTAAATACAGGGTCTGAATAAAACAAGCATAGTTTTTACAAGAAAAGATATTTATTTAAGTAAATCGATTTTGTCCCCTATGATCTTGATTGAATTTCTTACGTGAACGTTAAATTCGGAAGTAATTATTATATAAAATTAAAACCTTTAGTCTGAATATATATATATATATATATACAGGGCGTATTCTGTGATGACTCAGGTATCGACTTTTTCATCGCTAGGAGTCGTAGGGGTTGGTTCAATAAGGGTGACATCACTTTGATGAATCAGTTACTTCATTTTCTGGTTCACAGGTGCCTCAATCAATTTTTTCTCCTTTTTAACCCAGAACCAAATTTTAAACATTACATTTGATAAATAAATGCTATTACTCTTTGAATATATGAAGACAATTATTCGGTCCATGAGTAAAAATAGTAAGAACATAAAATTTCTGCAAATTTAACTAATAAATCAGTACGATTCACCACCTTTTTGTAAACAACAGATTTGTCTATATATATATTACCGAAAAGCCTTTTAAATTTACTTTGCTAAAAAGCAGTGAATTGTACTGAAATATCTGTTAAATTTACAGAAATTTTATTCTGCTACTATTTTAACTTATAGACTTAGTAAATGTAACAGATTTTTTTCTTGTACTTTGAACTTCATAATAAATTTATTTTGTTTACTAAAAGCGTACAGTATTATTCATATACACAAATATTTATTATAAAAGCAAAAGATGTCAAAATTTAAATATAGTTTTTTTAACTAGCTATATCTATATTTATATTTAAAAAAATATATTTTTGTATTCATTATATATTGAACCTAAATTTAAACTATATTATACTTTATTTAAAAAGTGCCAATTTTTATTTTACTTGATTGATTGCTAATGGTCTCTTAATTACCTATTTAGAATCGACGAGGTCAAGATAGATCTTTAAACAATATTTGCATTTCCAATTTACATCCTACGAGTTGTAAAATTAAATTCTGATGCCTTTCACGAGAGTGGGGGCCTAGATTGAAATCAAAACAACTTCTATATGAATCATCCTAGTTCTGAACGCACCATTCGTGAATACTTCCTATATTTCACCATATTCGTCTAAAGAATATAACATAATAGAATTTGAAAAAATGAGTTGCTCTTTTACTTTGGTAAAAATTTCACTGACAATCAGTAAACAAGTAATTTCTAGTCATTTTATCAGTGATATCTTACTGATTCAAATTGAAACAGCTCAATTATATCATTTGATTATGTGAAAAATCATAATTCAAAATAATTCTTTGAAAACTTCCGACTTAACCTAAAAATCAGTAAAATAACTACAGAAGAATGTGAGAAGAATTCTCTAATAAATTATTTTACGAGTTGATATTTAGTATAAAAATTATTCAAAACATTAGTAAAAATATTAATTTACTATTCATCCTGAAGGCTTTTACGGGCTGATTCAGTTTGAATCAATCGACAATTATGCAACAATCCATTCTTGACCTCCTACTTTTGATTAGAATTCAAATTTTTGTTGAAATAGTTTTGCCGGGAAACTAAATTCATCAAAAATTTGAACTAATCACGCTAAAAATGTCAAAATAAGCCGAAATGTAGCTTAAAACACTTCAGAATAACTCTTCTTATTTTTATTAATTATGTCATACAATGTAAAAAAAGTTAAAAAATATTTTATAATCAACGGAAATCATGTCTAGACGGTAGGTTAGCAACATCGACAGATCGACTACGCAAGTCGCTCCATGGTTCTGCAGTGGTGGGAGACAGACGACAACCAATCAGAAACTTCGAAAACCTTCCCTTTTCCCCACAACACAGGATCGAAGGCTTGAAAATCTGCAACGGGCGCCGCTGGCAAGCAGATATTCGTTGGTTGACTGGTGAAGTGTTACGTTCTATCAATTTTCTAGACTTCGGTTTTCTTTAATCGACAAATAAACTAAAGTTCAGCAAACAAGATGAGGGAAATCGTGCACATCCAGGCTGGCCAGTGCGGAAACCAAATTGGAGCCAAGGTATATTTACCTGATAAAAATAATTACAAGTATATCTTAAGTGAAATCTGCGGAATACAATTTTTTTATCTCAAAATTCTCCTGTAAAAGAAAAGCTTTTATTTGCGACAACACCAATCCTAATCCCTTAATTTTCAAGCTAATCTCAAATATTCGAGCCTTTTCGAGACGTTTCAAATTCTTTAAAATCTTGCCTAGTATGATCAAAATTTTCTCCCTCTCTATTTATCCTATTCTGTTCAACTATTAGTGGTTTTTTGTTTTAACGTGAAAAGCAAAAAAAAAACTTGGGTCGAAAAACCGTTATGAAGTGGAACTGGCTGCCGGCCGGCAACAATAGTTTTAACGGTTTTTCTACAAAGTCGCAACAAAAGGCGTCGGTTAGACGCCATTGCTGTATAACGTTCATGTCATGCTATGCTTCGAAGGATTTTTTGCATTTTTATGCTAATTTTTTCGTAAAAATGTATTTTAATTTACAAAAGTGATGAATAAGGAACAAACTTGGTTCATACGGCGATGCTGGGTGTGGCTTATTATTGGCGTCTTTTACAGTTTAATGCGGCAACGGCATCGAACGGTTGCGCGCGCATTCCTTTCAGTTCTTCACTTTTTCTCTCTATCACACGGGTGACCGATCACGATTTTCTGTCCTTATTGTGCAAACAGGACAATGTGAAATTCGGTTATTCTTTAATCCCCCTCACTTCTCCCTCAGCTACATTGTGTAATACACGTTACCATATTTGATATAACCTACACACTCTTGACTGTTGCTCACTGGCTTTGTAGTCATCTAAAATTTTAATTGGACAAGGAAATCAATTCTAAGAGGCCATAGTTACGCCCTTTTGGTCTATTGCTATGGATTTATGGTTGCTCCTTTCGATTGTAAAAACCGCTGGAGTTGTAAATTTTGTTGGAGTACAGACAAAATCACTAAGATGTATATATTTTAGGTTACGTTTTTTATTTCAGGGAAAAAAATAATTTATCATATTTTAATATTAGATATGAAAATAATATAACATTACAATTCTAATTTATCAAAGGCTAAATCATCTGCATGCCAATCTTTATAGAAAAACTACTTGCGGAATTTTTTTGAATCATATATTGCGCAATCATTACACTATGCCTTTTAGGGAAATTTCTGAAACCAAGGACATGGAGTTTCACTTAGGAAGGTAAGACACTCCCCAGTTAAGAAAACTATCTGATTCTCTGAATTCAGCAACTGGTATAACATTTTATTAGTTTCTGTGGCGAGAATCGTAAACGAATTTTTTGTTATAGGTATCTAGAGCAAAAACCAATCATTTTGTTTTGACAAAAAATTGTCCATCGTTCAGTGAAAATTAAAAACTGTAAATACATTAGAATCTCATCTTTGGAATAAATGCTATCAAGATAATATTTTGAAGTGCAATGCTGGAGAAGTACTTTTTCCGTGTTTTCCAGTAATTTTTCACAATCATGTAAAATCTCCAAGGCTATTGTAGTAATTTTACAAAATTTTGTAATATTGTAAGTTATAAAAGAACAATTATGGTAAATATGGATAAATAATTTTTAGCCAGTTTTATTTTATTATTTATTGTTAATTTATTATTATAATCACAGTGGTTTTACAAAATTTTGAAAAGTTGCTAATTTTGCCTTTTATTTAGTAAATTTAATACACTCAAAAAAATATTTCATTAAATGAAAGAAATTAATTTGTTTGAAAGATTTTCAAATTCTTTAAATATTATTTTATTCAAACAAAATATCTTTGGGCCAAATGAATATTTGTTTGAATTAAATCATTTTTTCTTCAAAACAAGTTATTGCATTCGAATATTGTCAAAGATATTTGTTTGGTTCAAGGCAGAAATTTATTTGATTTGAACAAGTTTTATTTAATTTAAATAAATCATTTTTTTAAATCAAAGAAAGTCTTTCAAACAAATAATTTTCTTCGATTTAATTAAATCTTTTTTCTGAGTGTAAACAAATTTAAGAGATTTGTCATGATTACGTAAGATTATTGATAAGGTTGAAGTCAAACTCTTTTCAAACTTCTATTTTTTGAATCCAAATACAAAATTTTATGTATTTTAGGAATTAAATATATCGATCTTATATGAAAACATAATTTATTGCTTTATGCATTGCAAAAAAACAGAAGTTTTTCCAATTAGCATTTCTCATCCTTCATTTATTCAGTGAGATTATCTTGGAGTAACGGTACTTTCTTCTTGCTCTATCTGCGTTCTCTCCTGTTGGCTCTGATGAACTTTCAAGGAGCGATTACAGCACGAAATGAGGTGAATTTCACCTCGCTGCAAAATCGTGGGACTGGTACAGAATCCCAGATTCACTTATTATGTTAATAATTGTCTGTTCGTGCCCATTTTACAGTCATTTCTATATATAGCGGTGACATTGGTGACTCATTTCTTGCTGTAATGTAAGTTGCTCCTGAAGATGGTGGGAGGAGGAGACAGGGTTGGGTCGGTAAAGCTTCCCACCAGTGATGCACATATATGGTCATCCTTTCAAACACCTATGCGTTTCCATATACGTATCGTCTGGTTAACAAGAGGCTGCTGCTTTGCAAATGTCATCACGCAACGTGTTTCTCATAATAATTAAATATCTTAGCTTTATCTTTCAAAATAATTAGTACTCTAATGGAATTTCAAGTGTTCCAGATGCTTTGCATCGAGGCTCGTTACTTCAATCAGATCGGAAACGGAAATACGTTCTTGTCTGAAAAATAGATGAAAATCTAATTAGTTTTGAAGCAGTGATTTTTTTTAAGCGCCTTGATGAAATCTATTAAGACATTCAAAGTTTCTTGGGTTTTTTTTTTTTATACCAAATTAGAGTTGCCACTTTTTCTGGAAATCTAAAAGAACAAGTTTTAAATTGCCATTCATTATCCTTTTCAGTCACAATTTTTGGAAAACCACCAAAAAATGTTTCGACTTATTTTCATTGAGTAGGTTTAACCTAGATTGTTTTGAGCCGATCTGGAAAAAATATTTTTTAATTAAAATTTTTTTTAAATTATTTTTAATTACTTTATTTATATTATAATTTTGTTTCTTAATAAAATAAATGTATTTTGTAACTTTGCAAACTTTATTAACCGTTTAATCATATGGGATGTCCTTTAAAAATCTGGTAGAAAAAATTCTGAACCTGGAAAACCTGGATAGGTCAGGGAATTTTTGTGTGCAAAAATAGTAGCAATCCTGTAAATATAAATTTCCATGGGGGAAGATTAAAGTTTATAGCTTATTCTGATTAATTCTCTAACAAAGAATTAGTTTTGCTTGCTTGTAGACATTTTCTTCATTTCATTTTCTCTTTTTTGATCAAGTAATTTCCTTTGTGGAAATTACGTAAACTTATTTGAGCCATGATATTGTGCTCGTCGGTCGTTTTCTTTTGTATTACTATAACTACGAATATGATAAGTACTATTACCAGTAGGAACCCATTGTGTTGTTCCATACGAGTTGACAAGAAGCATGCGTTCACTCGAGTATGCCCAGTAAAGTAACTGGTAGCTTAAGAGAAAAGTCTGAGGCTTTAATTAGTCTCGATTGGTGCTCAAGCGATTAGTTGGATGAATCTGTACTTACCCGCAATTTCAAACTGCTCCCCTTATTTTGCTCTTACATTTTATAACGAATGCATGGTAAGCGATTAATTATACACAGTCCAATTATGGGGGGGGGGGGGGGGTCAATAAACTGCTATATTAAGAGCGAATAGAGGAGCGGTCAAGGTGTTCATTTCTCTCCTATCCTTCAAAAAGAAATTCTCAAAAGTTACTTGAAACTTCAATTATTTCATCTCCTTTCTTACAAAATATTTTTGGGTTAAAAAGAAACAATTCTATCGATGTCCTATATAATTATAATTTTTTGGCCTTCACTTTCCTGATATTTTTAAATCCTTCCCACCCGCCTTTTTTTGTAAAGAGAAAAACCAGACCACGTGACGCCGGTAATATTACTTACAGTTTGCATGCATGGTTATCCAGAAATTATTAACTAAAATAGATTTTCTGTACAAAACTCGCGTGAACAAAAGCAGAAAAGCCTGTCTAGTACCAGGAATCCATATTATAGTTATTAATTTTTGAATAATCTTACACTCGGTGTTTGTGGTTACTGACATGAGAACAAATCTCACATTCATGAGAACAAATTATTAAAATTTTTATTTTTGACTGCTTTTATTAAAAATGTTTAGCCAATAAATAATGTAATGGCTCATTTCTTTATACATGGTGAATTATTATTTAATGTGTTGTATAATGTCGATCTGGAAAACCTGAAGATCTTTTTGCTCCAGAGAATCGCTAGACACCCTGATATCCAAAATCTCGCTGAAAAAAAATGTTGAAAAATTAATTTCCAATTTTCTTTTTAGTTCTGGGAAATCATCAGTGACGAGCATGGCATTGACCCGACCGGTGCCTACCATGGAGACTCCGACCTTCAGTTGGAGAGAATTAACGTCTACTACAACGAGGCGTCTGGAGGCAAATATGTTCCCCGAGCCATTCTCGTGGACTTGGAGCCCGGAACGATGGATTCTGTCCGATCTGGTCCGTTCGGACAAATCTTCCGCCCCGACAACTTCGTGTTCGGACAGAGTGGTGCCGGTAACAACTGGGCCAAGGGTCACTACACTGAGGGAGCTGAACTAGTCGACTCAGTTTTAGACGTCGTCAGGAAAGAAGCGGAAAGCTGCGACTGCCTTCAAGGATTCCAGTTGACCCACTCACTGGGAGGTGGTACTGGATCCGGTATGGGTACCCTGCTTATCTCCAAGATTCGTGAAGAGTACCCCGACAGAATCATGAACACATACTCAGTCGTCCCATCTCCAAAAGTATCAGACACGGTTGTGGAACCTTACAACGCCACTCTTTCGGTTCATCAGCTCGTAGAAAACACAGACGAAACCTATTGTATTGACAACGAAGCTTTGTACGACATTTGCTTCCGCACACTCAAGCTCTCCACACCTACATACGGTGACCTCAATCATCTTGTATCTCTCACAATGTCCGGTGTCACCACTTGCCTTAGGTTCCCAGGTCAGCTTAACGCTGACTTGAGGAAACTTGCAGTAAACATGGTTCCCTTCCCACGACTCCACTTCTTTATGCCAGGATTTGCTCCATTGACCTCTCGTGGAAGCCAGCAATACAGAGCCCTTTCGGTCCCAGAGCTTACCCAACAGATGTTCGACGCCAAGAACATGATGGCTGCTTGCGATCCAAGACACGGAAGATACCTCACGGTTGCAGCTATCTTCCGAGGAAGGATGTCGATGAAAGAGGTCGATGAGCAAATGCTCAACATTCAAAACAAGAACAGCTCGTACTTTGTTGAATGGATACCTAACAACGTAAAGACAGCCGTCTGTGACATCCCACCCCGAGGACTTAAGATGTCCGCTACCTTCATCGGAAACTCCACCGCTATCCAGGAGTTGTTCAAGCGTATCTCTGAGCAATTCACTGCCATGTTCAGGAGAAAGGCTTTCTTGCATTGGTACACTGGAGAGGGTATGGACGAGATGGAATTCACCGAAGCTGAATCCAACATGAATGACTTGGTTTCTGAATACCAACAATACCAGGAAGCTACCGCCGATGAAGATGCAGAATTTGACGAGGAACAAGAGGCTGAAGTTGATGAAAATTAAATAATGAACGTCCTTTATTTATTCATCTTTTTTTAATCTTTTTACATGAATATTTTCGACTGACCTTCATCAAGATTCGCGACCGCTCCTTCCTCTCGTTTTACTTTGTTCCAAAAATATATTCTGTTTTGATCAGGAAGTAACAAGATTGACAAAGTTCCGATCTTGTTTTTGAATTGTCTATAAAAACGCCGCATTTTATGCCCTTTCAGTGAATGTATAATCGCCACCGCGAGTACATCTTTTAATAAATTATTATTAATGAAGTCGAGGATTTGTCATTGTGATTCGCCTACGTTCCAGCTTGTAGTTTTTAGAAATAATTTATGTAAATTATATTTTAAATTAAAGCTTAACTTTTTTCTAATAGTATGTAACTTATTTCCGACAAGAGAATTAAAGAAATCTATGAGATTGTAATTATTTATATATGTTTGTCCAATTTTGGGTGTTTGGAGGCAATGGTAAAGATTATTCAAGCCGAAGTTTTATGCAATATCTTAAATTGCATTCGCTTTGTCTAGAATTTATGAAATTTCATTCAAAAATCTTGAAATTTTTAAATACTTGAAATATTGAATACGTTCAAATCAAGAACTGTTCACTATTATTCATTATTATATAAAAGTGATTTCAAAGTATTTATCCACATTCGAACAAACCTCTAAGTTTCAGAATATTAAATCCTTGGTAATAAATAGTATATTATACAATTGGGGAGAAAATAAGTTTGTTTTACGTGTGAAGTTTGATACCCAAGTAAAGCAAGGGCAACAATCACACAAGTAAAATAAATGTTTTTTTTTTTTCAAATAGGGGGCCATAAAGTGAATTTTTCCTCTATAAAAAAAAACCATGTATCTAATGTTATTTTTGAAAGTAAGTAAAGTAAGTGCAAAACTAAATAATTCTATATGCTTTTATTTGATCAAGCAGCTCAATTAAAAAGGTTACCTACGCGCTTCAAATTTTCAAGCATTTGGTGTTAAAAATGTGACTTAAGCCCATAGATCAACCAGACCATATGATCAGTATGGTCATTTTTGGTCTGTAAACTTTTGTCCATGCAAAATAAGATATTAAGCCCATGGACCAACCGGATCACGTAACTAGATTCCTACCTTACCAGCATTTTCAATTCGTGTAACCCAATTTCTCATTTCTGTAGAAAAAAAAAAAATGAGGTAAGTTGAAAATTTGTGAGCGTAAATGAAATACACTAAGGCAAGTCTGTCTTGTCAGAAATGTTTATGATTATTTTGTTTCATAATTATTTACATTTATGACCAGACAGACCTATATTAATGTATTTTATTTAATCCGAACGAATTAGAGCTATTTCGAGCCATTTCGATATGTTTTTATTTATTTTTATTTTTTATTATAATTATTTTCTTTCATAATTATTTACATTTATGACCAGACAGACCTATAATAATGTATTTTATTCAATCCAAATAGGAATTTGATCCGAACGAATTAGAGTTATTCCGAGCCATTTCGACATGTTTTTATTTATTTTTATTTTTTATTGTAATTATTTTGTTTCATAACTATTTACATTTATGATCAGACAGACCTATATTAACCAGTTAACTGTGATTGACGAGTATACTTGTCATAAATACATGGAACTTGCCATAGTCGCCGCAGTTAACTGGTTAATGTATTTTATTCAATCCGAACGAGTCGGAGTTATTCCGAGCCATTTCGATATGTGTTTCCAAACTAATAAAAAATACGTTTTGAATTTCATGCGATGCAAGTCGGTTACAAATCAATCCGATTAATTCCGGTTCAATCAGAATGAATCCGAATCAATCCGGGCTTGGATTTCTCCCAACTGAATTTTTAATCCGAATCAATCTGAGTTCGGAATGATTTGGTTTTGGATTAATTCAAGCTTTCGATTGAAAACTTGGTTCGAAATGAACCAGAATCAATCTGATTGACTTTTAATCAATTTTCTTTAAACGAGATTCAAAATGGTTTTTGAATTGGTTCGGAATGATTTAGAAAGAGATTCCGAAATGGCTGGGATCTGCTTGGATTAAATTCTTTTCGGAAATGTTCGCCAGGGGACGACAATGACAGATGAACAAGATTGAAAATTCCCTTTTTTTTGTATTTAGGGCCCCGGCGAAAGTTTCGGATTCGAATTCAGAGTTATTCCGAGTATTACGAAATCTGTTTCGGAACCAATCCAAAAAACATTTTGTATCTCATTTGATTAAAAAATGGAAAAAAAATAAATCTGATTTATTTCGCTTCGATCCAACTTAATCTGATTTATTTTGCTTTTATCCAAAACATCAATCTAAATGAAACCGAATTAACCCGGGCCGGAATGATTCGGATTGAATATTCGGTTTGCTTCAATCCTAAATTGATTCGGATTGATGACTCGAATTTAAACGGAATGAATCAAATTAAATCAGATTGATTTTTTACCGTTTTTCGGATTGGTTCCATGAAACCACCTTGATGTAATCTTCACGATAGCAATGTTAATTTACTTTGAATTTTATTATATTGAATTCTCTATTGCTTCTAATCATAGAATTTAAATACTGTTATAATTTTAAAAATTCCGATATTAGTTTATGATATTTCAAATAAAAATAAAAGCAAGCGCTTTAAACTACATTCCTTCCTCTTTATAAACTTTTCTTTTACATAGTGTGCTTGCTGTTTTTGTCTAAATTCGATCGAGTTTTTACCATTTTATTATTAATTATTTATAATAAATTAAAAAGTCTTCAGGATGCAAATTTCGACAAAAAAGGTGCTGACAGGTGTCGCTGCGTTCTGTCGGCAACTTTAAAATTCAAATTCTTTACCTGATGTAACATTTATAATTGTGTGCTAGCCACATCATTTCACTGCTGTCTTTCCATAGTATAAAAAAATTCAAATGTTTATCAAGAACTATTAATATAATTACGTTCAATTTTTAATTTGAAACAGTTTTATAAATAGTGTATTTAAATTATTAATATATATTTTCCACCATCTGAGTTATATTGCTTGAAGCCTTATGGTAGCGTATGGTAGCTTATGGTATAATATTTTCTTATTGTAGTTTACAATTTCCCGTACCATACTGTCATTTTATACTTTCAAATTAATTGTAACAGTACTTTTGTAATTTATAATCGCATTCCTCACTTTTCACACCATACGACGAAGCGAAAGTGGTGCGCCGGAAACATAACCTACATTTTTTCCACTCTCAAATTGGAATGCCAGTCGGTCACTTTTCAAGAATTTAAAATCAAAGAATATTACCAAATTTGAGAATTTAAGTAATTTTTATTTGTATTCAGTGCTTCTAATGTTTATCAATTCGTTTTACTGCTCCTTGTAAATTTTAAACAAAGATGTTTATTTTATTTATTATATTTATTTATATATGAAATTTATTATGACAGCTTTCAGTTGATAAAACAGGAATCCTCAGAAATTAAAATTTATTTGGATTACTTATACCATATAAGGTTTTTATTTTGTATTACTTTGACAGAATATAAGGTTTTATTGTGTTATGGTTTACTATTAGAACAATATCATCTAATTTGGATATTAAATCAAAATTTTAATACAATAAAAAAATGCTCATAAATTCTCAAACGAAATTTCGCTTGAGAATATTCTTGTTCTCGTTCTCAAAAGAATGTTTCACTTTAGAATTCTATGCTTGCTGGCCCGTTACTGCAGTAAACAGTAACTGCTCAGAGCAGCTCAGAGCTCGCCTCACTGCTACTTTCAAACGAAATATTAAAAGTTGGTCTCTCTTCAGTCTCTTGACTTGATTTTGCTTCTAGGACATCATAAAAAAACTGATTGTGTTTTATAAGTGAATGTGAAAAGCGTGAAACGTGAATAACAATGGCTTTACATAAAGAAGATAAAAAGAGTTATGAATTTAAGTTCGCCAAGAATTTATTTGCTGGTGGTAAGTGGTCCAGTTTTCATCATTGAAAATTTGGCGCGTCGTTTCATATAACTTTTGTTTCTGCTATCCAACTGTGTCAATTCGACTTTCTAATAAATTCGAGAAATATCATGCGCTCTCTAATTTTATTTTTTATTTTTCCTATAAATAATACTGTCTACTGAAAATTTTCACATGGGTATAGTTGTAGACAAATTACATATAAAAGTATTTTATTAATAAATATTATTAATTGATAAATAGTTTGCTAACGCATCAATTAATTATGCTATTTAAAATTTTCACTAGCCTCTATCTTTTAATTGATTACGACTTTTTTCTGAAGTGCTCAGAATTTAATTCTTCGGATATTTCTGTTGTATTTTAGCAAAATTAATATTTTAATTATGTTCAAGAACAAACAATTATATGCTGAATCAACAATATTGCACTTTTTTAATAATATTCATTTCATATCTGTAAATAAATGATATAAAAATCGGTATTGATAAGAATAATTATAGATATATCTAATTCATTAAATATTTAATCTGAGGATTTTTAATTATTCAAAAAAAAAAGATAATGATAGAATATTAAATATGAAATGAATTATTCATTATTCATCTAACGGAAGTTTCCAACGTTTTCTCTACACCAAAAAATTCAATATCTTTTTTATTTTCAGCAAAAAGTTTTAGATAAGAAAAAACAACAAACTTAACATTTTTTACCAATTATTATTGTTTCAAATTTTTATTATTTTATCTAGATACATGAAAAAGCAGTCAATTTTAATTTTCGTTTAAAAGAAAAAAACATTGGAACTTCAGTTGCGTTCAAATTTAATCCATTTTACTTTGAATTAATACAATAAAGACACATTTTTTAAATATTTTGATTTTTTATAGAAATTCTTTCACTTTTCATCAAGTTAAAATGGAAAAATTATGACAAATTATATACGAATTTTTCGAAATTTTTCATTCAATCGTCTTCAAATAAGCGTGACTTCAGATAATTAACTTTAAACAGATTAAATTAGAGAATTCGATTAAAGATTTAAATAATTTAATTTTTAATTTAGGAGTTGCTGGCATGTGTTCCAAGACCACTGTAGCTCCCCTCGATAGAATAAAAATTTTATTACAAGCACATCACAATCATTATAAGCATTTAGGTAAGAACAACAATTTTCCAATAGAAACAAATATGAAAATTTAATTGATCTAATTTGTATATTTTTTTAAAGGAGTATTCTCAGGACTAAAGGAGATTATTCA
This sequence comes from Diplolepis rosae, assembly GCA_030998225.1. Lineage (NCBI taxonomy): Eukaryota > Metazoa > Arthropoda > Insecta > Hymenoptera > Diplolepididae > Diplolepis > Diplolepis rosae. Next base: position 4,652,202 of record JAPYXD010000695.1, read on the forward strand.
AAAAGAAAATTTCTTTGCTCTTTACAAAGGGAACTTCGCACAAATGATTAGAATTTTCCCATATGCAGCCACACAATATACGTCGTTTGAACATTATAAAGAGGTAATTTCCATGTGTTTAAGATCCTTAATCAATCATAGCAGTTTTTCTCAAAGTCGCAATTCAAAGACAATATATCACTTTTAAAAAATATATTGCAAAAAAGGCAAATGGATTTTTTTTTTTCAAGAACATTGAGTCTGAAAATAATTAACATTTTTTAATGTTCTTAGGCTCATTTAAATGATAAATTTTTGTATTATAATGTTAATTTATTAATATAATAGGAAGAATAAAGTAAAAAATTAAAATTCTTATAAATTCACACGAATTTCATTTTAATATAATATATATTTACTTTCGAAGTATGTTCAGAAACTTTTTGAATTGTTAATTATTTTATGTGCCATCGACGCGCAAACTCGTTTTTTCGCTACAGTTAACAGTAGCGCAATGTAGTACATTTCGCCAGAAAGGAATGAAATGTAAAAACTGAACTGCGCATGCGCCCATAGCCATGAAACGAAGCTCAATCCTTCTTATTCTTCTTCTTCTTCGTACAGCGTTAGCATCTTACTGGCAAAGCCTTGTACATTTGAACTGCGCATGCGTCTACTAAAATCCATTACTACATACTACTACACAAGATCGATAAAATCAAAATGGCCGGGACTAGTCGTGACATATCAAGTGTAATGACTAGCGCCGCAAACAACTACAATACTAGTTTAGATTCCAGTGTACGCATAAAAACTCGTATACGCACCGAAGTCACATAAAATAGAATACGTGCCAATGCACACAATTCGGGTAATTCCGAGACTCGCGACAATGCTCGCAGGACTGATCGCGCTTCGGCTTCATCTCGGCTTTGCCTCGACTACGCCTTAGCTTCGATCTCCTGCGAGCATTATCGCTCGTCCCGCAATGACCCTCATTCTGCGCCTGGGCACATAATGTACTATTCAATTCTTCTTAAAAGCATTAAAATTTTATTTTTTTTGCAATAAATATTATTATAGTTTGTGCCGTTACGGGTGAGAAAATATCAATTAAATTTTATCGAAATTTAAAGAAAGTAAACATATCGATAATGCCTTATGTTTACCTTGGTATGACTAAAAAAAATTAAATAAAAAATTCCAATATCATTTTTTAATTACTACATGTGAAATAAAGTTGAAAAAATATTTCAATTATTTTCATCCTTTGTAGTACTTGAAAAAAATCCCTTTTTTTGGGAATCGAAAAAGTCATATGGACAAATTAGTGGCTGGGTCTGGAGCTGGAATAACTGCAGTAACTTTGACTTATCCTCTGGATACAATCAGAGCTCGACTTGCCTTTCAAGTTACTGGAGAGCACGTTTACACTGGAATCATACATACATCAATAAAAATTTTTAAAGAGGTAAATAAACTGAATTTGTATTGAATTCAAATCATACACTTAACACCAATCAGAGAGAAATAGCAGAAATGTTTTATGTTAATAGATTTTCATCAGTGCAAATTTAGGAAAAAAATATTTTTCTAGAATATTAAAAAAAATAATTGTTAATAAATTAAACATTTTTATGATAAAACTCAAATTTTATTGTCATATAAAATTACATTCCATACATTATGAATAAAAAGTATTAAATAACGCATTAGGGAGTCTTGAAGAAAGTATTAGCAAGTATTATTGTATATAATAGAAGAAAAGGGAAAATACGAAATTGACAGTGGACCTTGTATTAAATTTAAATTTGTATTTGATTCAACTTTTAGGAAGGTGGAGTAAAAGCTTTTTATAGAGGATTTCTACCTACGATTTTTGGAATGGTTCCTTACGCAGGACTTTCATTTTATTCGTTTGAGCAATTGAAGTACTTCTGCATGACATATGCACCTAATTACCTTTGTAACGAATGCAACAGAAATACTGGTGAGATAAAACTTAAAGGCATAAATATCTTTGAAACATTCTTCAGATTTTTTTGGCTTCAATTTAAAATCCATTTTTAGGTGGCTTAGTGTTAACAGTACCAGCAAAATTGCTTTGTGGAGGAATTGCAGGGGCAGTAGCGCAGAGTTTTTCCTATCCTTTAGACGTGACTCGTAGACGAATGCAGTTAGCGATGATGAATCCAGATACACATAAATATGGGTAATCATTCCGCCAATTTCAATTCCTGAAATAAACTATGTTCATCTCATTTAGAATCAAGTTAGGAATCATAAACTTTATTATTTGCAGGGTTGGAATGTTGAGCACGATGAAAATGATCTGCATTGAAAATGGAATAACGAAAGGCCTTTATCGAGGAATGTCTATAAATTATCTTCGAGCAATTCCAATGGTTTCAGTTAGTTTTACAACGTATGAACTCATGAAACAATTTCTTAGTCTAGATACAGGAACGGATCTTTAGTTAATTTGAATTAATTAGCTAATATTTTTTGGTGTGTGCTATTATTTCTGCAATTCTAGTGATAAAAGTTTTACAAGTGCTTAGCTAAAGTTCTCACTTGTGTGGAAGTGTACAAAAGATTTTAAATGGTCAGTTTTTAAATTATTTTTTAATGAAATTTAGCTCTAGCTAGAGGTAAATCAAAAGTTGAATCTTGTATATTTCCTTCTTAAAGAGGATCTTTATAGAATACTGGATGTCCAATCTGATTTGGCAATCTAGTGTATAATTACTAATTGAATGTTCTATTGAGCTGAGGAATATTACATATCAAACTTGGAAGTTTAAAAAATATTTTTTTATTTAGCGTTTAGAGATGCATAACACTTTTATTTATAAGTCTTAAGGTTTATAGACATTTATAGGTTTCAAAGTTCTCGCGTCACCAGATTTTATCTGTGATAAGTCAAAGGTGATGTCTTTAAAAGAATCAGCTATTAGATAAGCAATTTTATTCAGATTTTTTGAAAAGTCACTGATACGATTGAAGAATATTTCTGAATGTACTTATTATAAATAAGTTTTGAATAGGAAAGTATTTTGGTAAGGTAAATATAATATTTTATGAATGAATACTTGTATTTAGCCTTCATTTTAATATTTAAGAATGTAAAGATTTTTTAGTTTACTTACATTACTTTTTAACGTATGGCTGAATAGTGTCGATATGAGCAGGAGTAATAAAGTCAATTGATACTTCTTCAGTGTCTATTTCTAGTTTACCATCAACATGCTTGGGAATATCAACAAAAACTCTGACTGGATTGCTTGGATTGACGTGGCTATAGTATGCGATTTTATGCCTCCAAAACCCATCTGTGATTTCTACCAATTCACCAGGATAATAAGGACGCCCCACATCAAGCGCATGTCCTGCAATTTAAATTACTTGTCTTGGTAGAGCAAATAGAACGTAAAAATTTTCCTAGTGTGGTTACTTGTATAGAATATTTAATTTTCAATCAATGTTAAAATTTAAATATTGTATACTTTACACCATTTTGAATTTGAATTCTCAAAAATCTTGAGCTTCAGTCTGATGGAACTCTAATTCCATATCTTACTGATTTAAGGGAAAGCAGTAGTAAATTTTTAATTACATGTGGTGATATATTGTTAGTAAGAGGGTCATTCAATAAGTATGGTAAAAAAACGAGAAAATCATTTGTGGTGCAAGAAAATGAATAGACGACTTTTAAAAAAGTAAATTACGAAATGTAATTTTATTGTTTTTAAGGAGCAATTTGAATTACAGTAGGGATCAGTGAAAATTTCTAAGCCAAATGCGATGTGCAAGGAGTAAAATAGTCCGAAAAACTCCACTTAACTTCTAGCGAAGTTGGGACATACTATATAGACAAATCGGAGATTATTTAATATTATTGCAAGAATTTGTGACGTACCAAATGTTAAAGAATTCACCACAGTTCTGGAAACTTTACAAATGTAGAGTAAAGTTTCAAATGTACATTAACAAAGTATTGCAATAATATTAAATAATTTTTAACTTATCCATGTGTTCCAACTTTACTTAAAAGTTGAATAAAGTTCCTCGAACTATTTTTCTTCGTGTAGCGATATAATCGAAAAACGAAGTCATACAAATAAATTATTTTTAAATTTTCATAGTAATTTAGAAGACCAAAATTTTTCTTTTAAAACTGTGTTCATAAAATATATTTCAAAATAAGCTCAGACAAGACCAAATGCTAAAAAAAATACTTTATTCTATATTTATTATTTAACTTACGATATGTTCAAAATTTTAACTGTTATATTACATTTTTCTAATGTCAACAAATGTGAATTCTAATGTTTTTGGATTAGACCGCAGTGCTTTCTTATACGGTATTTTTTGTTCTTCGTTCTCATTTTGCTGTAGTGGATTCTCTACTTTGATACTTTGCTCGATTGGCTCATCCTTTATTTGTATTTCCATTTCTGGCTCTTCATCCACTGGAAATTCTGTATTTTGCGTATTTTCGACTTTAATGCTAGAAACGCTAAAAACGCTTTCGTTAAATTGGACATCGTTGACATTTTGTTCCTCCAGTGTATCTTCTACTTTTATTTTTATTCCCGTTGCTAGCCCTTCCTCTACTTGAAATTCTATATTTTCCGCATTTTCGACTTTAATGCCAGGAATATTTTCTTCACGTTGTGCATCGTTGTACTTCTTTTCTTCCAAAATTTTCTATAGAACATTAAATACCATGTAATGCCAGACTTAATCAAAAACATAAAATCACAGTAAAATCATTCAAACTTGTAGATAGACTATTTTTGGTTTCAATATTGAAAAAAAGTTCAGTTTTATCAAAATATATCGGAAATCTTTTATTCATTATCAAAACCAAAAGAAGTCTATCTACATCCGTTTTTATCTTCTTTACCATTTCCCAAATTTTAAAAACAGAATTTCATCTAATTTGGGCACAAACATGTAGAAACTGGACCAAATTGTTCACATGAACTTGCTACTTTTCTCAAGTATCACATGCCCTTAATGTTATTTTCCTGCAGGCGCCCAAGAAAAAGGCTATTATTGCGAATTTTTAATGTGAATATGGACATATTGAACTGTTCCTATGCAAATGTAAACGTGTCCATAATAGCGCGCGTGAAGTAAAACTTGTCAAGTTGAACCACTGACTTAATGTTTCACTTTGAAAAAAGATAATGTTTAGTCTGATGTTTTCTCTTTTCTAACGCGCACCGTTTTATTTATTAAATGCCCATCATTTTTTCCGACGTGAAAAGTTTTACTTCTCCCGCACGGTTTCAGCACACATTGGTTTTTTAATAATCATTTTTGTAAAAATTCCCATATTTTATGACTTTGGATAATTGTATATTATTTTTTATAATTTGAATGTCATTTGTACTATTCTAACTGAATTTTGAGTAAATACTGTACATTCTGAAACTTATTTTGAAACAAGTTCAAAAATATTAACATATTTATGTTTACCATAATTTGATTTGTATCGGCGTTCGCAACTGCAGATCGCGCTACACGTTCCGTGTCAGCATTCAAAAATATACCTTGTTTTGCACGTTTTCTATATTGCCTCATGTACTCCGTGGCCTTTAGTTTTTTGGTATCGGGATTTTTACGTTTCCTATATCGTCTCATATACTCCGCTGCCTTTTCTCTTTTAGAATCGAGATAAACGTTTCTTATACGTGTTTTAGTATTACTCTGAAAAGCATAGCAATTCGAGTATTTTTATAGGATGTGTGTATTGAATTTTTTGTATACATGATTATTTTGAAATAATTTCTCTTTTGCAAAACACGCATTAAAGAAGTACTTCGAGTCCTTGTAGAGCGGTAGCAAGAACGTCCATTTACGATCGGCGTTTCCATATTGTATCTTTTTTCATTCCTCAGGTCCTACTTTTGTTCCTTATGTTTGCTGAACAGCTGTGACAATATTTGGCACACAGCCTATACGTTTTTGACAAGGATAGTATTCATATACGCAATTTCAAATTTCTCACCGAGTAAGTACTATATTTATACATATTATTGATATAAAATGTTCGTATTCCACCGAGTCGTAAATGGACACCCTCAACATTGCTTTACAGACACTCGAAACACTTCTTTAGGACGTATTTTGTAAAAAATATCGTATGTGCTACGGAGCTTGGCTATCTTCAGACTCGATCACTAGACCGATGATTTAATACCGGTCTCCACCTTGTGTGTGCATTCAGCGCGCGCTCGATTACGACTCGAGTGCCTTAGCTCCTTGCAACATAATATACTATTTCATCATAATAATTATTTTTCAAATATGACTATTTTGAAATATCTTCATTTCATCCCAATTATTAGTTATTGTTGCATTGGTTGAACTGCATTTTAGGCACCATACTACGAAGTTGGCTGCGTATTACGACAAGCAAGGTAGCCAACTTAGAAAAAATAACGCGTTTTCTAATGGCGGTAAATTTAAACTTCTTTATTTTCTCAGAAGGCACACACATCGACTGTTTTATCGATCGATCTCTTTACGGTTATACATAACGTCGAAAATTTTCATGATTTATTCTCACGTTAAAAAATATTTATAAAAAGTTAGTATAATTTGTTTGATATTATTTTATTACATTGTGTTTAATTAAGTTTTATTTAGAATTTTAATTTTGCGTCAATAGCAAATACTTAATTTTTTCTAGGTTGGCTGCCTTGATCTCAGTGAACTCTAAGAAACTTCGTAGTATGGTACCTAAACTGCAGTTTAACCGTAGCACTAATTGTTGTACTTACATCAGCAATTGCAACTTTAGCCTCTTTTTCACGTTTCCTATACTGTCTCTTGCGCTCTGCGTCCTTTTTTCTGTCAGCATCGAGAGACACTTCGCTTTTTCGTTTCCTGTACTCTCTCATATACAACGTGTGATTCTTTTGTTTTTCCGTAGCAGTGGACACTAAATCATCTGCCACTCTATCCATTTTAATTCTCAAGAATTATGGAACATGGTTAGAAATTCACTCAGAAATGTCATCATTAAAACAGTTGATAAACAGTCAACGAGTGAACGAGGCTTTTGGCTGTCTTTGACTCAGCAAGGCAAGCGCATGCGTGCACGCATTAGTGCGCATACTAAGATGCGTGAGTGCGAAATTCCCTCACGTACTTTTCGCCGCCCCTTTTCCGCCACATTCAAGACTCCTTCACGTCGCCCCTACTTTTCAAGCTACGTCATATCTCACGGACGCTCTGAAATCTTACAATTTTCAAATTGCTGGTTCGCTGCCTATCTTAAGGAGGTTGGGCGGATCATTTGCGGGGCAGGCGGTGAGAGGGGTATGCCTATGCTTATATCAAGTTTTAATCTATGCCACAATTTAGGACTCATTCAAGGCTAATTTAATGCCCTATTCCGAAATTTAATGCTCACACATTTTTTATAAAAAACTATGTTTGCGCTAGCTTAATGTTAAACTGGCACCACACACCATAAAACACGTTAAAAAAATTATTGAGACAATTAGTTTATATACCATAATTTAAGGCTCATTTGAGGCTTTCGAAATACCATGAACCAGAAGTCGTAACATTTTTTTATTTTTTTAACACATGTGTTGTGCTAGCTTAATACTACACTGAGAAAAAATCCTGGGCATAGTGACGTGATATATGTAGTTGAAAATGTCCTTAACTACTTTTTGTGGCTGAATTCAAGCAATGGTTGACCCGTCAATGTAGGTACTAAAAGTGGTCGCAGTGACTAAGTAATGTAGTCACAGCGACTATGTAATGTTGTCACAGTCACTATATATAAGTGTCAACTATAAAGTTATGTTAAATCAAATTGCTAAAATCAAATGCATGAAATCACTACGTGGAACATTGTATTTTTCATAGCAGCTCTTTTGAAAATCTGTTTATCGGCATCTGTAGAGCTGGTTGAAACTTTAAAAGTAGTAGGATTTAAAATCACAGTTTCGAGCCGCTCGACACTTCAAATCAAATTCTCAAAAGAGTTGCTATCAGTTGCTATAAAAAATAATATGCATTACTCGAAACAATACACAGCGAATTCAACGAGTGTGAAGTTTGCTACACTGGTTATAGCGACTACGTTATTCTAGCTATGACAACTCAATGTTTCAAGTTCACATAGCTAGGTTTAAGAGTTAAGGACAATTTCAACAGTGTTAACTAGTCGCCACGACCAGGTATTCAGAATCAATTCAGAATATGGCTACCATGGCTACAAATCATGTTACTGTAGCCATGGGTCAAGTAGCGACAACAAGTCTCCCTCGTTACAGTCACTTTTTTATTTCCAACTACATTATCCCTAGTCATTATGACCAGATGCTATTTTTCTCTGTGTATGAAATATTCAAAAATCAATTGCAAAAACTGATTAAGGCAATTCATTCTCATAGCATAATTTAAGGCTCATTTAAGGCTCTCGAAATACCCCATTGCTGAATTTAATGCTCCGTTATTTTTTAGAAAAAGTAGAGGTTCCGCTGCCTTAACGTTAAGTTGACGTAACCACACTCATAAAAACAATTAAACGAGATGTCACCTATACCAGAATTTATGGCTAATATAGGGCTCTTTGAATATCCCATCCAAATTTTCAATTTTATTTGTTTAAACAACTTATGTTAAAAATGGCTCCTTGAAAAATTGACTGTTTAGATCGATTTCGTAAAGACAGTCATATATGTTCCGTACATTTCATGTTTTATTTTCTCATATTTTTTGTAATAGAAGTATCAACAATATGCTCTCAAACAACTAGGAGCGTATTTATATATATGTTATATATGGTTATACAAATAATGCTTTTACGAAGGTATACATAAAAACCTTAAAATTTGAAAAACTGACTATACCCGAATTTCGGGCTATTTTTGGGCTCTTGAAATACCCCAAAATCAATTTCGAAAATACAACCCCTATCACTTACAAGCAACCCTTAATTTTTGAAAATATATTTTGAACAAAAAAACTATTCAAGAATACTGGGCTATTTTCGGGCTCTTTAAAAAGGTCTATATCGATTTTTGAGGTCCAACCCTCAACATCAAAATGCACCCCTGCATGGCCATGGAGACACGACTTTGACTAAAAATCATCTTTTTGGGGACTTTATGGTCTAGGAATACTCTATGATTTCGGGCTCCTCAAACATGTCCATATCGATTTTTGGGTTCCATCCCTTAACTTGACTTAAAAAATATTTAAACTATGCCACAATTTAGGGCTCATTTAAGGCTAATTTAATGCCCTATTCCTATTCCTATTTTTGAAGAGCCCGAAAATCAGAGAGTATTCCTAGACCATAAAATTTCCAAAAAAGATGATTTTTAGTCAAAGTCGTTTCTACATGATCATGCAAGGGGGCATTTTGATAATAAGGGTTGCAGACCAAAATTCGATATAGACCTTTTTAAAAGAGCCCGAAAATGGCCCAGTATTCTCAAATGGTTTCTTTTGTTCAAAATCTATTTTCAAAAATTAAGGGTTGCTTTTCGGTGATAGGGGTTGTTTTTTCATAAATGATTCTTGTGTATTTGAAATGCCCGAAAATAGCCCGTAATTTTGGAGTAGTTTATACCACCGAAAAAGTATTTTTTTAAATTAAGGGTTGCTTGTAAGTGAGAGGGGTTGTTTTTTCGAAATTGATTTTGGAATATTTCAAGAGCCCGAAAATAGCCCGAAATTCGGGTATAGTCAGTTTTTTAAACTTTAAGGTTCTTTTTGTACTGGAGGTGCTAGCTGATCGGGCAGTCTGCACCTCCACCTAAAATTTGGTTTTTTGAGAAAAATACAAGAGCCCAAAAATCGGCCTTACCGCCCAAAATTAGCCCGTAATTAGCCCAAAAATGTGGCATAAAGTAAATAGTGATATTACGTTGTAGAGGTGCCAGTTGATCGGACCTCCGTAAAAGTATTATTTGCATAACGGTTACATATATAACATATATATAAATATGCTTTTAGTTGTTTGAGAGCATATTGTTGATACTTTTATTACAAATAATATGAGAAAATAAAACATGAGATATACGGAACATATATGACTGTCTTTACGAAATCGATCTAAACAGTCAATTTTTCAAGGAGCCATTTTTAGCATAAGTTGTTTAAACAAATAAAATTGAAAATTTGGATGGGATATTCAAAGAGCCCTAAATGAGCCTTAAATTCTGTTAAAAGTGATCACTTGTTTAACTGTTATTTTAACGTGTGGTTACGTCAGCTTAACGTTAAGGCAGCGTAACCCCTTGTTTTTTTTTTAAATAACGGAGCATTTAATTCAGCAAAATAGGATATTCAGAGAGCCCTAAATGAGCCCTAAATTCTGCCATAGGTGATAACTTGATACTTTGTTATTTTTCGTAAAAGCATACTTTGTACAACCATACATATTGAAGTGTTTGTGTTTATTTGAGAGCATATTGTTAATTGTTTTATTACAACAAAGAAGATAAAAAAAATCTGCCCGCTTTGCGGGCACATTCTCATTGCGCGCAGCTCGCTTCGCTCGCAAGTATGAGCGCGCCTAGGGCGCGCGATTTGATCGTCGCGCATCGCGCTCCGTTCTTTTTGGACCTCGCGCTTCGCGCTCGGTCTTGTGCTCTTCGCATACGTTTAAGTTTATTTCTTATAATTTAATACTGAAGCTCAAACCAATTTAATGACATTAAAGATGATGTAAATTAGTCTTTTTCTCAAATTCACTAAGTTTCTTTTTCAGTTTAAGTGAAACAGGTAATTCAATTTACTTAAGGCTCTATCGGCCTTAAGGAACACATTCTCATCATGACACTCGCGCTTCGCGCTCGATTTTCTGTATGCATTTTTGTAACTTTTTAATAAATTACATGATTATTGATAAATTTATTTTCTTCCAAATATCTCAAAAAGAAAAAACAATCGTAGACTTTATTTAAGGAAACGATTTTGCAGAACAACGCTTATTTCGTATCTCACATATTTTGGTGAAGAAAATCGAATTTTTTCAATATTAAAAATCAAAAAATTAAAATATACATCCTGTCGAGAAATTTCTCGATAAGAATGTGTAGACCTTATTTAGCCAAACAATTTTTCATCTAAAAGTTTTTTTTGTATCTCACATATTTTGTCTAAAAAATGGAATTTTTGAATTTTAATCGTTTTTTTTGGAATTGAAACGAAAAATATGTGTTTTATCAGAAACTGTGTGAGACAAAACTTGTAGATCTTTTTGAAACTAACAACTTTGTATTCTTACGTTTTTTTCTTATTTTACATATTACTGTTAAAAAATTGAATTTTGGATTTTCAATAGTTTTTTTTTTAATTAAAAAGAAAACTATGCATCTTATGAAAAAATGTTACAATTCAAATTTGTAGGTCTTTATGTAGAAAATAATATTGTATCATAACGTTTTTTCGTATCTCGTATAATTTAACTGGAAAATGGAATTTTGATATTGACTTTTTTCGAATTTGAATATGCTGTAACATTTCTAATTTTGATTTAATCAAAAAATGTTATGAGGATAATTTGTAGAGATTTATGAGTACTATCAAAAACCAGTGTTGAAATTTTTGATTTTTTCAAAAAGTTATTTTCAAAAACACAAATGTAGTGCTCAATCCCTCAATTTTGATTGGATGTGGCTGGTTAACGAACTTGTCCTTACTTTTTCGGCTCCGATAAAGTGTACCAAAGCTCAATTCAATCTGATAATTCTATCAAGAGTTATGCCGCACACGACCTACAGACAGACAGACAGACAGACATAAAATATACGGAACATGTATGATTGTCTTTACAAAATCGATCTAATAAACATTTAATTTTTCAAGGAGCTGTTTATAACATTAGTTGTTTAAACAAATGTTGTTTAAAAAAGTAAAATTGAAAATTTGGATAGGATATTTCGAGAGCCCTAAATGAGCCTTTAATTCCGGTATAGGTGATAACTTGTTTAAATGTTATTGCAACCTGTCGTTACGTTAACTTAACGTTAAGCTAGCGGAACCCATTGGTTTTTTAAAAAATAACGGAGCATAAAATTTAGCAATATGACATTAAATTAGCCTTAAATGAGCCTTAAATTCTGATATAGGTGGACTGATATAGGTGGACTAATTCTAATATCGATTGGACGATGTAGTTACGTCAACTTAACGTACCTATATTTTCCAAAATAAGTTCATTTTTATGAACTTGAGAATTTGTTTGGAAATATAATTTTCAAATTTGCTTTTCAATTATGCTATGAGAATGAATTGCCTTAACCAGTTTTTACATTCTCATCATGGATGAGAAGGTATTGGTTTTATGTGAAAAATGACTTTCGAAAATTTCATCAAATCTTTACGTTTTGAGACCCCCTGAGTCAGAAAAAAGGGTTTTTACGAATGTGTCTGTCTGTCTGTCTGTCTGTAGGTCGTGTGCGGCATAACTCTCGATAGAATTACCAGATTGAATTGAGCTTTGGTACACATTATCGGAGCCGAAAAAGTAAGGACAAGTTCGTTAACCAGCCACATCCAATCAAAATTGAGGGATTGAGCACTACTTTTGTGTTTTTGAAAATAAATTTTTGTAAAAATCAAAAATTTCAATACTGGTTTTTGATAGTGCTCATAAATCTCTACAAATTATCCTCATAACATTTTTTGATTAAATCAAAATTAGAAATGTTACAGCATATTCAAATTCGAAAAAAGTCAATATCAAAATTCTATTTTCCAGTTAAATTATACGTGATACGAAAAAACGTTATGATACAATATTATTTTCTACATAAAGACCTACAAATTTGAATTGTAACATTTTTTCATACGATGCATATTTTTCTTTTTAATTAAAAAAAAACTATTGAAAATCCAAAATTAAATTTTTTAACAATAATATCTAAAATAAGAAAAAAACGTAAGAATACAAAGTTGTTAGTTTCAAAAAGATCTACAAGTTTTGTCTCACACAGTTTCTGATAAAACATATATTTTTCGTTTCAATTCCAAAAAATACGATTAAAATTAAAAAATTCCATTTTTTAGACAAAATATGTGAGATACAAAAAAAACTTTTAGATGAAAAATTGTTTGGCTAAATAAGGTCTACACATTCTTATCGAGAAATTTCTCGACAGGATGTATATTTTAATTTTTTGATTTTTAATATTGAAAAAATTCGATTTTTTTCACCAAAATATGTGAGATACGAAATAAGCGTTGTTCTGCAAAATCGTTTCCTTAAATAAAGTCTACGATTGTTTTTTCTTTTTGAGATATTTGGAAGAAAATAAATTATTTTAATCATGTAATTTATTAAAAAGTTACTGAAATGTATACAGAAAATCGAGCGCGAAGCGCGAGCGCCATGATGAGAATATGTTCCTTAAGGCTGATAGAGCCTTAAGTAAATTGAGTTTTCTGTTTCACTTAAATTCAAAAAGAAATTGAGTGACTTTGAGAAAATGTGTAATTCACATCATCTGTAATATCATAAAATTGATTTGAGCTTCAGTATCAAATTATAATAAATAAACTTGAATGCATGTGAAGAGCACAAGACCGAGCGCGAAGCGCGAGGTCCAAAAAGAACGGAGCGCCCCGTGCAGAAATTTCATTTAGGATATAGTAGGGCCCTGTCTACTTTTCCCTACTTCTAGTCGGGATCTAGTAGGGAAAAGTAGTCTGGCCCCATCTACTTCTGTAACGCTGTTTTAGGCAGGCCCTATTTTAGACATCTAGTCGGGCCCTGATTAGAACACATGTCTATTGCCTAAACGTACAATGGGGCCCCAGCTACACGGAGAAAAATAGTTGAAGTAATTTTACTCAACTCTGTCGATTAAACTTGGGATATAAGGACATTTGAACATCTATTAAATCCTAGTCGGGTAAAATCAATTTGATATATACCTAATTCACCAAAAGTGAATAACAATAAGCGTTACATATTATTTCAACTGGCAATGGTATGGTTCTCTCAAATAAAAAAAAGTTCTTACCTCGAGCCTGCCAATAGTCATCCGGTATATACATAAACAACTTACAAATACATTCACACCATTACGGACGTAGCCAATCATATTTCAAATTACAAATGCACTTAAACATATAACCTTACATATATAAACCTAATAACAACACTTATATATAGTACGATACGCTTTCGTCGAATCACGCACACGCTCGCTTACAATGCTGAGATATAAAATTTGGAACTTTCTTATATAGTGACTGCATGAGTTATTCAGAGCTTGTGAGAGTAAGTGCCGTCAATAAAATTTTGTAGCCTTACTCAAGTAAAAATAAATCAACTTTTTTCAAAAATGATTAATAAAATATTTTTAAAAATTAATATAATTACACAATTATTATAACTATGATTATTGATATATATAATATAATTATTAAATTACATTTAGTATACATTTTTATTATAACAACGTATGAAGTTTAGTGAAACTAAATTTTCAAATGTACATTAAAAAATTGCATTATTATTAAGAAGTATCTTGTATAAAAACATTTAAAAGAAGGTTCTTTTATTTTCTGTGTTTTATATTTTCAAAATATGGATTTTACATTTGCGAATTCCAAATTATTATTCTGCCTGAATAATTTATGTGATATTTCATATTTTATGTAATACACTTATCGATTTTTTTTTGTTTTAATTTTCATAAGATCAATTTAATTTTAAGAATTTAAGTTTTTGAAATTAAAAATTTTTCATGTGTGCCCAAGGCGCAGATTACTTTCATTCGTTCCTGCGTGAATAGATGTAGCTGTTGGAATAAATCTTGCGATTCACGGTTTACTCAACTCTCGATTGAAGCGTAGAGTAGAATGAACGGAAAGCTCTACTATTTTTGTGATTGAATAAAAGATTGGTTTTTTATAGTTATACTACGAGTAATAATATATATATTTAAAAATTTTTAATGCACGCTTTCATACTTCACCCTACACTTCTGAATTTTACTCAACTTTGATTCATTTTCGAACATTTAATATATCACAAATAAATACAGTGATACTAAATAACTTCTAACTTGTCCTTATGTCCCAAATTTGACCGGAAGTTGAGTAAAATTACTTCAACTATTTTTCTCCGTGCATGAATGGCAACTTCGATTTCATGTTTCAAAGCTCGTCTCTGGATGGTTAGCGTAACACTTATCCATAACGGCTTCCCACTTAAAATAGTCCAACGGAGTCATGTCACAGCTCCAAGGCGGCAAATTGACATCAGAATTTCGGCTGATTTTCTCCGTGTATGTAAAGGCCTTTTGCATGAGCATGCGCAGCAAAGAATATCTAAACTTTTTATTAAAATAAGGAACTACCTAGGGCCTGACTAAAATCCAAAAATAGGGCCCGACTAGAAGGAACTAGTTTTTCTAGAAACCAAACAGGGTGAACCTTATCAACGCCTCGCCGGGGCCCGCTTAGAACTTCCTTCTACTTTTTCTAGCGAGGGCCTAACCGTAGCCCTACCTTAAATGAGGACAAATCGGGCGATTTCTGCACGGGGCAATGGGCGACGATCAAATCGCGCGCCCTAGGCGCGCTCATACTTGCGAGCGAAGCGCGCGATGAGAATGTGCCCGCAAAGCGGGCAGATTTTTTCTATTGATTTTCGGATATTTCATAGTATTAAGCTAGCACAATACATGTGTTAAAAAAATAAAAAAATGTTACGACTTCCGGTTCATGGTATTTCGAGAGGCTCAAATGAGCCTTAAATTATGCTATGAAAATCAATTGCCTTAAACAGTTTTTGCAATCGATTTTCGAATATTTCATAACGTTAAGTTGGCACAACACATGTGTTAAAAAAATTTAAAAATGTTACGACTTCCGGTCCATGGTATTTCGAGAGCCTTAAATGAGCCTTAAATTATGCTATGAAAATCAATTGCCTTAAACAATTTTTGCAATCAATTTTCGAATATTTCATAGTATTAAGCTAGCACAACACATGTGTTAAAAAAATAAAAAAATGTTACGACATCTGGTTCATGGTATTTCGAGAGGCTCAAATGAGCCTTAAATTATGCTATGAAAATCAATTGCCTTAAACAGTTTTTGCAATCGACTTTCGAATATTTCATAGTATTAAGCTAGCACAACACATGTGTTAAAAAAATAAAAAAATGTTACGACTTCCGGTTCATGGTATTTCGAGAGCCTTAAATGAGCCTTAAATTATGCTATGAAAATCAATTGCCTTAACCAGTTTTTTCTATTGATTTTCGAATATTTCATAGTATTAAGCTAGCACAACACATGTGTTAAAAAAATAAAAAAATGTTACGACTTCCGGTTCATGGTATTTCGATAGCCTTAAATGAGCCTTAAATTATGCTATGAAAATCAATTGCCTTAACCAGTTTTTTGTATTGATTTTCGAATATTTCATAGTATTAAGCTAGCACAACACATGTGTTAAAAAAATAAAAAAATGTTTCGACTTCTGGTTCATGGTATTTCGAGAGCCTCAAATGAGCCTTAAATTATGGTATATAAACTAATTGGCTCAATAATTTTTTTAACGTGTTTTATGGTGTGTGGTGCCAGCTTAACATTAAGCTAGCGCAAACATAGTTTGTTATAAAAAATGTGTGATCATTAAATTTCGGAATAGGGCATTAAATTAGCCATAAATGAGCCCTAAATTGTGGCATAGATTAAAACTTGATATGACAACTGTGTTGTGCCAGCTTAATACACCTATTAGTCTGTAAGTATTGAAAAAATGTTCTTTTGTTTATAATAAGTTATTTTTGATATTTTTTATAATGAGATTGTTTGTACAGCGTTCTAATAAATAAAAGTGATTAAGCATGTAATGTTTCATAAGTACGTTGTTTATTTACAATGAATCCTGTGAATCTGTATTACTATTATAATATAGCAGATACCGCAGCGTTGCCACACTTCTTGATGACGGCTGACCGTTTGCTCCAAAATAACGAATATATTTTCTTCAAGTTCAATTATCTAAATAACTACATTGTAAGTGTACATTTTTTTTGTTTCAAAATATTCAGAAATATTCAAAGTTCATATTGCAGGCCTCGCACTGCTTTGTGACCTTTAAAAAAGTAGCAAAAAGTAGCCTCAGTGTCTAAAAAAAGTAGCAAAAAGTAGCCCAGGCTTTTAGATAGAGAAAAACAGTGAAATGTTTATTTAGTTATTTTTGAATATAAAAAATGAGGCTAATTTTAAAATAAAAACAACAGGAAAGTAATTTACTAGTTTCCATTACACATATTTAATTAAAAAAACGTGTTTATATGAAACATATGGGTCATTCCATATCAGATTTACAATCAAAATTTTGATTCACCTAAAAATTTTTTTCCTCATTCTAGAAAGGAAAAAAAATGACACGTATTTTTTTTTCAACATGATATGTAAATTTTTCAAGTTATTGATTTTATTTTAAAGTGCAAAGAATGTTTTTTTCAATACTGCTTCTAATATTCAACAAAGAGTATAGAATACATAAATGACATATGCCATGGGATCTACTATTAAGTCCATGCTTTGATGAAAACTCAGAAACGGTATTTAGTACTTTCTATGCAACAATTAAGTAAACAAATGGAATTATCTCAAAAGGGACATGTCTGAATTGAATCATTTTTTGTGTAATTTGTTCGTTAAGTACACAGAACTTTGTGTCAAAATTTGGTAGTGGACCGTTTTATACTTTTCGAGAAAAAAATTTTTTTTGTGTGACCGCGCTCTTGGAGCGCGCAACGCGAAGTGTAGAGGAGCGCACTCGAACATTTGTAAGTGAGTCTACCATATTCCGATGAGGATTTTATGCAGTTCCTACAAATAAAAGTCGGTAAATAATAAAAAGTGTTTTGAGAAAGAAACACTGTTTAATTCGAAAGCAGTCATGTAATTTATTAACAATGCACTTTTACATCCAATACTTTCAAATAAATAAAAATTCAATTGTTGTCAGTTTGTAATGTTTGTAATGGTGTCGTTATTTGATCATACACAGACCTTTGAAGACTAGCTTTTCGTGCTTGTCTTTCAGAAGTTTGAAGTCATGTTTGGGCCTTTTTTTAATGTACTTTGCAACATTTTAGCGAAAAACAAAGATTGACGTTATTTTGTGCTTGATTTATATTTTTAAAAGCCGTTTTCAAAATAAAAATCGGACCACCTCTGCGGCAAGCAGACATTTTACAATTAACGGATTAAATAAATGAAAGTGTCAATAGCGCGAAAACGTATTATCTCAAAGTGTCCGTTTTTTTATACATTTGAAGAGCATAAAGTCTGCTACTTTTTCGCCAAACCTCAACCTGAAAAGTTAAAAATTAACTGAGATATTAATTTGTTTAACAAAAGCTAAATTTACCGGTTTTTCCGAATTTTCTCCGCTTCTAATTATCCAATCAGATCAAGCGATAGCTCATTTTGTTGGCAATTCAATTGTCTACAACTTATCAATTGATGTCGTCAAGATTGGATAATTACCTTTAATTTTGTAGACAAAAAACTAAAAAAAGTGCGATTTTTTGGTCTTAAATGTTGATAAAAAATTTATAAATCATATTTCATTGTCCAAAACATGACACAATTACTCTATGACCAACCTTTCTTCTGATGGCGCAGTCCGTTTTCTGAAATAAATAATGTCATAAATCATTCATAATAAATGCCCTGTTGCTTGGACTATCGACTCTATACTTCGCGTTGCGCGCTCCAAGTGCACGGTCACACAAAAAAAATTTTTTCTCGAGAAGTATCAAACGGTCCACTACCAAATTTTGACACAAAGTTCTGAGTACTTAACGAACAAATTACACAAAAAATGATTCAATTCAAACATGTCCCTTTTGAGATAATTTCATTTGTTTACTTAATTGTTGCATAGAAAGTACTGAATACCGTTTCTGAGTTTTGATCAAAGCATGGACTTAAAACTAGATCCCATGGCATATTTTATTTATGTATTTTATACTCTCCGTTGAATATTAGAAGCAGTATTGAAAAAAATATTTTTTTGCACTTTGAAAATAAAAAAATCAATAACTTGAAAAATTTACATATCATATTGAAAAAAAAAATACGTGTCATTTTTTTTTCCTCTCTAGAACGAGGAAAAAAATTTTCAGGTTAATCAAAATTTTGATTGTAAATCTGATATGGAATAACCCATATGTAGAAATGCGCAAAAACGAGCGATTACAAAAGTTCTTCCATCCTAATTTGTTTCTTAACCAGACGCTCGCTGGTATGAGAAATATATTCGCATTTAATCAATTTTACTTGATCGATTGTGAGGTTTATAAAAAAATCGATTTATATATTTGCATTACTTTTTTTTTGTAAAAAGTGAACTGCGCAAGCGCCTATTACGATACAGCGGAACATAATCTTCTTATTCTTCGTACAGCGTTGGCACCGTACTGACAAAGCCTTGTACATTTGAACTGCGCATGCGTCTATTACAATACGCTACTACTACACAAGATCGAGAAAATCAAAATGGCCGGAAGTATTCGCGAAATGTCAAGTGAGATGGGCGATAATCACCGCAATTTCGACCTTTTCAGATTGGATTCGAGTGTACGCAGAAAAACTCGTAAATGCGCCAGTCACATAAAATAGAATATGCGCCAATGCACACGATTCGGGTAATTACGAGACTCGCTTAAAATGCTCGCATGACTGATCGCGCCTCGGCTTCGTCTCGGCTTTGCCTCAACTACGCCTTGACTATGCATTGGCTTCGATCTCCTGCGAGCATTGTCGCTCGTTGCGTAATAACCCTCATTATGCGCCTAGGCACATAATATACTATTTAATCAGAGATTGACCTCACCGACATCCTCATTACTTTTGCGTAAATCATCAAATCTTATGCCAATAATCGAGAACTTTATCCTTAAACTAACATGCACTAATCTAATGTAACTTAACTGATAAGGGAAAATTTATATATGCAATAAAGGAATGGTCGAAAGTCGACAACCTCTTCCCTAACCTAGAAAGCAGTTATCTAACGTAACTTAACTGATCAGGATAAATTTATTCGTGCGATAAAGAAAGGCCAATAATCAAGAACTTCAACCTTAACCTAACAAGCAGTAATCTAACGTAACTTGAACGATTAGGAAAACCTGATTTCTACAATAATGATAAAGATAATTTTGCATAAATAAAGTTTTCCTGATCATTCAAGTCACGCTAGATTAGTGCTTGTTATAAGTTAAGGATGAAGTTCTTGATTATTGGCTATTTCTTCATCACATAAATAAGTTTTTCCCAATCAGTTATTCTTGTTTTCTGGTATTTATTCCGAAATAACTTTCCGAGATACACAGTAAGATACCATTTTCAAAGAAAAATTAATATTCTTATGAAATTTCCCAACGGTTCCATAGTTTTCCGCAACGCCGCCACCAGAAATATTTTTGGCAAATTCGTGATATTATGAGCCCGCAAAATGACTTTCCATAAGAGCTCATGTTAAAATTCCATATTATGAGACGTGATAATTCAAAATTTAATACGGTAAGACCCAAAAAGTCTGAGGACTTTTCAATCAGGAGGAGTCTAATCTATCGATATATGAAATAAAAAACGGCACTTAACCACCCCCCTTTCCACTACCGGACTACCTCAAGTTACGTTTGATTAGTGGTTGTTAGGTTAAGGAAAAATTGTCGATTTTTGTCTATTTCTTTATAGAAGTTCTCGATTATCGTCATAAGATTCGATTAATCATTATAAATATAATATTTTCCAATTTTTTGGAACAGGATAGATAGAAGTTTGAAAAAAAAAGACTTTGATGACCTACATTTCATTCTAATCTCTAGAAATAAGCGATATTCACAATATTTCGAATTGGTTTCTTCAAAAAACCACTAAAACCGATATTTAAATCTTGACATATTTTTTTATATTATGTTATAGAAGCAACGTTATTTTATTCAATTTTATTGCGCATCTGTGCGAGTCTTGACCTTATGGTAAGGGTCTGACGTTCACTGACATAACTTAAGCGATACTCTTACGAACGCATACAGAAACTGTCAATTTTGAGAATGCGATTATCGCGTTTTCCATTCTATTAACAGATTTCGTGTGTATTTTACTTTGACTTTCAGCGTTTTAGACGTTGAATTTTTGAGTGAGATGCCCCTCGCCGTAAGAGTATAACTATCGCCCAGACTACAAACATTAATTTTTATACAAAAATAACAGAATGGCGGATGTTTAAAAAATGACAATCGCAAAACAGGCTATTTTTTTTAAATTTAAAGGCAAAAAAGTAGTAATAATGAAAATTTTGGCTTAGTTCTAGTCGGGGTGTTATCTATACTCTTAATGAATCTAAATCTTTTCGATTTTTCTGTTTAAGGTAACTCTCCACAAAAAAGTCATCAACAGTGTTGTCATACCTATTTTTCAGGACACTGTGTTTACCTCGTTTTTTGTATATGAAATCTAAGTAAAATCAATAAATAAATATTTTTTTACGTGTTTTAAGACTGTATTTTAGTATAGAACCTCGAAATTATTACATTAATATCTATAATCGGAATCGCTTCAAAAATTCGCAAAAATAGCCTTATTCTTAGGAATTGCTGCTTAAGGTAGTATTGGCTATAAGTCAAAATAGTGGCAAATACATGAAACTCCGGATATAAGCAATTTTTTATTTACTAAATGCCTATACCAATTTGTAAATCGATCGGTTACTTCGTTCGTTTGTTATAAAGATTTTTAGTTAACATAGGTTCTTATGTAAACTGACGAAACTCACGTATCATACGACTTTGAATTGCCAGAAAAGGCAAGACAAAATAGTGAGAATCAACTGAAAAGTTGTTTAAATGAAGATTCATATATAAGGAATAAGTATCACTATTAGTTAATAGTATTCATTAAGTATTATATTTAATATGAACAATAATCTGAGGTAAACCTTAACTTTTTGGTTGCTAAAATGTGGCTGTAATAGTAATAGTGTTTAAAAATACATTTTTTTATTCAACATTATATTGTGGAAATTACAGGATTCATACTCTAATAAAATATAAATTGTTTTTTAATAGAACATATGTCATGACATGTTGTTATATTAGAAATTTGAGATATCGATTTTAGTTTCTTCAAGTTAGAAACAGGGCATTTTCACACATAAAAGTTTGTCGAAGAATTATTGAAATTGATCAATATTTAATGAAAACGCATGGTAACTTAGAAAAAAAGTTATTAAATAATTCAGTTTACTCATACTTTTTAGAAAGATATCATTAACAGTGTAGAAATGAGATTTCGGAACATGAAAATGGGATTTCTTCGTTTTATGCGACTTTTGGCGCTGATTGTATAGCCAATACTACCTTAAGGGCATGTGATCCTTGAGAAATTAGCAAATTTTATTGATTTTAGGTTTCTACATATTTGTGTCCAAAATACATGAAATTCTGTTTTCAAAATTCGGAAAATGGTAAAGAAGATAAAAACTGACATAGATAGACTACTTTCGGTTTTGATAATGAATAAAAGATTTCCGATATATTTTGCTAAAACTGAACTTTTTTTCAATATTGAAACCAAAAATAGTCTATCTACAGGCATTTTTGCCTGTAAACTCCTGTCCACAGATATAATAAGATATCGAGTCAAAAATTAGCGAAATTAAAAAAAAGCGTTAAGGAAGGTAATTTCAAAAACAACTTTTATCTGAAATATTTTTTTTGCAATTATAAAAATCTAAGAGTTGATCTACCTTCCTTAGTGCCCTTTTTTAATTTCGCAAATTTTTGACTCGATTTTGCCGGTAAGGTAGGAATCCAATCATATGGTCCAGTTGATACATAAGGAAATTATTATGACAATGTAATATCATAAATTTATAAAGAATTTGAAATCTTTCTGTGAAAAAAATTACGCTTTCGACTTTTGACTGCGCTGGGATTCGAGCCCAGGTCTTTCGATTGCCGGTCGACTGCTCTAACCACTGAGCTACACATAATGTAGGAAGTGACAAAAATTTCAAACTCAACTAATTAATGTAATATCCTAATGTAAATAGTGTCTCGCAATCTTACGTTTTTGAGGTAGAGAGAGCTTCTCCTTTTGTTTGCTTTCGCAGCTGACTGTGGCACCCATCGTTTACCTAGCTTCTGCATTTTCAATTTGTCGCGCAGGATATTGTGCACTCTATCTCCTGAGATGCCTACGATTCCAGCTATCTCGCGCACCTTCATTTGACTGTCCTTCATGATCAAACCATGAATTTTTTCGATCATTTGTGGCGTAGTGACCTCAACTGGTCGTCCTGAACGAGGTTCATCTTTAGTCGATGTCCGACCACGTTTGAAGTCATTCATCCAAAAGTAAATAGTCTTTAAAGCCGGTGCAGAGTTGCCATGAACATCGTCCAGCTCAGCTTTGATTTGAGCAGCCGTCCACTTTTTCAAATAGAAATATTTTATCACTGCACGGAACTCACTTTGCTCCATACTTGCAACAATTTCTGAAAGGTTCGCTACAAATTTCCGTTGAACGTAAACTATTTATTCCTCCTGGGATCAAATTTAGTACGACACAATTTGAAGATTGTTATGGATTATTACTTGGTGTTTACCTCGTTTACCACGGGGTCGGGTTTGGACGGGGGTGATGCTTCAGTCAGCTTCAGTGCTGGGAGTTGGAAATATAAAAATTGAATAAGGGTCCTCTAGGGAAGGATGGGACAAACCCCGTGCCTAATACGGATTGGTCAAGCGGAGTTTGTTGGAGAGTTCCGGTTAAGTGGTTATGTTTTTGTTTAGTAATTTATAACGAATGTGAGTATATTCGTTTAATAAGTATCTAATTATGATATATGCATTATAACTGATACATTGTGATGCATATTATATACGGGAAAGTGTATTCGCTCCTAAAACTAACCTCAAAACGTGTTGCTGTTTTAGACGATCAAGAATGCGTATGATGTCACTTCCGATCCAATTGTCATTTCGGAGGGCTCAGTGGGCTCAGTGGAGGAACATTGTCCCATCCTTATGGCAATGCGACACCTGGTGGCCGTATGACACTATCAATTTCATAGAAATCTCCCATGTACCTAGAGTTCTAAAGAGTTTAAGTGACCGAGAATATGTCTGGGAGCACGGGAATATGACTGAGAATTTCTCTAATGAATGTGCTCTTCGAGAATTTATGAGAATTTAAAAATATTTTTCCGTAACGGTTCAAGCTTTCAATTGTTTTTGATAAATGCTTTATTCTGGAAGTTCGTGTAACGTACGCAATAAAAATGAAAAAAAAAGAATATAGTTTGGAATTTTTTTTTTAAATTATTGATAAACAAAATAAAGCTTCTTTCAAGTGCAAATACTGTGATCAGGTATACAGAAAGCATATGCCACTCGACAAATAGAGCACTTAAAAAAGTACATAAACTGTCCCGAAACTGTCAAACAATTATTTAAATCAAAGCGTAATTTGTGCGAAGAAAACTTGAATTACTTGTTCTTTATGTTTGAATTTAATATAATGGCTATAAAAAAATTTTTTTTGATATTGAATTCCGATAAAACTTGACATTTTTCGTAGTTTATTTTTATGAAACCTTCACTATTGCAATTCATAGTGTTTGGAAATAAATTTACAATATTATAAGGTTTAATGATAAAGAAAATATTGGTGAAGGTAAAATTCCCTTAAATTCTCTGTAAATTCTCAAGTTGTCTTAAAATGACGGTCACAGTCACGAGAACGTGACCGGATTTTAAATGTCCGAGAAATTTAGAACTCTACATGTACCCATTAACCCATTTCCGTCCTGTTCAGCGATTAATATTTCTATTATTCCCACATCCAGAGCAATCATGTTTTTAAATTACGAAAATTACCCAATAAGAAAGTGGGCATTGAAATGTCAAAATCTGGAAAGAAACGGAGTCGAGAATGACACTTTTAAATGCCTTTTAATGTCTAGAAATTAAAATGCATTCAAAAGTTTCATTCTCGATTCCGTTTCTTTCCAGATTTAGGCACTACAATGCCATTCAATGTCCACCTTCTTCCCTGGTATATTTATTAAAAATCATTTAGCGAATATAGTCTTCGTAGTTTTATACTTGATCATTTTAGACACACTATTTATATGCTTTTGATAATTTTTTTATTCGATGTGTGACAGCTATCAAAATCAAACAAGCTGCTACGACACTTGAGTTGAGTACATTTTTGTATGGCCAGAGATCATCTCTGTTATGGCTTAGTAATTTTCTGTTACTGGAAGTCCCTATACCAGTGTCACCCCATGATGTTTACCAAAGATATTATAAACCTAGATGCGGCGAAAGGGTGTTAAAGTGGAAGAACGATATATATAGCTAACCACGTCGCATTTCGCTCATAATTATTAACTGTGGAATAAACACATATTATCTGTACTGACATCACGTATCATTCATATTCAACATATTTCTCTATGTCGAATCGCTCTTATTCTATGCCAATCTCACTACTTTATAAATAATCCTAAAACTATTCTTTAATTTATTGAATATTTAATTTCAGACCATTTAAACTTTCGCGCAGAAATCAAAGCGCCTCTAGTGGCAAAATCGACTATCGTCACACTCTATTTTTAGAGCTCCCCTCTTTCCCCTCAAACCACAACTTCACTATTAATCCCAAACAGTACCATTTTCGGGCTTTCCAGGCCGGCCGTAGAAAAAATTTCAAAATTGAATGGAATTTTTTATTATTTATGTTTTTAGATAAATACAGAGAAAAGATTGAGGTTCATAAAATGATAATGGTAATTTTAATGACAAATTTTTTCCGTAATAATTTATTAACATTTTTTTTATAAGAGCGGGTATTTTTAAAATTCATTATTATAATAATATATGATTGGTTAAAATATAATGACTATGAATACGGTTGTTGCGTTTAAATTTAATATTGTATTGGGAAAACCAAATTTTATTTATATTTCCGCAAAGTGTGATGTTATATTATTCCTCACATTGACTTTTGTTCAATAAAGAAGACTCTTTTCAGGTTTTAAATAGAAGATTTTAAATATTAGCCCTGGAAATATCCAGTAATTACAAAATGCAATACTTTATTTAATAATGACATACTACAATTATTGATAATAATTCAAAGAATTTAAAATTATTCTGAGAAAAAGAGAAATTTCGAACTCAACCACCTAATTAACCTTAATTAACATTAACTTTTAATTTTTCGTGCGCAAACACTACTAACAAAACATTATTAATTGTGTGGACTGTGGATTAGTTCTATACTATATGTTTTTTTATGTTCATAACCTAACCGGATGGGAAGTTTTAATAAACCTTTTAAGAGAAGAATAATTTATTTTACAATCAGAAAAATAATAATGAAGAAAAATTCAAGAAAGTACTATAATTTTTCACTTTTATACTAGTCGTTAAAATTTATGAACTTTCAATGAATCGTAATTCTGAAGCAAGTTAGCTTTTGAATTGATTCGTTTTTAGACAAATTTCTATTTAAAAAATTCGCAACATTTCAAACAGGTCGTATACCTTAATTACACTTTTTATACGTGTTAAGATATTTCATTTAAAAGTTTCCTGTCATTTCTGTATAGATATTGAATGCATTTTATAATGAAAATTTTCATTACTAATAGTTTGATACATAAATGAATAAATAATTCTACTAATCTTTCTTCAAAAAATTACTTCTTAGCTACTACATTGTTTATAGTGTTTTTTTTAAAAATATTAATTCCGTACTTAAAATTGTATTTTCATTTACCTGTTATTTGTACAGCAAAGAGTAACAGGATACTTAGTAGAATTTTTGTAATCATTGCAAAAAGCAGTTCAAGAATTAAAATAAAATTATTTTTTACTGGTATTTTCCTTTCAAAACGAGTATTTATGTGTGAAATAATTACAATACGAGAGTGTATTAAAGTAAGCTTTTCGCAATCTTTTATTTTGAAAATCTTACGTATATGAAACAAGACCACTTTATTGGTAAATATTTGAGTTATAAAAGGTCAAGACTTATTTGAAACCTACTATTAACTTACAAAATTCAATTTTAAATTAACTTTTCACGATAAGATAATCTTTAGTATAACTAATTGATTATATACTTACTCTTAGATCCACATTTTTTCTTTCAATTTCTTCTTTTTTTTCAAACAAAATGCAAGTGATAAAAAACTATCAAAGCTCATCTAATTTAGGGATCAAGAACCTTGACTCAGAAATTTCAAAACAAAAATTCAGGATTGCAAAATATCTCCTTTTCAAGGAAAGAAATATTATTTTCAAAAAATAAAATCATTTCAGATAAAGTCCTAGAAGTAATTTTGAAAAGCAACAAATCTTAGATCAAATTTGATAAAACATTTGTATCAGCAAAGTCATTAAAAATTCTTTTCATGAAATTTAGAAAATTTTCTCCTAAAATATGTATTCTAATTGGCATTTTTTAAACCGAAGCTTATAAAAGTATTATACTAGAAGTTAAAAATTGAAAAATTCGAGTACACCCGAGTACAACAGCTTTCTTTTATTTTTATTTTCATTCCATCTCGGCAAAGTGACAATAATTCTAAGCTCAGAACCATGTGAAGCTTTCCTCTCATAAATTCAACGGAGAACAGATATCTGAACTGAATGTGATAAAAAAGACAAAAATTATAATAAGAAAGGTACTGACAATTAAACTAATGAACGCACGTAAGACCCAGTTGTCAAACGTTGTCATGGAAAATCGCCCTAAAATCATCAGCCACAAGATAAATGCCACATTTGAGGCTCACAATTCAGGAAAACATCCGTACATATAAAAAGTTCTGTAATACGCACGGTATACTTCATTTTAACTAAAAAGTTACAGCCTCGAGCTAATTAAAATCGCTGATTATTATCAAAATTTACTTTTTACAAATTCGCTTTCTTACGTGCGCGCATTCTTGTTTTACGTAAATAAAATGTACGGCTAAAGCGGAACACGTAACAAAAGTTTACACTGAATTAGTCTCATATAAAAACGTTTTACAAAAAAACATTTTGCGTACAGAGGAAAGTAACTGAACATTCTTCGCGTTTAATAACGTTGTACAAACTCGAACTTTAATAATCATTAGTGTAGAATTAAAAAATCTCGTGAAATTCGTTTTAACGTGTAAAGTGCTTCTGAATATAATAAATAGAGCAAATACAAAATTAGCTATACAACTTCTAGTGTCTATGATTTCATTTGTATAAGACTACTCCTCACCTCTTTCGGTTTTATCATATAATATTAAAATTTCAGTTTTTTTTCTTTATCGCTAAAATCACTTACTTAACGAAATCAAACTTCCCTAGAAAAATTTCCAATTTAATCAGTAATTAAATTGAAAATTACAAATGGAAGTATCAAAATCCTGGGTCAGTGACGTTTTAAATTAGTTAATTAAACTTTGAAAAATGTCTACATAAATATAAAACAAGAAAAATGCTCAGTCTGCGTCACATAGAAAAAGATGTGATACAAAGGGCGTCGGATCTTATGTCACTTTTCTTCTTGTTTTTCCAATTGACAGTCTTTACAAATCGCTATAACGTGCATCTACACATTTCACGTTTACTTCGTCCTTTTTCGTAATAATAATAATATCAATAATAATAATAAAAAAAAGCCACCGCTCTTGAAATACTACTGTAATTATTAATTATGCATATAATCGATTTGCATGCTTACTTCTGTCTAAAAGTTAGCCGTACATTTGGATCTCCCTGTCATCGTATCGACTAATACGAATGACCTGACACAAAAGAAACTGGGTTTTGGCTTGCATTACATGTGTTTATTCATCAGAAGCTTCACTTATACTTAGCAATTAGTAAAAAGTTGATCGGTATCGTCACGAACAATCTGGCCTCGAAATAAGTGCATGTTTCATCAAAGAAATTCGCCAGGGATTGATGCAAAAGTGCACATATATTAATACATTTTATCTTGGAAATTTATTTTAAATCTTAGCAATTTATCCGGAAACTTCTATTTTTGAATTTTAAATACATTCATTTTTAAAAATTATGTTTAAAATTTGTCTGGGAGAATTAAATACCACAATTCAAGAATAATAACAATACAGTATCCTAGTTTTAAGAAAATCGCATAAACGTGTAGAAAAAAAAAACTGAGTTTTAGAAAAAATCAATATTCATTACGCATATAAATGTACGAAGTCAGTAGAGAAATTCTGTTTCTGGTCCACGGCGTGTCTAATGAATCTTGATTAATCTAATAAATCTCTTCCATCTAACAAATGTTGATTGACATCTATTGATGAATTCGCTCGACGAAATGACAACTCAAGAACGTTGTAAATGCCACGCCCTTTGACACGAGCTTAATCACTGTTGCATCAACCCTTTTTTGCCCTTACGGATTACATGCTCCGTTCATACCAGTCGTAATGTGATACGCTCTTAAATGTACAAATTCCCGAATCTCAAACGACAAACGTTTCTACCGAAGAACCACTATAGTTCCTTATGAAAATGAATACACTCGAATCTGAGTTGTTTTGTGTTTCGTGGTTGTGTGTCTTCTTCCGTGATGAAAAATACAAGCGTTACACTGAAAAACCGTTAAACTCAATGTCTTGGGTGAATTTTAAGTAATACACGCGTACAATTATTGGGTTTTATTCTCCTGTATGTGTAAGTGACGTCGAGTCTTTACATGTACGGTGTGGTTTTACGCATTACGCGCGAATACGTTGGCGGACAATTTTGCCTCATGGAGAGGCACGTTTTGCGAGCCATCATATAATACTTGCGACTATATATATGGCGTATAAGGCTCGCCCGGCTCCTTACACTCATCCCGATGTTCTCTCGTGTCTTACGTTCTGTATCATCACTATAAAATCAGAATATTTTCCTTCTACCTCAACACCAATATCCATAGACTTCTGACCTTACAGGAAGTAATCCGGCGTCCTCCTCGTTACATGCGGTTCACCACGTCTTGGTGCAGGGTCAAATTGCAGGCTGAAATCACACATTATTATTATTAATTTTTTTTTCAGTTTAAATTGTTAAGAATAAAGAAAATTGTCTACTTACAATGAATATTTTAATGCGTCATCCAGTTCCATAATTGCTGCTTGATTTCCACAACGATAACAATAATTGGGGGCAGAGAAAATAGTCACGACATTACGATCGTGACACCTGAAAAAAATCAATTATGAATTCGTTATCTTCCTTCCATTTAGAAATTTAATTTTCTTATTCATCAACTAAAATTTACTTCTTTTCAAATGGATGAAAGATTTTTATAACCCTTTTTAACGTTTGAGGTTATAAGTTAGGAGAAGAGACCAGAGAAATTTCAAGTTATTAAAGAATAAATACAAAGGGGTCACACATTTTTTTTTCTAATAAAAAAAGTGAAAAATGGGCGATTTTTTACACAGCTGTGATAAAAAAAGTAAATGAAAAACAAAAATAGACCGAAAATTATCGTCCACATTTCAAGACGTCACTCGTTTCCTTCTGAGGAGTTTTATTACAAAGTAAACATAAAAAGTTTAATAAAAATATCGACGAAACATAGTCATATAATAAATAAAAATAAACATTTTAGAACTCATCATTTATTTCACAATAAAATTAAGGATATGCCAATGAGATCAAATATAAATGTTTTATCATGTTAAATTTGGAGGAAACATAATTCAGATACCCAAGTAAAGAAAAAATGTTGCATATTAAAAAGTAATCAGACGCTAAGAATCAAAATGACATATTGATAGTCGAAAATTGTTGGTAATTTTGTATCAGCCGTTACTTTTATTTCTTATGAAATTTTCCCTTCAATAACTAAAATCCTTTTGTTCGTCATACAATACGGCAAAAAATTTGTTTTATCTCAATGACGCATCCATAATTTATTGTAACTTGAATGGTGAGTTCTTGCTTATTTACTGCTTAACGTTCATGACTATTTTTATCGAATATTTTTGATAAACTACTAATATTTTATTTTTGAATGAATCTCCTAAGGAGATCAGTGAGGTTTCAGAACATTGACAATATTAGCCTTGATTTTATTTTCGTTGTTGGAATCATCACAATGGTCTGAAGAGTCGTCCTTTCTCCACTCTTAGACAGCCGAGTAAATCGATTATTAATCAGTATTCATACCAATTATATCCCTCCATTACAAGTTGATGTGCACGAGAAACGAGTGTTAAGCCGTTTGAGTGATTAAACGTTTCAGAAATATCTTGACCAAAAGTGTAACCTGCTCCACGAGGAGAGATACCCCATCCTCCTCTATCGTCTGGGTCTGACCACAAAAGGTCGCACATGGGTCCCTAGAAAAAATTTGATCAGTAAATAAATTTTACCAGAAAATATTGAACTGCTGACCTATTAAATTTATTAAAATAAAATTGCCGAACTAATCACCTCGTGCGGAACTTCTTGAAGACGATCTAACGCACGAATGTGATCCAATGTGTCGATTGAGGGTGAGAGTCCTCCGTGCAAACAGAAGATTTGGCCATCGACCAAGGCTGTCAAGGGCAGGTAATCGAATAAGTCCGTAAAGAATTTCCAGACGTTGGCATTTCCATACTTCCGCAGACACTCGTCGTAAAATCCATAAACTTGTGTGATTTGTCTCGACTCGTGGTTTCCACGCAAAATGGTTATTCTTTCACGATATCTCACCTATATTGTAAAAAAATATATATGCATATAAAATAAGCAACCAATCAAGAATAAAAACAAATGAAAAGTAAAATGTAAATAAAATATTCAAGATAGATTACCTTAAGGGCTACAAGAAGAGTAACGGTCTCAACAGAATAGTACCCGCGATCGACGTAATCTCCCATGAATAAATAGTTTGTGTCGGGAGATTTGCCACCTATTCGAAAGAGTTCCATTAAATCGTGAAACTGCCCATGAACATCTCCGCACACTGTCACTGGACATTTCACCTCTTGTACGTTAGATTCCTTGGCTAAGATTTCTTTCGCCTAAAAATAAATGAACAATACACGTTAGGAGCTCTGTATTCATACATTTTTTTAGACATGATAAAGTTAATTCACATCTGAATTTTCAAGTCGCGTTTTCAGAAGAGTGTAGAAAAAGGGAGTTCTATTTTTATTTTTAAATGCTAAGATTGGAGAGGAAATTTACAGAGAGTATTGTCTCTATAGATGCTTACTCTGTTAACAGAACCATTTTGATTTTTTAATGATTAAATTTAAATTTGAAAAATAAACAATTATCAACACAAGTACGTATTAATTGTTTCCATTCTCTTAACTATGAGTTATTTAATAGCCTTGTTATTGCCATCCTAAAAACACATGAAAATCAATAATACTCGAGTTTAAAAATTGTATGAGTTCTTGATTCATTTTGAATTACGTGTTTTTTCAACAGTTATAAACAAAATATGTATTACCTTATGAATTTTCTTTATTAGTTTCTTCTTGGAACAATTCAATAATAATTAAATACAGCGAAAATCTTCCCAATTTGTACAATTTTCTGACCATATATTTCCCTTTCTTTGAAATAAAACTTAGTAATAAAATTTAAAGAAAACGAGTTTGTTTTTATATTATTGCTTTTTTTGGGAAGTGAAAGTTTCCTAATTTAAATAAGAAAATAAAAAAGTATTCTATACAATCTTGTTTCGAAAATATTTTTGCGAGTAGCCTCAAGATGATTTGTAATTTGCATTAATCTGCAATAATCATACTACTTTTTATTCATTTTTTTCGTAAAAGCAAAGAAAAATAGTCTATTGTTAGAGCAAAAGTATTCCTTAACTTTGAAACGAAATTTATTCAATTAGTAATTGAAGTTTTGCTGGGTTATCATTAATTTTTGTCCGTATAGTATAAAACCGATTCTGAAAGGTTTTAATAAACTTAAATACAACTAAAAATACTAAAAATATTATCTTCTGAATGCCAAGAATATTCAATAAACTAGTTTCATCACATATATACAAGAATATCTCAAATGTTTCAAATTTCAACATTAAAAAGTACAATTTTTTTGTCATCAAATTAATTTTTTGCTTGATAAAAACGAAACTTTTTCAAATTCATTTTAATACTTTCATATCCCAGAGAAATCGAACGCCAAAAAAACGCTCACCAGACATTATCCGCGCGTTTTATCAAACGCCAAAAATAAAATTGATTCCCAAAGCTTATCATATATCCGCAGATCCTCTTAAAAAAAATTGTTGCGTGGGACAAATTTCAATTAAACATCGACAAACATCGCATGACATCCCATGTTTAGCGGTATTGCTTCGCGGGACCACCGAATTCGTCAGCCGATCGTTAAAAATCACAAAACAAGTAAACGTTATAGAACCGAAGCAAAAACAAAAAAACACTCGTAAATCAGATAATTCATTTATTTTTCATCGGAATTTAAGAGTTATAAAGGTACGTACCTTGTCACAGAGGGTTTTCACTTGGCTTTCTGTCAGTTGTTTGCAATCGTTCAACTGTTCTATCCACTGGTCAAGTTCCTTAAGCGACGCTTTCTCCTCCATCGTATGGGTCTGCAAATGTTCGTTAATAATAATTTATACTAAGCACATGTAATGCGGTAATGGGTTGGACTTATTGATAAATTAAATCATTCGATTTTGCTCCGGTAGCCTCTGAACACAAATATCCCGAATGTGCACACATTCACAAAATGGCCGACCGTTAATGCTGTCCGTGACGTCACGTTTTGAACTACGCGTGCGCAAAGATACTACATAATTCCTTAGTAATTCCCACAGGGCTGGTACTCTGAAACCTCTGAAATGAAAATGTACCATATGTTTATTGAAGCCAAGTGACGGCGCTGGCTGTACTTCAGGCCGATTAAATCAAAAATGCATGGGGGAAAATACAAATTTTATTCTTTTTTAACGTTAATAACCTTTTTTTCGAAGTTTTTTACAGTAAATTAAACATTCTTAGTGAAAACCAATATTTAAATAAATATTTAAATTATTATTAAAAATAAATATTTTTATAAATATCGAGCACTAAAAATGTTTATTTTACTGTATTAAATTATGGGTACTCTGGATTCTCTGCGTCTCAATCAGAAGTGTAATCGTATTTACTCATACAAGTAATACTTTTCAAACTTTTAACATGCACTTATTTATTCATCGCGCTCTTAAGACATTAAGCATTAATTTTTTTAGAAAAAACTCTGAAAAAAAAGGTTATTAACGCTGAAAAAAGACTAAAACTTGTATTTTCCCCATGCATTTTTGAATTAATCGGCCTGAAGTACAATCAGCGCCGTCAGTCGGCTTCAGTCAACTCTCATGACAGATTTTTCTACAGGCTGGAGATAGGAGTGCCAGTCCCGTAGTAATTCCCAAAATTCATGACGAGTTTACAATTTGCGAAAACTTTCCCAATTTTCTATGTTATTTTTGAAAGATTTTGAGTTATTTAATACGAATTTAATATTGTTAGTAAGGTTCATTTTAGGTAATCTGTCATAAATGTACATTGATTTGAATATTAGGGTAAAACTTGAATAGTGCACCAATCAGAAATTGTTAAAATGTTTTAGGATTCGTGGAAAATAGTTCAGAGAAACTATTCTGCTATTATGTTTTTTTTTAACCAATGGGATTCACGAGAAAAGCTATTTTTTATTGGCCATAAATTAGTTTTCAATTTTAAAAAGTGTTAAACATAAATTTATTTAATTAATCGTTTTACAAAATAGTGTTTTTTATTTTTGTATTTAAGATTCCCCCTTTCATTTTGTATTTTTGGCGAGAAAAAAAAACAAGATTTCAAGAGCGATCAGCTCCTTGCTTCTTAAAAATATTCAACAGTGCATTTCAAATTCAGGTTAAGTTAGCTTAAGTTCGCTTAAGTTTAACATGCAATTAAATAAAAATATATATAAAAGTTTTCAATATCCTTTATATAAAATTATAACTACTTGAGTACGTAATATTTTCGTCCTGGTTTGGATATTCGATACAGGAATCGTTTTAGTTGCAGTCTTGACTTTTGCCATTTCAAATAATGGACTTTCAATTAAAATTTATGTTTATCAGCAACTTGTCCTGAGCATTTTAATTAAATCCCTTCATAATTCGCTACCTGATAAAAGATTGTGTTTCTACAATGTTAAAAGAATTTAAAACATAAATAGTCCGTGGTATATGAAGAAAATGTATTTTCTTAATATGTCAAAAACACAATCGATTTTCTTTGTTTTGAAAAATGAATATCGTGTATCATTAATTTCAAATTAACATCTGATTTGAAATTTCTAATTAAAATATTTAGTTGAATAAGAATACCATGAAAATTCAAGAAAGAAGATAAACTTTGTTGAAATATACAATTTTAAGTAGTAAACCGATTATATTCAAAAAGTGGATAGTGCAAATTACAGTAAAACTAATTTTACAATCTATCATCATCATAACTTAAATTATTATTTATACTTGTTCCAAACCTAATTTGACGTGTATAAATATTTAGAAGTTGAAATATCTTTGCTAGATTCTCGACAATAACATCTTTGGATTAAAATTATTCAATCAAGATTAATATTTTACAGTAATTAATTTACAATTTTTCGATAAAACTTTTTCTCAAATGTATAAGAAGATACCGGGCCATTTTAGAATGAATGAAACAAACTGTATTAAATATAATTAAATTTCAGTTCACTTCTGAGACTAGGATGAGTGGAAGTTTAGTATTAATTTAAATCCATCACAGAATATTAGCAATAGCCATATTATGGAATTTCTTTTTCATAGACATTGGTATAAAGTTGAAAGCATTAAAAGCATTGAATATACATTCTTTCTTGCTATGTTTCGAAAAAATAAAAGGGAAGTTGAAATAACATTACCCTTGCTCAATTCAACTCTTTTAACTATTTTAATTCCTTTTGATTTCATTCGGAAAGGAATTAGTTCTTAATGTAAGAACATTAATTTCAAAAGTGGAAGTGTCGAAATCTCTTCATTTTCTCTGCGTTATCTTTGCTCATTTCTTTTTACTGTGCATGAAATTATCACTTGAATGATATAAAGCGTAAAGAGGAACTCTGTAAGATGGCACTTTTACCACCTACAAATTTCAGTCCTCCAATGAATCTGTTATTTCATCTACATAAAGTAGCATCTAGCTGCACTAGCCAGGGCAAAATTAACTTGATTTTTCTTCTATAATTGGGATCTTTCGCGATTGGATTGTGCTCCAAATACACAGTTTGTAGCTTATTATTCTTTGCCAAATTCTCGATCGTAGGCCATTCTTCGATTAGATTGTTATTCGCCTGGAAAATTAAACATATTTTACATTTGTTCTCACAAAGATTTTTTTTGTATTTAATAACAATCTTACCCAGAATTCTTCCAATTTAACCAGATGACTGATATTCTGGATCTTTTTTATTTTATTGTTAGCTAAATCTAATGTCGTGATTTCTGGACAATTTTCTAATCCTTCAATAGTAGTTATCCCATTCTCGGATAAGTAGAGTTGATCAAGCTTTTTTAATTCTGTCAGGTTTTCAATTCTAGTAATTCGATTACTCTGCAAGCTCAGCAACTGGAGATTAGAAAGTGACTCTAAGTTCACGATCTTCGTAATTTTGTTCTTCCCGAGGTACAAATTCACTAGGTTTTCCAATCCATCCAAGTTTTCTATCTCGCGTATCTTGTTATCTCCTAACTCAAGTGTTGTTAGATTTTTCAGGTGAGAGACGTTTTCGATATTGGATATTTTATTTGATGATAAAAACAACTTTTCTAAACTTCTTAAATTATTGAGTCCTTCAATTTTTTTAATACGATTGAACGAGAGATCAAGAAGCCTGGAATCAAAGTTATTCATTATTTTCAACTTGATAATTGTAGAAGAAAAGGTTTAGTTGTAGGAAAATTTCACACGTACTGCAAATTTACAAGGGCATCCATATTTTCTATGACAGTGATTTGATTGTCACGTAATTCTAGTTCCTGAAGAGTGACAAGAGTATTTAGGTTTTCTATCTTTTTTATTAGATTCCATGTGAAACATAATTTTTTTATTTGTGTCAGCGGCTCTAGATTTTCCAGCTTTGTCACTCGTGAGTGATTAAAATCTAATTCCTGTAAATTTATTAGTATTAATTAATTAATTTAATAATCAAAACAAGGACAGGTGAAGACAATAAAAATAATGAAATAAAAGGAACAATAAAAACAAGATAGGAAAACAACGACAAATCAAAAATTTCGTGAAAAAATACGAACTTCGCTGTCTGGATCTATAATGACAATCTTGTCTGCATCTTCTAATGATTCGCTTTCTTTTTCTGTTTCCATTTCCACGGATATTTCATTTTTATCATCTGTAAAAACGGGAAACATCCATAACCTTAAAATCCCACTGATCATACTCCTACCTAGTTTCTTGCTCTTACTTACCGTTGTGTGACATTTTTCACTCACAAACCTTCACTTGAGGGATAAGTATAGAGATAAAAGCAGAATATGTCGTAACAATCGTTAATTTCCTTGCTTTTTATTAATTGCACAGTATATATGATTAACTTTATTTTGCACTGCTGACTGTTTTCCAAGCGAACAGTGTTGCCAGATATACAACTTCGAACTTCAACAATCTAAACCAGTGACGTAAGAACTTTTTGGGGCGAAAAAACATCGAAAAACGAAAATGTCTCTACTGCTTGCTTCAAAATTATTTTACTTTGATTTTACGTCATTTTATCAGAAAATATCTATCTTCACTTTCTATTGTTTAAGTAAACAAATCAAAACTCTGAATCCTATTTAATAAATTAATTTCTAGCAAAAGATAAAACTATATAATTATGGACACTGCGATTGTTACTTAAATTTGACAGTTTTAGAACTATGAGAGGATCAAATCTCAGAGTTTAGAGGAACTATGCTGGTCCATGATTTATGTACACATAAATTAATAGTAAAGCTAATAGTAAAGTGAGGGCATAAAGTAGAAGAAACGTCGAATTCAGTCAAATTTTAGAGTATAAAAGCATAGAAATTTAGCCGTGTATATAGAATTTTAAATATAATAATGATGAAATAGTCATTTTAAACTAAAAATTTAGAGCAAAAATGAACTTGAAAAAAAAAAAACGAAGGTGTGGTACATGAGTTCATAGTGACGTTCCTGTGAGAACTAGAGAATTGTAAAGAATCCTCAAGTGAATCCCCAGTTTTGCTCGGATTTTGGGCAGCATTTAACACAAGTTTTGTTGATTTTTAAGAAATTGAGAAAAAAGAGGTGACAAAGAGCAAAACAGTTGGAATTAATCGACGGATCATCACGAACGGCAGGAGTCGCGAGCCAGAAGCGCCAGCAACCACGGCCAGCCAGATTCGTCTCGCCATAGACGTAGTTATTACGAACAATGGTAATAAACAAGAGCGCAAGGGAAAGGGGTGAATAGACTTTCGTCTAGTGTAAGAGGCACTAGCTCGATTCGTTATCGAATTTCGCGATCGCGATACGTCGCGAAACGCGAAATCGGGCGCTCAGTTTCAACGTTGTGTCTACGTAACACACAAGTGCGGTTTGCCCTGTCAATTGGTGTTTCCGTGTGAGTCCGAATGTTACATGCGTAGTGATACAGGATATCCAAACTCTGGCACTCTTGAGCTGCTTTTGCCTCGGCCATCAAAGTTCAAACTGGGATGTCCGGACGTCTGGTGTAATCGAGAGCCAGTTTCTAAGTTTGCGGTAAGTGTCCCTGGAATTAGTACCTTTTCCTTAGCTTTTTCAGGGTAATTCCAAGAACTTGGTTTGTCGGGGAAGTTGCCCTCGTTGATATCGACCGACGACCAAAAAGCACAGTCTTCAAATCTGTCTGAACGTCGTCTGCGCCTTTGCGACCCTCTCAGACTCCGCCCTGTCAATTTTATCATTCCTAGTCGAAAAATCAGTGCTCAAATACTTTTTTTCGTTGGAAATTCAAGTGCCTGTGGGAAAAAAAGACAAATTTTAACGAGAGCCGAGGCACTCGGTGGATTGCACGATTTGACAATTAAGTGTCAGTGGCAGGAAATAATACGAAGTTGATGAGAAATTTTATCGAAAAAATGTCACGATTCTAGGTGCAAAAGCTTTTGTAAGAGTTTGGTTAATTTATCATGAAAATGATTTGTAATTTTTTGGATTTTATGGAAATTGGTGCAATCACTAACGAATTTGCGGTAAGAATTTTATAGGTTATCTATTTATTTAGTTGTTTTATTTTCCTTTAACTTATTTGCCAGTTTTTTAAAACAAACTTTATTCAATTGTTAAATTAGTTTAATAGTTGAAATTTATTTCTACATTTTGAGTAGTTAACACTTGCTTTGAGTTTCATTGTTGTCGATGTGTTTTTATTTCATTAGTTGCATACATTTTATTTGGCTTGTAAGAGTCTCGCAATGAGCTAATTTTGAGACATTTTCTAACTTTTAATTAAAAATAGATGAGGAGTAATCAATACATATTTAGTCTTTTGCTTCATCTGATAAAGTGGTTAAATGGTCTGCCCTGTGCGTAATCATCATGCCTAATAAATAATTATTGCCCATAGACTAACTAATCGTTTGTTGAGTAAGGCCAGAAAATAACTTAAAATTTGATAGTAACAAAATCCATCTTTATTTTATAATAACACTTGTTGCAATTAAATTCATATTAAGAACTGAATTTTCTGCGATTAATTCACGATTTTTAGTATATATGAAAATTTGAATTGTTTCTTAAATATCGATTTTCATTTGCCATTTTTCAATTGTCTCTTCATTTGTAGAATTGTGTAATCTAAATATTGATTTTCGCTTAACAGAAATGGGTTGGGAAATAATTATTTTAAAAAATCATGAATACTAATTTATTTCATTAAATGATATTTATTGAAGCAAAATATATTGCTTTACTAATTTACTATCTCGTAAAATCAATACGATTGCTTCTTACAAGATACTTAAATTGATAAATAGTTACTTTTAAAGTTAATTATTGATTACAAACATAATTAAGTCTGATGTATGAATAATTAGTACTTGGAGATCTCGCCAATGACAAAAATAATTAGTCAGGTTTGTTTCTCCCACATAATAATTGAAGTGCACTGATTGTGCAACTTGGTTTCAAGAATAAATTTTTTATTTCTAATTCCCGAAACGCTTATTCTGCGCTTATCATTTATACTATTACAATCTTATATCAGAATTCAATTGTTTTATCAAACGCACTCAGGAATGCAGAGATAAAAGTCCTCTATTTAACTCGAGAGGTGCAAGATTATTATAAAATTGTACCATAATGTGAAAAACATTGCTGTAATGCAGTGTATACATGTATAATATCATGTGATTTGGAATAGTGCCATGTTCAGTATCAACTAAAGAACTAAAGTTAAAGACTTCAGTAGTGGGTAAAGTTTAGTTTTTCTTTATACTCTGATTCTTAGGGATAGGAATATAATAAACCAAGCCTTTACATCATTTCTATAAATTGTTGCTTTAATTTTGAAAATTATTTTTATTCTTCTACTTTGTTGCTCAAAAACTCTTGCCTTTGGTATATTTGGAGATCTAATTTTCCATAGCATATTGCCTCGCTCCTGCATTAGCCTTTACCGAGATATATTTACACCATCGAGTGGTTTGAATGGTTCTTTGGGGCGATAATATTTATCTTGTACAAGCATGTAGCATCGTTCTCTGCATCTAGCATACAGTAGGTGCATTTTTTATTATTAAGCATTGTAAAAAATATGATCGAACCTAGAAGCAAGTAAAAATATTTACTTTACCTACACATTTTTATCACAAGTTTCCTTTTTCATTTCTTATTGTATATAAAAGTGCATTACTTTTTTTTTTATAAAAGTTTACAACATCGGTTTTTATCAAATTACGTTTTGTGACGCCCTGATGCCAAAAAACAAACTTAAGGAAGAATTGGACGAACAGTCGGAAAAAAATTAGTCGAATTGACTATTTCTTTAGTTTTGTTAATTTATAATTACTTAATATCGAGTTTTTTTATTGATTGTGTGGAAAATTTTATCTGAAATAAAATGAGACATTAAAAGTTTGATTCAGATAAAAATTATTGATTTTTAGTGGTGGAATCATAACATTAAAAAAGAGCTGACAACTATAATTTATAGGTATATCGATTCCGCGACCTTAAAAATTTTTAACTTCTATCCGAGTTGAACTTTTCATGGCTCATTTTATTCGGAATAATATTTTCCATACTTTCACTTTAAAAAATTGATAAAAAATCATTCCAAATTATAAAAACTAAGGAAATAGTCATTTTGACTAACATTTTTTCCGATTATCTGTTTGTAAAATATTAAATTAATAGACAATTTGTTATGAAATATACAGTTTACTGTAATTAACAATATTTTTTCTAGTTTTATTTTCCGTAAAAAAAATTTTGCAAAATTTTTACGTAAATAAATAAAACAGACATTCAATTAAAACCATATAATATTTAATTCAAATTGAAATAAATTTTTTAGAAAAATTGAAAATAAAGAAATAAACTCTAAAATCAAACTGACGTGAATTTTCTAAAATAAATAAAGTTGGAAATTTAAAAGATTTGAAGGAAATATTTGGGTGACTCAATTTTATAAGCGATTAAATTTTTATAGAAAAAGGATATTTATACTTAATTTCGCAATATCTGAAACAACAGTTTCGGACCGAGGCATAGCATTAAATTTATTTATTTTTTTGTGGGAATAAAAAAAACTGTAAATGCTGATTAAAGCATATTAATTTATAATAAAATTCAAATAAGTTATCCATATCGATCGTGAAACCAAGATATATTACAAGAATGTAGTCGTTAAAATCGAATGAGCTTTGCTATAAGGGAATACACAATTTATTGAAGTAAAATTATAATTTCCAGTGTTGAATCCTTCAATTTAGGAAAATTTTACTATCAAATGTAGGTTTTTAAAATTTATGTTTTTTGAAAATGAAAAAAAAATTTTTTAAATTTGTTTTTATTCAAAAAATTCGTTTCTAAAGTCAAACATCACATTTCTAATGGTTATATCTTATGGTTCACAAAATTCTGATTTTATTTATTCATTTATTATTTTGCAAATTTTCTTCATGGTCCTCACGGCAACACTGAGAATTGCAAAATAATTTAGAAAAAGGGATGTGAAGTGACTTTTTCAAAAGTCAAATTCCGGAACTTTTTAACCATTTTTTCGCTTAAATGATGCAATAAGAGAAAAAATTACTAAACATACTAAAATTTTGGTTCATAGTAATGTATTTAAGAATTTTTTTATCTAAAATTATGAAGCAGCCCTTTTAGATAATTTGATGAGGGATATTGGATTTTGTATTTTTTTAAATTTATTAATTTTTATGAAACAATTTAGAAATAAAATTGTTCCTCTTTAACCTGATAAATTTACCTCTCGATAAAAATTAATTAATTTCTGGAAAGGTTTATTTAAAAATTCACTTGAATTTTTTTTTACGGGAAATCCAAAATGATCGAATTTTTAAAAAGAAGACGGAGAAAAATAGTTCGAAAAACATTACTCAACTTTTGAGGAAGGTTGGGATACATGGACAAGTTGGAAATTATTAAATATTATTGTAATAACTTGTAACTTAAATTTTGAAATTTTACACTACATTTTTAAAGTTTGCCAAACTGTGATGCATTCTTTAAAATTTGGTACGTCACAAATTATAACATGAATATTAAAGAATCTCCAACTTGTCCATGTGTCCCAACTTTGCTAGAAGTTGAGTAAAGTTTCTCGAACTATTTTTCTCCGTGAAATGTTCCATAAAATAATATGTACATAAAGACCAATAATTTATGTGCGAATGAAATTATATAATCTTTAATTGA
Organism: Diplolepis rosae; assembly: GCA_030998225.1. Taxonomy (NCBI): domain Eukaryota; kingdom Metazoa; phylum Arthropoda; class Insecta; order Hymenoptera; family Diplolepididae; genus Diplolepis; species Diplolepis rosae. Next base: position 4,695,190 of record JAPYXD010000695.1, read on the forward strand.
CGACTATTCTAAGAGTATGAGAGCTTGGTTTCATATCTGGTTTTTCAGCTTATTATTATCATTACACGTTTTATTTTTATCATAGCAAATGTTAATAAGTCCTTCTGTTTTTCTGTCATAGACCGAGCCGAGAGGCCAATGTCTCTTGGATTGTTTACAATTTCTAACAGTCCTTCATTAATTTTACCAGATGTGGAGAATACGTACCTTTTATCAAAATAATTTTTTCCATCTTTGTTATTTCATCCATTTAGAATTGAAAAAAATCCATTTTTCTACACTAATTTATATATTTTTGACTCAAGTTTCAAGACATAAGAAAAAATATTAAAAAAGGTAATAAAAATTCAATTTTCCCGCTAAATTGTACGAGATACTGAAAAAATGTTAAGAAACAAAAATGTTTATTTCAAAGAGATCTACAAATTTACTTGAAACCATTTTTTGATCGGACACGTAGTTTTCGTTTCAATCGTAAAAAGCGTTATCAAAAATGAAATAGTACATTGTGCAAATAGGGACAAAAAAGTTTATTTTGTGAGTATGAAGTTTAATTCCTGAGCAAAACGAAGTCAAAAATGACACGCGAGTAAAATTAATGTTTTTCCCGTTTTGCAGACGATTTTTTTTCTACTCAGGGAGTCAAAAATGGATTTTTTTTCTCCGCAGGGGTCAATAAAATGCACTTTATGACACGCTAGTAAAATAATCCATTTTTTGACCTCCCAGTAGAAAAAAAATCGTGTTTGAATTTTTAATCTGTAATGTATGACTAAGTTCAATAAAAGGTAAATAGATTTGCATTGGAACAAGCACGAATAACTATTACAATGAAAACACGAAACAAAATGTGGAAATAATGTTACATAATTACCTAGTATGGGGAAATTAAGGCAGAACAAGTGGGAAAATTAAAGGGATATGGTACTAAAAACATCAGTAATTTATTCTGTCATTATCATCAAGTTATTTCTAGAGTGAGCTTGTACTTGGCAAATGACTTAAAAATAATATTACATATTAAATACAAATATATATATATATTACATATTTTTTAAGTGAAAACTCAGGCCCTTAAGGTTATAAAATATTTTTAATTGAGTAAACCGATGCCTATTATAATAAACCTTGACCCATTTTTGAAGCAATATGCATGCCTAATAAAAATTTTGGTTCAATTATTAATGAAAGAATGAATTATTTTCTTTTGTTCAAAAACTGAATCGATTGTAAATATTTTATTCTTCAAAGAAAAATTTTTTATTTTATTATTTTTTTACTGTTTTTATTTTTAAAATTAAATTGAAATGATTATTAATCCAAGAAAATATTTTATGGATCTTCTATAAAATTAAGAACTAGTCCGTTGACCTTTTTTCTATGCTATTTACAATTTATTACAATCAATCTTTTTACATTCTCATCATGGATGAGAAGGTATTGGTTTTATGTGAAAAATGACTTTCGAAATTTTCATCAAATCTTTACGTTTTGAGACCCCCTGAGTCAGAAAAAAGGGTTTTTACGAAAGTGTCTGCCTGTCTGTCTGTCTGTCTGTCTGTCTGTCTGTAGGTCGTGTGCGGCATAACTCTCGACAGAATTATCAGATTGAATTGAGCTTTGGTACACTTTATCGGAGTCGAAAAAGTAAGGACAAGTTCGTTAATCAGCCACATCCAATCAAAATTGAGGGATTGAGCACTACTTTTGTGTTTTTGAAAATAATTTTTTAAAAAAATCAAAAATTTCAATACTGGTTTTTGATAGTGCTCATAAATCTCTACAAATTACCCTGATAACATTTTTTGATTAAATCAAAATTAGAAATGTTACAGCATATTCAAATTGGAAAAAAGTCAATATCACAATTCCATTTTCAAGTTAAATTATACGAGATACGAAAAAACGTTATGATACAATATTATTAAATAAGTTAAGACCTACAAATTTGAATTGTAACATTTTTTCATAAGATGCATATTTTTCTTTTTAATTAAAAAAAAAACTATTGAAAATCCAAAATTCAATTTTTTAACAATAATATTCGAAATAGGAAAAAAACGTAAGAATACAAAGTTGTTCGTTTAAAAAAGATCTACAAGTTTTGTCTCACACAGTTTCTGAAAAAACATATATTTTTCGTTTCAATTCCAAAAAATACGATTAAAATTAAAAAATTCCATTTTTTAGACAAAATATGTGAGATACAAAAAAAACGTTTAGATGGAAAATTGTTTGCCTAAATGAGGTCTACAAATTCTCATTAAGACATTTCGGGACAGGAGGTATATTTTATGTTTTGATTTTTAATCTTAAAAAAATTCGATTTTTTTCACCTAAATATGTGAGATACGAAATAAGCGTTGTTCTGCAAAATCGTTTCCTTAAATAAAGTCTACGATTGTTTTTCCTTTTTGAGATATTTGGAAGAAAATAAATTTATCAATAATCATGTAATTTATTAAAAAGTTACAAAAATGCATACAGAAAATCGAGCGCGAAGCGCGAGTGTCATGATGAGAATGTGTTCTTTAAGGCCGATAGAGCCTTAAGTAAATTGAATTTCCTGTTTATTTTTATTTTTTGAGTATAGACCTTCCATATAATTTTTTTATGCTTAGTACCATTATTTAGAAAGGCTTTGGGTTTTTCTAAAATTCCAGCACCTTTATGTACTTTTATACTAAAAATTTTTAGTTTTTTGGACTTTTTTTTGACATTTTTTGACTGGATAATTTTTTTTTTTCTAACCAATTTTGTTCCCTACAATCTGTAACAACTTTCTGGATATGGAAAATAAGGTGATGTGACTGAAAAAAATGTTACAAATAAAATAAAATAACAAAATTAATAAAAATATCCCAAAGTATGAAAAAAAAAAATGTTGTAGTTATTTTTTTTACCTAGAGTGCTTTCCATACCCAAAATGTTGCTACACATTGTAAGGAACAAAATAAAAAAAGAATCATGACAATTAATTGAAAAACAACAGTTATTCAAAGTAAAAAAATGTCAACAAAATGCCCAACAGAACTTAAAAAATTTGTTTAAAAATCCATAAAGGTGGTGCAATTTGAAAAAAAGCCCAAAACCTTTCTAAATAAAGGTACTAAACAAGAAAATTATACGGAAGGTCTAAACTCAAAAAATAAAAATATTAAAGGTGGTGGATCCCCTTCATTGTGTTCTCTTATCTGTTGAATCTTCAGGCTTTAGTTATGGCCATGATTCAACTGGACCATGTGACCAAATTCCTGCAAAAGTTCCAGTAAAATAACTTTTTTAGTTCACAAGATATCTTTTTGAAAATTTAGTCTTGGTAAAAATTTTTAATAAAAAGAAGTTAACAGACGTTCTTTATTGTTCTTTATTTACTTTAAATCATTTCATGTTCTTTCTGCTAGTATTTGTTACTGGAATAATATAATATTTTTAAGAGTCAAACGATAGTTGTCCTTCGGAGATATTTTTCCTCATTCCCGTCTTTTCATTCCTTTCCTGCATTTACTCTCAGGCAAGATTGACCACTTTTTTTTACAATATTATTTATAACTCATAATTATGGAACTTCTTGAAGCTAAAGGAGCCATTAAAATCAAAGACTTAAGCTTTATGTTTTTAATTCTAAAACATCTTAAACCATAAGTTATTTTATTGGTTTTATTAGTTTATTGATTAATTTTGATATTGAGCTAAAAATATAGAAAATAAGCAAAAACAAAATTGTACCTACCGTTTTTATTTTTGGAATCTCATCTTATTTGCGTAAAAGGCAGATCCAACAGCTAAATACTCGATAAAAATCAAAATTTTTAACCTGTTTTTTATTGACTGATTTTATTCATTATAGATTTCTACATGTTTGTTGTGTCCAGAATATATAAAATTTTGTTTTCAAAATTTAAGAAATAGTCAAAAAGATAAAAACGAGCGTAAATAGAGTACTTTAGGTCTCAAGTATCACATGCCCTTAAATATTTAGTTTCTGGTCGCAGTTTATTTTGAGACGAGCATCAAATACTCACTATGAATTTAAATTAATTCCTAATTGAGCAATAAAAATTACTCTACGGCTCTTTGAACTCAATTTTGAAAATTTTTAATTAAAAAAATTAATTTAAAAAAAGTTGTATTTATAAAATTAATTTGTTCACGCGATTTTGTCAAAAAAGTGTCCTAACTAGGCCCGACTAGCGATTATGACAAAAGAGTATCCTGACTGGTGATTTTTATTTTAAAAAGTGTCCCGACTAGCCTCAGAGCAGCGATTTTGGTTTTAAACAATTGTTTCCGACTATCCCCAGATTAAAAATTTTGACAAAAAGTATCCTGACTGATGATTTTGATAAAAAATTATCCCAACTAGCAATTTTGCACAAAAAAGTTTCTTGACTGTCGATTTTGACAAAAAAAAAAATATTGCAACTACCTTCTGACTATTGATTTTGAGAAAAAAGTATCCTGACTAGTGCCCTATTTGTAATGGGGCTATTTATACATGGGATGGCATAGATTTTTTCAATAATAATATATATAATACATTCGATAATTTGTCAATTAGATTTTATTATTAATTTTGTAATCTACATTGCTTGCCGTTAGTTCACTAGCAGTTCTAATTTCTTTAAGAGACTTTTTTCGTTTCCTTTCACTTTCTAGTGACATTTCAGTTTGTTTGTTTTACGTTTCTGTCACTATTTTGACATTTCTATATATATATATAGTATATATCAAACGAGCGAGGAATGAGGCTAGATGAGATAATCACAACAGAAGAGAGACCAACATTCTTGGTTTTGGGGATTATTTAAGGATTATTTGAGAACAAGCAAACTTGAGAAACTCAGTAAGAAGGTGGGCATTGAATGGCATTGAAATGTCAAAATCTGGATAGAAACAGAATTGGGAATGAAACTTTTGAATGCCTTCTAATGCCTAGGAATTAAAATGCATTCAAAAGTTCCATTCTTGATTCCGTTTCTTTTCAGATTTTGACATTTCAATGCCGTTCAATGCTCACCTTCTTACCAGGAAGAAAATTCTGTTTCTTGTATCGTTTTGTGCTCTTAATTTATTGCATTTTGCTGAAGGTCGTCCACTTTTGAGTTTCTGACCACGTGAAAGTAATTCACAAAACACTGATCCTTTTGGTCCAATTCAGGTCAGATATGGTTTCTACCTACTTTCTTTATTTCCATCCCCTTTCCTCTAACTCTAATTAGACAAGATGTCTCCTAAGGGTGGTCTTTTTTTAGCATTCCTTTAGAAATCTTTTTGGTGGGAGACGTTGAGGCCTTGAGTGAAGTCAGTCGTTTCTGGGACTTCTTCCTGACAAGCTCTCTATTTAGCAATTTTGGGTGCTTTCCATATGCGAACATTGTTTGAACGCATGGTTTGGGTCAAGGGTCGTGCCCAACAGATTCGACGGAAGTTCTTTCCCTTAAACATGGCCCCCTGATTTGCTGTGAAAGTCCGGTAGTTTGAGTTTTTGTTTGAGGTTTAAGTGGTGATTTGAAAAATGATTATTCTGCGCTCAAAAAAAATCTAGTTTAAAAAACCAGAATTCCAGTCGAGGCCATGGATTAACTAGGCCACATGACCAAATTCTTGTAAAAGTTCATGTAAGATAACTTTTTCACTTTACAAAGTATCTTCCTGAACATTTGGAAAATACAACAGAAGATGATAAATAACGTTTATCTATTTCGTTTGAGTGAAAATTTTGAAAAATTTTTTAGTTACTTGTTATTATTGGTAAGTCTTCAAATTTTTTGGAAATTGGCACTAGAAAAAAGTTAAAAACGTGCTTTATTGTTTTTTGTTACGTTTCCCAAATTTTCAAAAAGTTGTTTTGTAAATTAAAAAAGTTATCTTACATGAACGAATTACTGTATAATTTAGTCTCTTAGTCCGATCGATTTATGGCCTTAAACCATAATTTTAACATTATTTTTTAGTTATTTCATGAGTAAGCTGGAATACCTACAAAATTATGTACTGATAACTGAAAATTATTCTAATTCTAAACTCCGAAAAAAAAGGTTAGTAACACTATTTTGTTTCACACAAAAAATGCTATGATAGACTGCGTAGGATAAACACTAAATCGTGCCGGAAATTTTGATTAAAGGGATTTAAGATAATGGATTAATTGGACCACGTAACATTAGCATTTGCAAAAAGAGTCTAAGATTATTAAAAAATTATAACTAAAATGTGTTTTTTGTATCAAAGAGACGTGAATAAAAGTGAAAAAAAAGTTTCACTAGTACAGGAAATTCATTTTCAGTTATTCATTTTTTAATAATCTGACGGATTAATTGAATTAAGAGAGGTCACGTGGTCAAGTTGATCCATGGCTTTTGAACCTTTAAGGGGACATTGCTCCATAAATATTTTTGGTTTAACTTGCGAAAACGGCTGACCCGTCATTTTTTTTCTACATACATAATATTTTGGTTGTGACACTAATTATTTTACCAAATAAGAATTTTATTGTTTTTAAAAAGTGTTGCTACTGATTATTCGTGATATAGATTTTTAATAAAGACACCAACTTTTGAATTTCTATCTCAAAAATCTGCCCGCTTCGCAGGCACATTTTTATCGCTCGCAAATTTGAACGCGCCTAGGGCACAAGATTCGATTGTCGCGCTTCGCGCTCCGATATGTTTGAACCTCCCGCTTCGCGCTCCGATATGTTTGAACCTCCCGTTTCGCGCTCTGTCTTATGTTCTTCGCATACATTCAAGTTTATTTCTTGTAATTTGATGCTGAAACTCAAGTCCATTCTATAGTTTTTGTAAATGTGAGTTACATTTTCTCAAAGTTACTAAATTTGTATATCTTCTTGAGATGAACAATTTCACGTAGAGTTTGGCAAAAAAATAAGTTTTTAATTTTTAATAAAATTCTTTATTAATTAACAAAAGATTTAACTCATATGAAAAAAAGTTCAACACCAAAGTTGTAGATCTTTTTGAAATAAACAATTTTATTTCTTGAAATTTTTTCCCTATCTTGTGTATTTTGGCGGGAAAATTAAATTTTTTATTTTTATAAAAACAATTTTGATGTTTAAATGGAAAGATATAACTTTTATGGAAGAATAGTCAAGAGCTAATTTGTAGATCTTTTTGACATTTTTTTCGTATCTCGCATAGATTGGGCACAAAATATAATTTTTTATTTTTGATAACATTTTTTACAATTAAAACGAAAACTACGTGTCCGATAAAAAAAATATTTTAAAGTAAATTTGTATATCTTCTTGAGATGAACAATTTTTTCTAACATTTTTTTTCGTATCTCGTTCTTTTGGAAAGCAAAAGTTTTTATTTTTAATAAAATTTTCCATTAATACACAAAAGATGCAACTCCTATGAAAAAATAGTCACTAACAAATTTGTAGATCTCTTTGAAATAAAGAATTTTGTATCCTAAAATTTTTACCGTATCTCGTTTATTTTGGCGGGAAAATTTAATTTTCGATTTTTACAAAAACTTTTTCTATAAATAAAACCAAAACGATTGATAAAAAATTGTTGGTTAAAAAACTTGTCCTTTATTTTTGGGTCCTCGAGAGGCGTTTCAAATTTTAATCCAATCTGATAATTCTTTCAAAAGTTATCATGCTTACAGACACCGTCGTAAAAACCATTTTTTCTTACTACCGTGCGGAAAAGATTCATGTCAAGCATTGTTCCTTCTAGCACTTGTACTAGTTTCATACCGTTTGCCTATTTAGAATATACTATCTTGATGCGGTTTTCGCTATTCACAAATTTGCTAGACCTTTTGTTTCGTCTAGTTATTCTGTAAAAATAACCAGTCTACGTCCTATACAAAATTACGAGACTAGGGAATCTGCCGTAGTTCTATGTAGAGGCTAGAGAATATCACTGTTTGAACTTAGACATTATTTCGTTGCGTGAATTTTGTATATATATTACAGCGGTCGTGAATAGCATGATTATTTAAATTTATACAAATTCGTAACAAAAACAACTGGTTTAGAATGACACAGATACTATTTTCAGATGCTTATGATTCATTTAGTTGATAGTGACAATTAATTCGATTAATATTAAAATCTTATTCTCATCTTGATAAAAACTGAAAAGTCTGAAAATTGTTTTATAGAATCAATCATTAGGCTATTGAGGAAACCTCTTTTACAAAAACCATTAAATGTCAGGTTTTGTGTATCTCTTACCATTTTCTGCAAAGTGAAATATTTTAAAATTATAAACTTTAATTTTAAATATATAGATGATAATATACTATAGTAAAATTTTCTGGAAGTAAATATACTGATTTTTACGAAAACAGTTGAAACTTTATCAAAGATAACAGCAAACTTCGTTACAACCTGTGTTAAATTTTTTATTGATTTTATAAATTTTAACATTTTTACAGACGAATATTTACATAATGACACCTTTTTTTCCTAAACTAAAGCTTAGTTTAGTTGAAATTTTGAACGCGCGTATTTTTGGGTATAAATGGTCAAATATTGAATGTATATAATGACATAATTCTAAAAATAGATTTTAACGGTTGATTTATTTTTTATTGTCAATTGTGAATTAGGCGAACAGTTAGCATTATCTCAGCGCTAGAAATTTTATTCACAAAATGAAATTTAAAACACAATTGTATGAATCGTATGTATATATATGTAAATCTAGTAATTCCATAAGGATTCAGAAAAGAAAGTATAATTTGGAGATTAAAACTTCTTTCAACATATTATACAATACGTTACATATAATACAAACCATCAAACATGAATTACGTTAATAATTCTTTGACATCTTAATTATAAAGGGTTTCCCAATAGGGGTGATATGATTTTGAATGTCCCTATCGGGCTCATTTGAACTGAAATTTTTGACGTCTGCTGTCAGTTGTGATCAGTAAGGTTTGCCATTTAATCATGAGTAGTTTCACGCTTCCACAACGTTTGGAAATTGTCCAATTATTTTATCAAAATTCGAGAAGTTTTGTCGGTGTTCAAAGAGCATATCGTGCAAAATATGCTCGTCATTCTGCTCCATCCGCGCTCTCAATTCGTCGAATAATCGATAAGTTGGAGAGTGAATTTACTCTATTGGATACTAAGCCTAAAAATCGTATGCGTACTGCATGTTCTACACAGAATATAGCCGCCGTACAGGCCAGTATCGAGGAAAACCGTGAATTGTCCGTGCCACGCCGATCTCAGGAATTGGGCCTGTCCAGGATGACTACCTGGCGTATTTTGCGATTGGATCTTGGCCTGCATCCCTATAAGATGATTCTGGCCCAAGAACTGAAGCCTAATGACCATCGTTTGCGTCGGGAGTTCGCGGATTGGGCTCTGGAATCAATTGAAAATGATCCCAATTTTCATCAAAAAATCATCTTTTCTGATGAGGCGCATTTTTGGCTCAAGTCTCGGGGGACATTTGGCCGATATATTCTTTAAATCATAAATGGCATAGAATATCCAATATAATAAAAAAGATTTCGATCAATTCCGAATGAATATTCAGTGTTTTTTTTCAATTTCAAAACATATCACCCTTATTGGGAAACCCTTTATATACCTGGTTAATAGAATTTTCTCAAGTGCTTATTTAAATCAGGCTTTTCCAGCTTCTTACAGTGCAGCGTCTGTATAACTCATTTGTCTAGCCGCAGTAGATCAAAGCGTTACATTTCTAGCTAGAATCGAGAAAGTTGCCCTGGTAAAAGTTTCGGATTGAGAATCCAATCCGAACAAGTCAAAGCTATTCCGAGCTATTCCGAAATCTGTTTCCGAACCATTCCGAAATTCCGTTTGATGTAAAACGGTTACAAAACAATCAGATTAAATCCTAGGTGTCAATCCGAATTAATACAATCTCAGTTTTCAATTCGAATCTATCAGAATCATTCCGACCACGGATTCATTCTGATTAATTCGGATTGAAAATTCGGTTTTGATCAATCCGAGTTTGGATTGATTCTGATAGATTCGAATTGAAAACTGAGATTGTATTAATTCGGATTGATACCTAGGATTTAATCTGATTGAGTCGGATTGATTTTTAACCGCTTTACATCACACGGGATTCATAATGTTTTTCGGATTGGCTCGGAATGAAAGCGAGTGGTTCGGAAAGACTCGGAATAGCTCTGACTGGTTTGTATTGAAAATTTGGCTTTAATAAATCCGAGTTTGGATTGATACTGATAGATTAGGATTGAAAACTGAGATTGTATTAATTCGGTTTAACACCTAGGATTTAATCTGATTGTATTTGATTGATTTTTAACCGTTTTACATCAAACGGGATTCATAACGTTTATCGGATTAGCTCAACATGAATCCTAATGGTTCGAAAATAGACTTGGGAATGACTCGGAATAGCTTTGACTCGCTCTGATTGAAAATTCAATTCGAACAAGTCAGAGCCTTTTCCGAAGCATTTGGATTTGTTCCGAGCTAATCCGAAAAACGTTATTATTGATATAGATATAGAATATAGTTATTAAATCCGTCATCTTGGGTCATTTTGAGATTTTAAAATCAGATTCGCATTCAGCAATCTAAAAACACATAAAACACTTGATTTTTCGTAATTTACTCTTTCAGCAAACCCCCGTCTTTAAAAGATTAATAAAGCATCACACAAAATCCTCTTAGCTGCTTGAGAGCCAACTTTATTTTTATCAATCGCAATTCCCATAAAAATAATGCATCAATGCGATAAAAAGGTTATTCCTCCTCCATCGAATCTTCGCTTTATTTTATGCGAATCCCTTTGTTTGACTCTTAGTCAGGACCGCACTACGTGAATAAATTTATAGGTGATTTATAAGTTATTTATATTTCTGTAAGATAACTTTTTTGTACATAAAATATCTTTTTTAACATTTGAGAGATATAGAACACAATAAAGACGTCTGATGTCTACTTTGTTTTATTAGATTGTGCGAAAAAATTGTTAAGAGGAAAGAAAACTGGGAGAATTACCTATTGCGAATTACAATTAACTGTGTTAATTTTTTTGAAAAATTGCACTAAAACGAAGGAGACAAATGTTCCTTATTGTATTCTATCATAATCTCTCTTACTTTCAGAAAAATATTTTGTGTACTTTTGTGGCTTTAAGGAAATTATTAAACTTGAGATTCAAGAGGTTATTAAAAAAATTAAATATTTGAGATTTAAAAGTTTGAAAATGGAAGATTTCATTAAAGATCAGAAGATTCTAAATTGTACTATTTTGGGGAAAATTTTTGCTCATTTTGAAAGAATAATAGTCTGGTTAATTAAACCAAAACAGACAGTTAAATATACCCTAATTAGGAATTCTGGTTAAAACAACTATAATTTTGATTAAGTAATATTGAATTATATTTTAGATTAAAATAATTATTGTTTTTAAATGTAGTATCGTCGCAATTTTTAAATTTTATCATGCAACAACATTATTAATATTTTCTTAAGCGATGCAGATTTCATGCACTATTTTGCACACAAAATTATTTGCAGGTTTGAAACATCGGAAAATTTGTTCGAATATGTGCCACGATACGTGATTCCATATCTAGTTTTCAGTTACAAATGCTTACAATATTTTGAAAAATTGAAATATATATTACTGTAAAATGCCTAAAAAATCCTTAAAAATAAATAAAACATAATAAAATCATCATGAAAAAGATAAATGATGTAGTATAATTTCAAATGGAAATATGGTCTAAAATGCAGAAAAGGCAAAGCATTGCTATCTTTGGGAAATTTGTTGAAATTATTAATCTATTAATAAAGTTGTCAAATGTAATTTGTGACTTGAAATTCTACCATATTGCCTTAATATTAATATTTAATTTTGTTTGCAGATGAAAATCGAAAGTTCAAAGGAAGTAACGTGAAGGACTCGAGGATGTTAAGGGGGAATATGGATAACCCAGGGCCATAGTGCTTTTGCCATGTTGGTCACGCAGTCTCCGTTCCCTATGGACAATTTACCGAATATGTTGTCGGTACTTGAGGAGGAAACTAACGTGGACATCGACGAGGTATTCCCTCCGCACGTGGACACATCGAACATAATCATCCAGCCCGAGTCCCCCACAAGCAAGAAACAAACGCTCAAAACCTTTAACGAAGTAAACGCCCTGCTACAAGCTGGCAGGAAACGGGAAGTAAAGCTCATCCTGAGGGAGAATGCTTGGCCACTCAATAATGGTATCAGGGTGCAGCTTTGGCCTGCACTTTGTAACCAACATGCTCACGGGAAGAGCATGCTCGATGGATTCTATTGGGACATGGTGAGCCAAGTTTTAGGAACGACAGGTCAGTTTCTTCAATTCTTCCAAAATATATCTCGAATATTTTGTTCCTCTCAATTCCAAGCCGTTGGTCAAGTTAAACATGTTTCTCCGTATCAAAGATATTATTGTACACTCTTATAAAATTCCTAGACTTCGAGAGAAAATATATTGTACGAATAAAAAATTAATTATTGAGAGAAATTAAATTAATTTATAAGTTATTTAAGAACTAGGATTAATCTCTAACATTGACAAAAGCTGCAGAGAGTTTGTAGCAAAAAACACTGCATGTAATTATCTGAAAATTTATTTTTAATATAATTTTTGTTACACAACTCTGCTTTTTGTTCATTTTCTTCTGTCCCTTTTTTATTTATAATCTCCGCACCTTTTCCTGTTATTGGTTTTCTTTTATTCCTGAAAATTTTGATGTTTAATTGTAATCCAGGATTTTGAATAATTTTTTAAATGTGAAGTTTGCATGAAATGTAAGAGAGTTTAATTTTACTTATTTGAATTTTTATTTACAGAACTGCCGGAAATGTCAATTATGCTACCACCGTTTGTTGATAGCACGCATTGTCTTTCTTATAACTTGACTAGAAAGGGCAGAAGTGTCGCGGATAGGATTGTATCTGTTCTTGGATACGCTTGTCCTGATATCACTTATAGTCCATCTCTTTATCCCATCACTGCGCTTCTTTTACACTTCATGCCAGGTCAGCTTTTCTATCTTTTAAGAATCTTTGAAATTATTCAAATTATAAAATTTCATAATGATATTACAGAAGAGCAATGTTATCACTGCATGGCCAGTTTAGTAGCAGCAAAGGAGAAAATGTTTATCACACAAACGAAACTTTTGTACGAAGTCACTTGGAAAACCGTTGAACAAATCACTAAGAAGCACGTGGTGAGCAAATAATACGCCAAAAATAATCTTCATATTCTAACCCTTACTCAAAAATACTTCCTTCAGAATATCCCACTATGGAAATACTTATAGCGAGATTTTCTATAGTATTTTTATCTTTTTAAGAAATCGGCAGCGGCGCACTTAACAAGACATTGCTCAGGTTCGAGAGCGGAGAGAATCTACATGGATTGGACATGGTGGATTTTACAGTTGCTCCCTTTTCAACATCTAGTCAGAGTTATGGACTGTTTTCTCCATGAAGGCATCAAAGTGAATAACTTTAATCAAGAACATAAAACACAACTTGTGTTGAAAATTGCTTTAAACTTCAATTATTCTTTTCTTTTCAGGTCTTCTATAGGGTAGCTATGGCTATAATTTTATTATTTTATAAGCACTCTAATTCACAAAGTTCGGAATGGATGACCGAAATCACAAAGAACGGTGTGGATGCGGCCCTTTCCAAATTCTGTAGACAAATCCCAGTAAGTTTTATTGTAATAATGTTGAATCATAACTATTTTTATTATTTAAAGAAAAGGATATTTAGAACGTTTTAATTCTTGATTAGCAGTTAATGAATTATTTAAACTCCAGGTGACCCCAGCAAAGTTCTTACGCACTGCATTTGGAATTCGAGGACTGAGCTCGGCGTACATTTCTCGAGTTTTTCTGCGGACCGAAATGGCTTTGAAAAGTCGAAATGTACTAACTGGATCTAGATCTCTGGCTAGATCGCGTTCCACCGACAATTTACCGACAAGTCAGTCACAAGTCAACATTCAAATGATGTCTCACACCCTCACCATAAGAGAGGTGAGTAGAAATTGAATGTCTAAATTAATACTTAATGTTCATTCCATTACAGAAAATAATTTTCTCAGATGAGACTCTTAAAAATTAAAATAAAAAGACATATGAGTGATTCTCCGAATAGCGTACAATTTGAGAACCGGCATTAAAAAAAAAAATATTTGCAATATAAGATAAAATCAAACGTAATCTTTACGGTTAAGGGTCAAGATTTTAAAACCGTATGCATTGGACAAAATTGCAAGAATTTCCCCTTTTTTTAAGACAATTTAGTTACATACGTTTAATTTAATTTTTAGTCTCTGAAAACAAGAGATTCACAGGCATATTCTCTGGGAATATTTTAGTTAAGTTTTATATGGATCACTGATAATAATAATAATAATCACAGAAATACATATTCTAAGAGATTATGGAGATCATTATAACTGAAATAACTGTATAAAACTTTGACCTTTAATAATTGCTACTAAAAATGACATTTTCAATTTTAAATCAATTTTTAGACATTAGATATGCATTTTTACATTTTCATCAAATCTTTACGTTTTGAGACCCCCTGAGTCAGAAAAAACGGTTTAGGAAAAATTGAAGAGCAATACTTCAAAATTTCTAAGCAGTAAATAAATGTTTGCTTTCCTGCTTCTTATAAATTTTAAATAAATTAACATCTTGTATCTAATATTCAAATAAATGTACGATTTCTTAGTTTCCATCTACGAATGCCGAACTATTCAGTAATGAATCATTTTTTTCGCTTGTGACAGTCAATGATGCACAAATTTTAAGAAAACTTTTAAAAAGGGATAAAAAAGGGATTCAATGCTTTTTTTTTAGATTAAACTCTAGATTTTTCGAAAGATAACATAAGCATGCATCGATTTTTTCTCTTTTCAATGCTACTAAGTATTTACGATCTATTCTTGTCTGCTGAATTTCAATATTATAATGGCTCCAGTTATCGACTTTGCTGAAAGTCTCTTGAAATGAATTTTCTTTCTATTTAAAAAAATGCGGGCCTATATTATTATTATATTATTTATCAGGATTTAGTTTAAAAAATTACTTTTATGTTGGAAACTGCACCAGGGAAACATTAAATTTTACGCCATATGGAGAATTTCTCACATATATTTTTTTAAATCTGCTTTCTAAATCTTTCATATATTTCTGAAATTTTAATTTGAAAAACTTGATTGAATAACATTTCTATACTTCAATATCAGGAAATTCCAACAACAATTTGTGACTAATAACACGGTGTAGGGTCAAAACTGCATTGTATGCGTGTAGTGTTTTTATAATTTATGTGTGTAAAGTGTGAAAAAGTTAAAAATAGACCAAATGAAATATTACATAATTTCTGAAACTTGTCGCTGCAAGATATTCGATTTGAAAATTTTGGAAAAAGTATCTGTAATGCATGCCCTGTAGTATTCTTATTTATCAGACAACTAACAATATGACTGGAAAATCAAAGTCATAGGCATGGTAGAAGCTGATATTTAACTTTAATGGCCTTATTTATGTAGAATAAGTCTATCTTGTACAAATATATTTGGGGATCCAGGAAGTTAATTTTTCATTGTAAATATTTAATATCGAATTTAATTTTGGATCCCTCTGTAGATTAAAGGCACTTTATATTTGATAAAAAGAAACTCTCAGAAAGCTTTGGACTTGGTTTTTAGCTGAAAGCAGAAACCGATGTGCCCATAATGTTTTCAATGATTCACTTTGTTTTCAGAAAGAATGTGAAGACACGTACAAAGACAGGGTATTGTATGATTATATTTTTGGAAGATGTGCCGTTCGTTTCATGTGCTACCCTCTCTCCTTGAACTTTTACTCAGTACACTCACATATATTCATTCATTTTGTGACACTCGCGTCAGCTTTTTTGCTGTAATCATGATTGCGTTCATGTGCAATTGCCGCCATTTTTTTTTCGAGTGACCTAATGAACAGATTTGCAGTGTTTGAAAGCATATAAGTAGTGTAAGCGCAGAAAAAGGACGCTGCTAGCTTTTAATGTCAATTTTGCGTTTTCATCTAATCGTTAAACGGCAGATTTTTTAACGAAAGCGAATTACCACTGCGACAGGTTTATTTCGTGACTTTTGCTATTCTGTAATCTCTAATTCTTACTTAATTAATAATTTAATTCACCATTTTAGACTTCGTTTAATGTGTTACTCTGACACGTTCTACATTCTATGTTGGCGAAAAAATATCATTCAACTTACTTTTTTTTAGCTTTTTAAAAAGATTTTTTTTTTTATTTCGGATTAATTCTTTTCTTGTCAGGAAAGCCCAATTTTTTTTATTTTGGCAATTATTCATACGGAAGAACATTTTTATTTATATAATGTTAGAAAGAAAAAAAAATTAACTTTTCCTTAAACTTTATGAAAAAGTATCGCATTTTTAGGATTTGTTTGAGAATTTTGTTGCACAAAATGGTACCTTGATTATATTTTAAAGGTGAAATAAAATTTAAGATGGTGAGTGAAATGAGAATCAAATAACAATTTTTAGGAGAAGTGAGGGTAGAGAAATTTAATCAAGGAGAGAGACTAGTGAAATTTCGAATTATTAAAGTATGAAAATCAAAGAGTTCCTAATTTGTATAGTAAAATATTTCGTAAAAGAATTATATCCCATGACAAAAAAAATTCTTTCACAATTTTTTTTATGTGGTTACTAAATAAGAACATTGTAAAATCCGTATAAGAGATTGTTTGGAATCTTTCAAAAGGTATGCAGAAAATTTTTGAATTTAAGTGATGTAAGGAACTCATTGAATTTCAATGTAAAAACTAAATAAGCGTAAGAGAAGACTGTATGTCATTTTTATAATTTCTTTATTTTATACTTTTTTGTTAATAGTTCAGGCATGGCCTGAAACTAGTAAAAATAATTTTTAATTATTTTTGGCAATAAATAACTTTTAGAATTTTTATTATTTAAGCTCGGAAAGTAATTTATGGAAGATGTTAAACAATTTCTTATTGATTATCCAAATTCCTATTCAATGAATTAAAAATAAAAAGCTATAGTAAAAAGTATATAATTTTTTAGACGGAAAATTCTAGTAGAAAAAAGTAGCAACTTTCTCTTGGTCTACATTCCTGAGACATGAAATTTCACTAGTCTCTCAACTTGAGTAAACTTTTGTACATATCGTATTCATTGAATAAAGCACGCACGTTTATGTTTTGTACAGTATTTAGTTTATCGGTGTGCAATTTAGATTTTACTGCAATTGTAATTAGAAAGTAGGGGTACGAAAAAAGCTTGAAAATCTCAAAACTGTTCTTTAGAAACTTTAGAAAGCAATCTATAATTTGAGATTATTTATCTTGCAGTTTCAAGACGAAAACAAAAGAAACTAATAAAATTGCTTATTTTAGATCGAATCGGCATAGATTTTCTCCTCATGTTTTATGGAATTTATGGGATTCCAATTTCCAAAAAATCCACAAAATTTTCATTTTGTTTTAGTTTAAGTAGAAAAAATTAAAAAATGGCAAGTGCAGTCTTGTCTCTTGAAATTAATTTCTGCTTCCCGAGAAATTATTTGAGAATGTTTTTCACTTTAAAAAAAAAATTATTGATTACCCTGCAATATTCTATGATCGAGATCGATCGATCTCAAAGGTTTGATTGGCAAATATAAAAGGAGCATGTTATTGTAATTGACGGCTCCATGTTGTCTTGTGTTTTGCTGCGTTTCTGGGATGATGATGGATTTAATGGTGGTCGGTGTAGGGTGCACACAGTCCTGGACCTCGCGCTCTCTCAATGGGTGTTTACCCAATACAAACCATACGATCTCAGATTCTAGATATACCTGATGTAAGTATTCATGGTGGACTAATCTGTAAATAAAAAAATTGGGTATTTGTAGGTCGTCGTTGTACATACCTGTGGCATGTCCATTCTGCTGATGCTAGTCTACGCAGTTATTTTCGATTATCTATTGGATTATTTTGGTTATTGTTATTCCAAGCCTCGTTTTTATTTCCAGTTCGTTGAAATTTTTAGTTACTAATTAATTTATTAATAACTAATACCGCCATTCTTCGCTTCTCGACATACGTGCCGTTAACATACATTTTTTGTCGATTGATTAATTAATATTTGACAATTAGGTAATGATTTTTTTCAGATATCTGGATTATTTTACGCTGAATTATTTGTTGTTGTTTTTTATCGCAAGATCTGGGTTGAACTTTAGGTAGATTTTGATTGAATTTAAAGTTTGTAGTTTGCACTTTAACTGATTTAGAGTGTAAGTGATTAATTAATTAGAAACTAGGAAAAATATATTTAGACCTAGGATGCAAAAAGTTTTACCCAGAATGTTAATATTTTTTGGCATGATTTATCATATTGTTTTACTGCCTTTCGTTATTTCTTAATACTTTTGTAAATCCACCCACCAAATGACTATTAAGAGTTAAACTCATCTTCATTGCTAATTCATTGCCTTGCCTGGTTTGTTATTTATCACTGGCATTTCAATATCCCTGAGCCTAAGTTATTCATGCTCCAATTCACTGCATGAGTTATGGATTTTTGAACACAATATTGTCATTAACTGTTATGTATTCTTTCAGCTTATAAAATTTGTCCAGTTAAAATTAAGATTTTCATCTACTTTTTTCTTTTGAAAATTGAAATTAAATTTTTTAATAATATATAAGTATCAATTTTGCATGAATAGTGCTGCATATTTTGGATTTATTTTTTAAATAAGTCTTAAACATTTTATTTAGGACTAATATGAATTTCAATTGTTGATAAAATCATAAGATGTTTTGAGTATAAACTTTTGCAATTTATTTAAATATATATTATAATTTAAGCTGAAGTGCATGATTTGTCTATGGACTATGTAATGGTTGTTTTCAAAGCAGTTATAAATAGTCGATGTTGAGATATGAAAAGCCAGAGATTAAGTTTTAAGTGCTAATTACATCTGGTGTGTTTCTTTTCACAGTTGTTCACACTTTGGTCGTGGCTGCCAGTAAGAATTACGATGTATCAACCGATTTTACTCTACACCACGGAAGAACACGGATGTTCTCTCACAACGTTTTACGTTCGTGTTGAACAACACGAGCCGACTCTTTTGATGATCAAAACTTGCAACAACGAGGTAAGTTTCTTGAATTTCTTTTCGATGGATAATCCACTCTTTTCATTAAAAAGAAAATATACTTATTATAAGTTTCTTATTTAAAGGTATTTGGGGCTTACTGTTCGACGAGATGGTGTGAGAGAAATATGAAGGACGATAAAGGCCAAAGACAGGCATATTTTGGTACTGGAGAAACATTCCTGTTTAGCTTGTACCCAGAACGAGCCAAGTATCCCTGGGTAGGCATGGATTCGTCCCACAATGATTCTCGAGTGCATCACTCGGCAGAACTTTTTATGGCTGCCGACGCAAAAATGATCACGATTGGCGGCGGGTGAGTTTCATTTTTAGAAAAAGTGAAATAAAGCTTTTAACACTTGCATCTCATTTACATTCTTTCAGGTTTATAACTTAGAACGTTTTAATATTTAGATTCTTGAAAAATCTAAATGATTTCAACATCGCAAAATACTGGGATCTAAAATTTGAGAATTCTGTTAATTTATCAAGATTTGCGGTAGAGACTAAAGAATTTAGCCCAGTTGAATGGAGTTTTTGGGTGACATTAACTAATGAACTCAGTTTTTGTTTATTAAAGAGGATCAAGCCTTGCTTGGGATAGAAGTACTGTTATTCAATATATATTTTAAGAGAAAAATGTTTATTTTACCAGAGAAAAATTTCGTTGAACACTTTAGGTATTGCTTTTATTGTGAACGTATCGGATGGGATTAGTCAAATTTATTGTTTAGTTTAGTTTCTCTTGTATAGTAAAATATATTTTCACCAATAAATTTTTTTCGAAAAATGTATTTTTATCGCAGAAATTAAAAAATAAGAACCCTTCCCATACATTTACAATGGGAGCAATACCACAAGTATTCTACAAAGTGAATTTAGATGTCTATGAAAATGAAAATGCCTAATTTTCTACATTTCAATACATTTTTTTCCTACACAGAATTTTAGGATTTGTATTACGATCATGACTTTAATAACATTCAATATTCAAATAAAAATTGAAAATCAACGATTAACAACTAGAAGAAATCACTAAAATCTAAAAACACAATGAATGCTTTTACTTAACGAGTGAATACAAGATTCTTTTAAATAGTTAATATTGGGATATTTGTTCAATTAACTACACAAAATGAATGATTTCAGTGACGGTCAGGCTATATGGATGGACGAAAACATAAGGTTTGGCAAAACCGATCACTGCTCAACGTTTAACAACCCTCCTCTCTGTGCCAGCGGTGACTTCGAGATCAGAGTATTGGAAGTTTATGGATTTGCCGGAGCCTAAAATCTTGAATCGTTAGGTATGTGATACCGAACTGCCATGTAAGAACTCTCTATCTTCTCCAAAACGTACGTAGTGAGCGAATGAGACGAAGATTATGTATTCTCGTGTGTGAACACATGAAGTAACAATTTTGTTACGCGTGACTGCTCCACCATTCAACGCCGCATCACAAAATCAACTTGAAAAATATTAGATTTTATTTTCCCTCTCAGATCGGCGTTTAGGGTAGATACGTTTAATCAAAAGGAAGTCTAGAATGGCCTAGACAATTTTCTACGCATTCTCTCTTGAAAAAGGAGGAAAAAATTCAAATTTTAGGCGGTGGAATCGCAGTGACAAAATTTTGACAATAATCCAAGTCGCGTACATTAAGTCATAGCGAAAGAACAATTTACACAAATACTTAACGTTAATCGGACCAGAAGTATCGTCACGCATCTGTACATATTTATTTAATGATCTAAAATCGTTATGGTGCGAATCCCCGTCAATGTTTGTATAAATGTTTTGTTTCGTAACATTTATTTAATTTAGCACTGTTACTCCTTTAGCTTTAATCTTTAATCCATCGTTAGAGTTTGTTTTTATAATTATATATAAAGTATAATATAACACACAATCTGTACATATTATAAATATTGAATATTGAATATGAATTACTAAATATTAAATACTTATAGATGTTAAACTCGGTTTAATTGTGATTGGCAGCAGATGCTGCGTTAGATCGAGCAAAGCAGTCCTCGTGATGGTGAATCTATTATCGATCTATTTGTCTCTTTGATGTCGTGCGTGCATGTGATCAATGCATGGATTTCTCAAACTCGAAAACCAGGGTGTTAATCACATTGAAAAATTAGGAAAATTTGTTAATGCAATTTAAAATCCTGGATTCAAAGAATTCTTCTTAGTTTCTAGATCCAATATTTTTGTAGAATTTCAAAAACATTAACACCATTAATTTTTATAGAATATTTCGAGAATGGAAAATTTTCAAATAAAAATTTTTAATGAAAGGAAATTTAATTTCATCTGAACAAAATTGAGAAATCCTAAAGATTTTAAAGATGCTTTTCAAGCGACACCCTGGAAACATTTGTTAATTCACGTCTCTCTTTGTGATCTCGGTCTGCATCATATTAACGCGAAATACTTTTTTTCTTCCATTAACGACCAAAGATGATTTTTCTTTTCACTTCTTTTTATAGTTTTTTTTCCTTTTTCTGGTTCTGGTTTGCACAAGGTGGCTGGTCCCACTTTAAGAACGCTAAATTGAATATATGTAAGATTTCTTCAAGCCTGTTTTGACCTTAAGACGCATTGATTAACGCTTACTCTCGAGTGCACTGTGTGCACCTTGCGTTAAGACGCATTCAATAATGTACAAAGTACATTCGGTACAATTATATGCCATTAGATTCTATAGCTTAGAAGTAGAACGTTGCAATTTTCATCTTACGAGTCCTGTGCATATCAGTCTATAATCATCTGACCGAAGACATTTTCCAAATAATGAAGCTACTTATTATTTCTTCAATCATAATTAATAATCTTGTCGTTAGCAAAAATTTTTCTAATTTTCTTCTGAGGATTTCGAATTCAAATAATTTCATATTCAATTCAGAAGCTTGTACAGCAGATTTCCAGTTTGTAAAATTGAAGTTCAAAATTCAATTTATTTTTAATTTGAAATAAAACATATCAGTCTGCAATCATCTAACTAAAAAAGTTGTCTAAATCATTGTTTGGAAAAAAAAAAATTTCTCAGTAGCAAAAATATTTTTATTTTCTTTGTAGGCTTTCAAATTTGAGTGCTTCAAAAATAGATCACAGTAAAAATTTAAAGTCTTCCTAATTCATAAAGTTAAAAGTTTTCGATTTTGGATGGTCTTTCACTAGAATTTAGTGTCTTCAAAATTTGAACGATTTCAAATTTAATGGCATTAAATTCTAGTTTATTACTGAACTCAAAGACCTTTGATTTTTAATTATCACGTATAAAATAATTGAAACTTCGATGACTTTTCTATATTTACTGCTTGATTGAAAAATGTAATTTCTTTTCAATTGGAAACAACCACATGATTAGAAAATTGTTCAAAATAGTGTAGTTACTTATTATTAACTGAGAGACAAATAACAATTCTGTCCTTTGCAAATATTTTTTATTTTTAGTCAGAGGTTTTCGTATCCGAATAACTCCAAATTTGAAATCTTCTAAAACAGATTTTCAAATTAGATCACTAAAAAGTCGAAAATCTTAAAATTTCGTTTCTTTATAAATTGAACGATTTCAAATTCAAAGGCTTCAAATTTTAGTTTTTTTTCTGAATAATTTGTATTTTTTGTACAGTCGTAGCATTTAATATCGTTCCTCTACCTGCGATTGATAATATTTCCCTGCTGTGATGGGAATCATGAAGGTAATATCCCTCTTAGTATAACGAAGACGACGAAACGCGTTGTATGGTGCATACGTAAATTTAAGGACTAAGCAGTAGTTATATATAAATATTATATATATATATATATATATATATCAAACATATAAAAGATATATATTGTTGATATATTTCAAGACAAACGTACCTTCTCGAATGCAGTGTGGAGTGCCTATAAAATGTAAAAAACAGAAAATTTTTCAAATCTAAACTAAACCAAGAAAATAATTAGAATACGATTACCAAGGTAACAATATATACCGATTAGTCTTGCTTCATGTCTACTCATCTTCGCGTGCTGTTCACAAATTTTACTAATTGCTAGGAATTTTTATTCTTTAAGATGAGCTCTGTGAGGTTTATCGAAATACTTGTAAAGGAATATGTCTGATCTCATGTAATAACAAATATTTAAGCATACGATTTACATAAGCGACATGACTGTTTAGATTTGTATCCTTTTTTATGGAGATTTTACAAATTGATCCAAAGCTTTGCACAAAGTGGGAAGTAATTTCCTTCAGGCCTAGCGAAGAAATTGATGAAAGTATTCCAAGCACTAAAGTAAATTGTTCGTGTAAAGAAATACCACTGACGGCTTACCATGAGCTCGTGAGTCAATTATTCAGTCAAAAACTAGTTGCTGTCGATTTTTCAATAGTGATTCAGAATCTTTCCTTTCGAAATAATTGACAATCATTTTAGAGATTAAGTTTTCTTTGTGCTTTTGAGTATTATGGATTTCAATTTTTGTTGTAAGGGTTAAGATTATTTAATTTTCGATAATAGATCGCGTCCCATATTTGAGAAGAAAGTCTGAAAAAGAAAGAACGAAGTGTCCAAAGCTTTTTAGATACACCAGTCCTTGCAATAATCTCTTTGGTAAGCCGACTGTGATCAGTTTCTAACCGTCGCAAAGCACTGCACATTGCAACATCAAATTCGTATTTATTGTCAAAAACTGTATATTTACATGTTTAGATCGAGTGTTGTAGAATAGAGTTATTAATCGACTAAATTATTGCGAGCATCGAAATGTCATGACAAGCACTTTTATTGACAAGTAGCTTTTAATTATATGATTTAAATAAATCTCGAGGAGACGAGCGGCAAAATTTGCTTTCAATGAATAAATGTAGTTCTAGAATTCGATTTTTTTTGTCTATTTGAAATCTCCTTTATTGAAATGATTGAAAATCCTAATCATCATATCAAGTTCGGTAAAAAATCTAATCAGTCATTTAAGTTAGTGAGCTATAGAATTTGAAATTAAATTATTTATTTTGTTAGACAATCAATATTTATTTATACAATGATAAGTAAGACATTCATTACACACAGTGACTTGAGAATTTCGAATCATTTAACTTATGAAATTACTTTTAACCCGATACAAATAGATAGAAATTTAATTTATGAATTTAGCATAATTTATTTTTTCGAGTAAAATTGCATTATTGAAGGGTAAAGAATACAATGAGATTGTACAATCCTTACTCTTAGTTGATAAGGCCTTATTATAGTAAACAAAAAAATTGAAAGATTCCTGTAGTATAAATTAAAGCTAAAAGCTTCTTAAAAATAATTTCTACATATCTAATCTACTTAATACCTGAATTATGCAACTTCGCAAAAGTTTATTTCAATTATTTTTCCATGATAGCTTTTTTCACGCCTGGCTCCTCGAAATCATACGTGATACGATTGAAACACCTCGTTAAGATGTAAATGTTATGATGTGAAACTATCTATCATACGCGGAAATGTATAAATCGAAAAACGAAAGTATTATTATATTATCCCCGAAAGATTTTTTTCATAAGCGCGAGAGTGTAGCCTAAAAGTAATCGCAAAGATTATACTATAATCGTGTAATATTGTTTATATTATACGAGTACTACAATATTGTAATGGAATGTTATCAAGCTTTCCGTGTAATATGAAATTATTAATGTTAATCTACCGTCAGTTATACTGTTGTTTTCCAATCGAAGTTGTTGCCTGCCTATTATACATTACCATATCATCGTCAATGTCGTAAAAAGAATTGCAATTAAATAGAATTCTTGTTAAAGAATTTTTTTATTTATTTCTTCGACTAAGACCTGTTCAATGTATAATTTTAATTTATAATTTATCGATAACTAAAAATAGTTCGATATGCAATAGAAGAATTTAATGTGCTATGTTTTACATTATTTATTATTATAATAATCGCTAGTTCCTTTTATTTCAATTCGTTATGACTGAAAATAAGTGGTTGCCTGGGTTATTTAAAAGAAATGTTATCTTACATTAAGGCGTATTGACACTTGTAAAAAAGTGCAAATTCTTTGTTTGTTGCTCATGTAAGACGTAAGACGCACGCACTTATTTCTTCAATCGCATTTATATATTCATCTGTCAACGATGTCGAACTAAGACAGTTTTTCATTAATTATACGTATACAATTCTAATTGATGAACTTGGATCGTAAAACAATTTTCTGTTTAAAGAAACATGAAATTAAATAAAAATTTAATATTAAAACTTAAATTAAAATAACTTAATAAAACTTTGACATATTAAAAAGAAAATTATCTATTAATTGATTTAAAGTGGTTACTAGAAAAATTGGAATAATTTCAATACCCAGAGTTAATTTTATTCCATTGTATTTCCCAGTAGCTTTATGATTCAAATTCGTATTTTTAGTTCATATTATTTCTAAACAAACATTTTTCTTTTATGAAATGATTTTCTTTCTTCATTCCATTTTAAAAAGTTTTATTTTATTATTAAAAAAAAAATATTTTACGTAATAAAATTATGTTAAAATTTAAAAAAAAAAGGACCACGAGAGTTAAAATTTCTGGAATTACAAAGTTTCGAATGGCAGTTCATTATCTTAAACTTGTTTCGTGTTCATTCAAGTCGAAATGAGTTTTACGTTTCTACACCTCCGATTTATTTCTTGAAATTTAGAAAGTTTTTAAGCCTGATTTATTTAGGTGAGAAAGTATTATTAAATTTAATTTTCTATTTTTATACAAATTATAATAAATTCAACTTATGTGGTTAAGGTCGAAATTTTTGCCACTGCCTACATTATCGGAGGATCATTATTTCGAACTCAACCACCTAATTTTAAATTAAAAGAAATAATTTTAAAATAACTTAAATGGAGCGTCAATAAAAAGTTTCATAAAAAGTAATCATTTTTACATAAATCACTTTTTAATTACCATTAATGAGTTTATTTCGCTTAAATGATTATTCAAGGACAAAAGCCTTTTACTTTTTTGTTTTGGCTACATAATACTTAGGAAAAATTATTTTTATTGAAATTTCCACGCTTTCTTGAATTTTATTCTAATAAAAAAAAAGACAGAAAGAGCGAAAAAATATTTTTAATATTTTATCAAATTTATGTTCCAAACTTCTGATTTATCAACTCACCACTATCATTTTAATATTTATCAGTATTAGCAAAATTGTATTCTGAATTTAGATTTATTTTGAGACCATTCAGATTAAATTTTGAATTAATGACTTATTAAAAATTATTAATTTTATTAATGGAGCGGAATAAATAGTATGAATAATTTCCTTTGGATCGATTTCAAATGAGATAATCTATCTGTCTAGTAGAAGATATAAAGAATTGTCAACGTCTTGAGATGGATAGAATTGAATTTTTAATGACTTTATCACTTTTCTATTATCATAATCGTATTGCGATATGAATGGTCGACCATATGTTACTTTATTTGTTGGTCAATAATGGCACGTACGAGTTAAGAATGTCGAGAACAAGGCACGTCAGAATGAATGCGAGGAAGCGGACCTTGTTAGTCGATAAAACGAGCGATTCGAGTACGGAACGTGTGAAGGCTAAAACTTTTGTTGATAACTTAGAAGTCAGTGTTTGTCCACTGAATAAAAAATACTTCAAAAACAACTAAAAAATTTAAAAATAAAGGTTCGTCCCAAGTTCCTAAAAAATTCTATACCCAATACAGTAGTTATCATTCAATTAAAAATTGAGTATTAAAAATAATTTTTATTTATCGTTTGTCAGTCTTAATGCAAAAGTTTTTTCTAAGTTCTTTAGAAATTGTTATTCATAACATAAAAATAATTCTTAAAATTCATTACAAAAATTTGTAAGAAGCTGACTTATCAATTGAATTTAGGGTTTAAAAGAAAATTTCTATATCAAAGATTCCTAAAGATTTGAATTGTCTTTAACTAAATTTATTTTAAGATTCAAATTCTGAAATGGAAGACTGAGAAATTGTCCCAAAACAAATCTTTAGTGGATCTAAGTTTGTATAAAAAAAAGATCGTAACGGATATAAATAAATTAATTAGTATGCATAGTGGTATCGGGTGTGGCGCAATTGTTGTACAATCTACGAATTCTGAATTAAGGACTTTAACTCCACGACGCCTTTTTTGTATGCTCAGTGCCATTAATTTGTTTTTTTTTATGCCATCTCAGATTGCCCCTAGTACTGTCGATATAATGACTTCTGCAGGTGTAAAGTAGTATTGATATTCGCAATCTCCTCTTTTTTTTTTACTTTTGTGAAATCGATGCGGCAATCAGATCTGTTAAATTGCACAGGTTGGGCGCGTGAAAAATATATTTAATATATTATATATATTTATATTATATATATATATTATATTATTTATAATTATTATATATATTTTTTAATGTTTTAGAACCTTGGAGTTTCGACTAGATTATCAAGAGAAAAAAGATCTGTTGAAATATTTGATAGTTTATTTTGATCCTTTATCTTTAAAGTGATTTATTATTTTGATGAAGAATCATGTCTTTTCAGCTTAAAAATGTAGAAAATTTATAAATGATTATGAAATCACCTTAAATCTGAAATGTCGGGGGTAACTAATTTAAAAAGTTTTGAGGACGCCTTCCAGTCGGTGAATAGCAATGCAGCTCGAACATATAGACGAAATAGTCTTGCGGCTACTCTTCATGCAAATCTGATCGGACTTGGGGGATCAGCAAATTCAGATGTTGTGGGATCTGCACGTAGAAGATTTAGCAACGTGAGTGATGTCGTTTCCAGGAAAATATCCCGCACCATTGGCTGGAAACCAGTCTTTGTTCCTGTCGAGTTAACAGTTTCACAAGTATGATTAGTAATAGATATTATTATTCATAATCAATTCAAGTTCAAAATTTACTCTTAAGTAATTAAAGCAGTTGCCATTTAATTGAATGTAATCCTGTTTAGAATCAATTGTTTGTATACAAACTTACAATATTTAGAAAACGAATGAACTTAATAATTCAAATATTTCATTCAGTTGAAACATGGAAAGCCTTAAGTTTGAAATTTATCCTGACAAGGATAAACTAAATTATTATTTCTTCCAAGACAATCTTAACGAAATTAATCGAATAGTTAGAATTGTGAGATTGAATTTGAGTTAAAAAATGCGTTGAATAGAATAGTATTCTCATAAATTTGATTAAATTTCATTACAACGTAATATTATACTGATTCTCAAAATTTCCATTGTGTATATATAAAAATGCAGGCGCGAAACGTTATCTAAACGACAACAAATTTTACAGAACTTACAAAAAACTATAACTTTTGGGCATTTTATTTCGAGCGAAAAAGAAGAAAGTGTTTCTAGTTTTCATTAACCTCTAGTAAATTGTAGATATGAAAGTTGAAAAAAGCAGTTAGTTTCGGGGAAAAATAATCAAAAATTAACTTTGAGCAAAACATTCCAAACGCCACTGTAAAAATTATTTTTTTCTCACACTATTTTGTTTTAAATAATTTAGTACAGTGCTAATGATGTGAACTAGTGTTAACGAAATCATTTTTAATTTTAGTGTAAATAAAACATTTTTTGATGCGATTTTGAGGTTAAGTTGATGTTTTTTGCAAATTGACATTTTTTTACGAATTTTTTATTGAAAATAAGGCCAAATACAGAGAAAAATTATAAAACAACTTTTAAAAACTCAAAATATCATAAAAAGTCATCAGCACAAATTTTAGTTTTTGAACGGCTTTTCTAGAACAAATTTGTATTTCCACTACTTCCAATTCGAGTTCGACCTGATCTGACCCAATATTGAGTCTCGAGTGATCTAGTCGAGTCCTAATCTTTTTACAGGAACAGAATTTAAGATCTCTTGATAAACATAAGCTAAAAAACGCATTTTTAAAATTTTGCTGTTTAGGTTTTGCACCTGTGCCCTTCATATATCTTTAAATTTTTGCAATTTTTTTTATTCCAACTTTATCCTTCTTGATTTTCGAAATAGTATAAAATTTACCTCTGAATAAAATAACTTCAAGACTTTTTGAAAATATTAATTATTTTTGGAGTTATTAATGTTAAAAAAATTTTTTTCCATGATACATTTTTCCTATTATTTGTTATGAATTTGATAAATTGCCTTTAACTTAGGCATCATAATAGACGCAGAATTTGATTAGCTTTCGTGATATTATGATAAAAATATTCAATCTGGACTAATAAAAATGTTAAAAACTTGAAAAAGTGCGGAAAAATAAGCGTACTAATAATTTTTGGAGGTAGTGTGCAACTTCTAGATTTTTGCTTATAGGGTTCTTCCCTTTGTGCTCAGTACATTCGTCATCGATTAAAGAGATCTGGAATCTTTCACCGGAAGCTGGGGCTGAAGCGGATGAAGAGCTCAACTCGACTTCCAGATGTAGCAGTCGTCAACGTAGTGTCTCCAGTTCTCCTCGCAATTGGAACAGAGCTGGAGAAAGATCATCCCAATCTCTTCGTCAGGATTGGAAGACAAACAGGATGCAGATCCTTTACTGATCAATCTGTGGCCAGTACTATGAGCAACATTTCTCGAGAAATTATTCGCCATGGGGAAATTACCTGGAGTAAAATTGTTGCCATTTATGCTGTCGCTGGAGGAATTGCAGTTGATTGTGTTCGTCAGGGAAAGCCAGAATTTCTCCCGATGATCCAGAGAGCTCTCGCTGATTTTCTCGAAGAAGATCTTGCCATTTGGATCCAATCGAATGGTGACTGGGTAAATAATATAAATTGTTATTGTAATAATTTGACCTTAAGTTGAATTTAAATTTCCTGTTTAATAAAAAATAAATTTACCTTTAGTGTTAATTTAATACTATTGTTTTTTTCAGAGTGCTTTAGTATCTCGATATAGACCACCTCCAAAAACGCCAGAATGGAATTCAATAAGGGTTGCTATACTTGCTGGTGTGATCACTTCAATTATTACTATTTTAGCGGTAATTTTCAGACTGCTAGTTTCGTAAGGAAATCCAGATATTTTTAAGCGAGCAATTAACATTAATTTTATTTTTGATATCAATTTTAATGTAGACAGTCATAATGGTAAATATTAATTGAAATAAAAGAAAAAGTTAGTTACAATTCCACCAGATAGTGATTTTCATCATTTAAAATGAGCTATTTGATCAAAATTACACAATTACTATTAAGGTAGTTGTCGTGCCAAAAATCAGTCTCTGGAAAAAGAAGTTTTTCTATGATTTCGAGACTGGTAATTATATCATCAGCCGTGTCATATGTAAGGAAAGACACTCTTTTTAATAAAAAAAATTTTGAAATTAAGAAAAATAATATTTTAATAATGTTTTTTGTAATAGGATATTTCCTTATTATCGCTCTTTACCAATTTTTTAAAAATGATGCGATTTTAATAAATCACGGTTCATTTCTTTAGGAAAAAGATTCTCTACAACTTAACCGTTTCCAATTTTTGAAAATGAACCAATTAATATCAAATTCGGCAATTTGTTTATAAAAAATTCGTTTTGGAAATTTTTTTTTTTAATGATTTCAACCATTAAAAAATTTATTTTCAAAAATTGGAAACGGTTAAATTGTAGAGAATCTTTTTCCTAAAAAAATGAACCGTGATTTATTAAAATCGCATCATTTTTAAAAAATTGGTAAAGAGCGATAATAAGGAAATATCCTATTACAAAAAACATTATTAAAATATTATTTTTCGTAATTTAAAAATTTTTTTTATTAAAAAGAGTGTCTTTCCTTACATATGACACGGCTGATGATATAATTACCAGTCTTGAAATCATAGAAAAACTTCTTTTTCCAGAGACTGATTTTTGGCACGACAACTACCTTAAGTTGATATAGATGATTTTTCCACTCCGCTACTTCCTCTATCAGTATCTTCGCTTTCTCTCAACATATTGGTATTTTCCTACATATTCAAATAAATAGCTTTAATGAAATACCATTACGAATGAATGTTTCTAGTTCTCAAATTGTCAAAATATAGAAATACCTTAACGTTTGTTTTTGAGATATTGGATAGCAAAGCAAGGTAACTCTGATTTGTTTCTTCTTTGTCGATGATTTCAAGATAGTTTTTCCGAGCAGCTAGGACTTCTTCTAATTGCTTTTTATGTTTTATTGCAAGCTCAAGCGCCCTTTGATATAAAATAATAGCTTTTATTGAAAACGGAAATCTTAAAAATAATTACTTGATGGTTGAAAATTCACTGATGTAAATTAAATGGAGTTTATTAAAATTACCTATTCCAATTATAAACGTCGATATTTATTCTAATCGCTTCACTGATTAGACCATTTTGAAGAAGAATTCCCTCAGCTGATAATAAATCGCCTGCAAGTAAAGATGTTTCTGCTAAAATTTCTGCATTCTTTGGAAGTTTCTGGAAAAGTCATTAAATAATTTAGCTACTTAATACTCTTAAACTACTTTTTAACTTAAGAGATGGAAAATCATCCACACACCTTGATGTATCGGATATATTCTACTTTGTCGTATCTACCAATAGCAGCACACGCTTCTTCTGCAACTGTCAACTCTTTATTGTCGATTGCCATGACAGCCATACAAGTCCACAAAACTTCGTTCTGTAAATACAAAATTGAAAAGTCAAGTATTTAGAAAAATATTGGGCCCTAAAAAATAACATTGAAGTTAAAATATTCTATCAAGTTAAAGATGTATTTTTAAATAATAATTATTACATACCTGTGCGATTCGGCAAAGCGATAGAGCCTCAGACCATCGATTTTGCAAAATGTGTCTATGTAAACTCGTGAAGAAAGTATAAAAAGAAGAAACTACTAAAGCTCCATCGCCACGTCTTACTGTTACCATTCCATTTTGAACCTTCACTATGCTTGGCTGCTTTCCATACTCGCTGATGATATCAAAAAGCATTCATTTAAATTTTGAATCATTCTATTAAAAATATAAATATCTCAAATGTTTTAATGTCTTAAAAATAAATACTTCAGAGTAAAATAAATAACAGTTAATCATGGAAACTATAATTTAAAGTTGCAATCGTATTTATTAACTATTAATTAAACAGCAAACCTGTTTTCTTTGTCCACCCTCGTTTTTCTAATTGCTTTTCGATCACTGTAATGAACGCAATTAGGACAGAGCCATACAGACAAAGTTGCATCCAGCATCGCAGCCAAAACGTTCGCATCGGTCGCCCAGCAAATGCTTTGAGCCATAACAGCTGCAAAAAAAAACATAAAATCAAAATGCATTAGTACAAAAATAAATAGATAACTAAAATGATAAAAAGTCTACCTATTTTACAAACACGTCCGAAACCAGTGGATCTAACTGATACAAGGTATAAATCTCTGGTAATGTCAATCACAGCTAATTGACGATTATTGGTTCCACCGACATGATTCAAAGAAAGTTGCGTTACATTTTCAAGATGCGTATACGCTTGAAGTTCCGTTATTGGTTTTGCATATGACACGTCCATTACATGTAATACTAAAATTTGAATAAATTAATCAGTAAAATAAATTATAATTTTTACAACAAAATTGGATTCAAATAATAACATTTTTAATTACTTACATTTTTCATTGGTTTGATCCCTAACGACCAAAGTATCCGGACATAGAGAAATACAATGCGGATACAACATTTCTTGAGTCATTCCTTTCCATTTTGGAGTTCCTAAGGATCGTCCTTGATAATTGTACAGAGTTAAAACATTCCATTCGACTAGAAGGAAATGCCTGTAAAATCAATTCAATTGATAAATAAATGTGTAAAGTTTACTGTTCTCATTAACTAAAACACAAGTTTACTTTTCTGCAAGAAGTACAGCTGACACAGAGCCGTTTTTCAAGTCAAAAATTGCCGGAGTGTTCCAATTCGAAGTAGAATAAACGTGACATTGGCTAGGAGTAATGACAACTAAATGATCAAATCCAAATTCTAATATCACTACTCGATCTGCTATTTCTAATATTTCTTGATACTCGGTGCCAATTTCTTTTATTTCAATTGCCTTTCGCCGAATTAATGTCGCTTCATAGTTCTTCCACTCCAGTCTCCTAGAATTTTATAAAACGTTAAAAAAATAAAAAAAATTTTATAGAAATTTGGAATTAACAAATTTACAAGACATATTTAAATTAAATCAACCACCTTTCTATTATATGGGCTGTTAGAACATTTCCACTTCCACAAGCCATGGCCACCTGGGTACCATCACCGGACCAAGCGATCCTAAATACGCTTCCTATGTTCAATTTATCCAGTGAATGAGACCACTAAAAATTAAAAACTGTTATTAAAATATATACTAAATAGAAAAATTAGTCAACAACACGAGTGTTAATAAAATTTTGCATTTAATAAGCCCTAGTTGAGATATAGGTTTTATTCATATTTTCTATATATTTTCTTTAACCTAGGCTTATTAACTCAAGATTAATGTTATGTTGTTTTGATGATATAGCGGCAAAGAATTTTTAAAATTTAAATTCGTGAAGATTAGAAGAAATTAAGCAACTGTTAAAATTTTAATGAACTGATTATTTCCGGGGGTTTGGTGTACTTTGCAAATAATCTAAGTATGGGTAAAAAGCTAAATTTATTATAAAATCAAATAAAGTAGAAGCTATTTACCCCAGTTTTGTCGCAGAGTTTGATCGTATTGAAAGATCCAACTGCAAAATAATCTCCAGAGTTGCACCAACTTAAAGATGTTATTGGATAATCATTAGCACTACTGTTGTAGAGTTGATTACCAACAGAGTCCCAAATCTTTGAATCAGAAAGGAACATTCCAATTTAATTATAAATTATATGAGCACATATCAGTAACTCTTAATTTTTGCGTCTCTCAAAGGTGAAGGAGATATTTAAATTAATTTCAAATAAATTATCATTTTCATGTCAGTGAACTTTTAAGATAATGAAGTCTGAACACTAGAAAATTTCTAATATTTCGTTATTTTCACCTCAATTGATTCGAAAAATTGTCTAAAATCTTGAAAAAAGTATAGACGAAAATTCGGAATGTAAATAATAATTCCTACTGGGCTAGGTAGTTAGTGGACCCATTGCCCGAAGGTATTAGCTTTCGGAGTCAGCTACGCTGTATTAAGTTAACCACCCTCCAAAAAAGTATCGTTAGTATCTCAGAAAAGTTTGTTCTTTCGAAATATCTGAGAACAATAATATCTAGGCGATCAATATTTTCGCAGTTTCTATACTATATAAGCTTGAAGCAGTACGATGAAATGTCAACGACTTAAAGTATCTAAATACAGGTATACATAAGATGATAACAATCTGCTATTCTAGTGGATTCTTTATACCTCTAATTCACCTCCCGTAAATATTGAAATAAAGTCGTTGAATATCAGAGTAAATAGTTAATTTTAATTCTATAGTTTAGACCTACTTTGTATCGACAATCTTCTCCACCAGTAATAATAAGACCATTGCATTGATTCCAAGCCATTGTGAGTATTAAACCCTCATGAGCCAGCCACTAAAAAAATTTTTCGTTACTTGATTATCGTAAGTTTACTAGTAAAAATAAACCTGCGTAATTAACGTTGTTTAACCTTTTGGGGTTTGGAGTTAGAACTAAGTGATTGTAAAATTAGATGAGGTCCTTGCGAATAAAGTATCGCAGAGGAATTAGGACTCCAGGCTGTTGTCACTACTGGTAGTGTTCCTCTAACTACTGTAGATCTCAACATTCCACTGCGAGACCAAATTTTAATCCGTCCATCTTCCCCAGCTGCAAATTATTTTATACAAATTATATTTCGCGTACGATAGATCTGTCTTAAGAAGTATTTGATTTAAGGATCATACCTGTAAGAAGAGCCAAACCATCGTAGCTCCACTTTCCTACAATGGTTGCACCTGTGTGAGCAGAAATGCTTTTCTCTATTCGACCATTTTTGTTTACAAAATGAAATTTTCCTGAAAAGATAAATATCCTGTCTTAATAAGTTAGAAAAATTGAATTTGAAAATTATAAATGTTGTGAATTTACCATCAGTCGTGGTTATCAAAAGAACATCCAATGACTGCTTCTTCAAGGAAGAAATAGCAGCTTGCATTGGTCGAGGGTGCCATTGCATATCCGTTGGATAAAAATCTGAAGGGAATTCTGCTATTACTGAAGAATTTACAATTCCTCCTTCCAAGTGCCAACATATTAATTGGTGATCTTCTCTGTTAATTAGAATCTCTAATTTAGAATCTCTATTTCTTGTTTTTTTCTTTAAATAAATCATATTTTATACTGTCATGCGCAAAAATATTTTTTTGATGAGTAAATTTACATTTTATCAAGATTGGTGCAAAGGGCAGGATTATTTTTCAATGATTAAGGGGGGGGGGATTGTATAGAAACCTTTGACCGTCAGTAATTGATATGTACTAAAAAATATACTCTTTATGGTTCAATTTTTTCTAGTAAAGCAGCGAACATCTATTGAAATATGTATTGACCAATGTCATTAAAAATTGTTCAAGTTGTAATTATATTTTTCCAAGTTCCCACTTGCTACAACCTCTTTACAGAGGTTGTAATAATTATAAAACGTATACTTATAGCTTTTTCTAGAATATAAAAAATGAACAGAATGAATGAATAAAAGACGGAAATAAATATTAATAATTAATTCTGAATACTTGTTAAATTTTTTTAAACAAAAAAATAGATTTTACAAACCCGCAAGAGTAGATTTCATCTGTTGAACTCCAAGCAACACAGGTCACTAATTTCGAATGTCGTTTGCTGCCCTGCAGCGATATTTTAAATCTCATTTTAAGCTGTTTTTTATTTGGAATTGTTTTTATACTTTAAATAAATTATTGTATTATTGCTATAAACTGCTATAAATATACATATTTACGTGATTCGCAAGTACTGTTTGACTTTTTACAAGTTTTAGTTGTAGCAATAGCAACATGTGTTTCCATGACAACAATGGTGCACGTGATATACTCCCCAAAAGGCGCATGCGTCAAGCCCGCGTGGATTTTAAATATGAAAAATATATCATCTTTCATGTTCTATAGAAATATTAATTTTTCAGTCGTTAAAAATGTAACTTTCTTCGCTTTTCACGTGTAAAAAAAAATTTACAATTTTTAAAATCATTTTTTCTGTCATTCCCCAAACTTTCCGTGGAAAGAAAAATAATAATTTTCCTTCGTTAATAACATAAGAAAAATATTTAGAAATAAAAAAGGTATAATGGTTTTATTTATAAAAAGAAAATATAGGAGGTTACAGGTCAAAAATGGTCAAAAATGTTAAACATAATCCCATATATTTTCAACGAAAGCAATTCCCTCAGTGTTCGACGGAGTAAAGTTAGCTGTTAATGAAGAGAAAATGCCGAATTGGCATCTATGAATTAACTTCAGGGCAAAGGTATTGCAACTTTAGGCGGGAAGAAAGTAGAACTTCGTTAATGTTTTCGTTTCCTGCATAAAAGAATGTTATTTTTTTAAACAATGCAAGCTTTCTTGAAAACAGGAAAACTAGGTCCTGGCGAGGTTAGGAAACCTTCTACGTCTCGTACAAAAGAACGAAGTGGACCTGCTCCTCCTTGGGTTGAAAAATAGTAAGTTGCTTCATAACCTAAAAGTTATTGCTGTTAGTATATTTACAGTATACATATTTTAAGAGGAAAATATTTAATTTTTGAGAAAAAGAATGTAAAGCAAAAAAACTGATTTTTAAATAACAATTAATATGGGTTTATACATATATATATAATGTCTAACTCTAAAAAGTTCATTAGATTTTCATCAATAAAAGCTTTTTTTTTACATAAAGTAGTTGTTCCCTAGACTTCATCACAGTGAATAATTTCTAAAACATAATGATGTATTGTTTTTCTAACCCACCACCCACTTGCACAAAAATCAAAGAATTGTATCAAGTAAATACAATATTTCATTAAATAAAATATTCAACAAATTGGAATTCATTTAATTTCAGTCGTCCTAGAACTGTCGAGGATGTAGTTGAGCAAGGAGAAGTAGTTGAAGTTCTTCGTCAGTGTATATCAGGCGGAGATTTTCCAAATTTATTACTTTATGGCCCTCCAGGAACAGGGAAAACCAGTACAATTTTGGCGGCTGCGAGACAGCTGTTTGGAGACATGTACAAGGATAGGATTCTAGAATTGAATGCATCTGATGAGCGTGGAATTCAAGTGATCCGAGATAAAGTCAAAACTTTTGCACAACTCACAGCTGGCAATACAAGGCATGAGTACGTTATCTTTTAAATAAACTATCAACTTTCGAAGCATATTATAGATTTTCAAATATTTACTACAGTAGGTCCTCGACCGACTACGCAAGAGAATATGAGATTATTCAAGTTGAGTTTCATAATATCGAGACCCTACTGTATTTTAAAATATAGTTATTGCCAATGATGTTTAAGTAAAAGGTTTGAAGTTTGCAACTTGACTAAGAATTCTTGAGATGGCAGTCGACTAGTTACCTATCAGGCAGTTGAGCGAAGAATCTCAATTTGTTTATTAATAACTAGACATGAAAATTACTTCTCTACAAAAGCATGATGAAGGCGTCAAAGATAAATGACTTTCATATTATGAGAAGTTTACAAAAGAGAATATCAATTCAGTACTCAATTATCGAGAATAATAAAAAGACCTCAAGCTTTTTAATATTGTAAAAATATTGAGTTCTGTATTTTTAAGATATTTTTATTTTTTCTAAACCAGACTGCTTTATCTAAGAGTTTTCAGTCGATTTTGTAAAGCTCGTGATTAAATATTTTCACTGAGGCATTTTCAAATACAAAAAGTTTCATGTTTTGTAAGTAAATACACATAACTTTTATAAAAATTATGTTTATAATTTTAGTGGAAAAGCTTGCCCTCCTTTTAAGATAATAATTCTCGACGAAGCAGATAGCATGACTGGGGCTGCTCAATCGGCATTGCGTCGCACGATGGAGAAAGAATCACACAGTACCCGATTCTGTTTGATTTGCAATTATGTCTCTCGCATAATTGAGCCGTTGACTTCTCGATGCACCAAGTTCCGATTTAAACCTCTGGGCGAGGAGAAAATTATTGAAAGGTTGGAGTACATCTGTAATGAAGAAGATATGAAAGCAGATAAGCCTGTACTTATGAAATTGGTTGAAGCTTCGGGTGGAGATCTAAGAAGGGCGATTACGTCTTTGCAATCGGTTACGAGACTCAAAGGGAAGGGAGTTGAAGTCAAAATTGATGATGTTCTTGAAGTCACGGGGGTATTTATATTTCCACAGTTCTTCAAATTTTGTAATGCCGTTAGATATTAACATTACTTTTTCATCTCGCTTTAACTCTGATGCCTGTAAATTTTGTTACATTAGGTCGTTCCTGATCATTGGTTGCATGATTTATTAGAAGTTTGTAAGACCCGAAATTATACTAAAGCAGAAGAGTTTGTTGAGAAGTTTATGATGGAAGCTTACTCTACAACTCAGGTATTTTACTAAAAACGAAAAAATCTAAACACTTCTCTGACACTCCTCTCTTTTTTCATTCCCAGGTAATAGATCAACTAAACGAAAGGATTATTTACTCAAACGCATTAACGGATAAGCAAAAAGCTCACATTGGTGAAAAGCTTGGGGTAAGAATTATAATATTTAATTTAAGTAAAATAAAGTTTTTCAAACATTTAAAGAATATGAGTTTTAAATATGTAATAAATAACAACAGTACAAATGATTGAAGTCGTAATGTTTACTTAACACAAAAATTTCGAGAATGTACATATCGGAAGGCATCTCATAAAAAAAAAGGATAGTTTAACCGATAAACTAACAATATGACGAGATGTTAATTTATTAGTCGTGTCGTATAACGATAATGAATCAATGTATTATTTTCTTTTGCAGGAATGTAGCTACAGATTGCTGGATGGAGGCAGCGAATATGTACAATTAATAAACTTATGCTGCGGTATTATGCAAGCGTACGAAATACGATGAAAACCGCCCTACGCACCGTATTAATAATAATTTCCCTTTGTACATTCAATAGTCCTAGTTTCTTTTAATTTTTTTATATAATGCAAGTGAATAAAAATTTATTCTAAAACAAACTGAAAGTACAATCATCTCATTTGGCACAACTATGCGTGTGTTTATTACCATTCGTGAGTATGCAATACCCAAAAGTTCATTCATTTGTAGTTGCCAGTAAAACCACAAATGACGCTGATTAAATAATTTACGCTTATCAACAGGCATACGAATAAAATTACAACAACTCATTCCTGCTTTCGTTTCACAGCGAGAAAACCGTTAAAAATAAAAACTGCGCAATAAAATACTCGATATAATAAAATTAAATGTCTATGTATACTTACAATACAAACTCCTCGTACATTTGTTCTAATACTTTTTTTAAAATTAGCTAAAATATGTTCCCGTTCGACACGATTGCACGCGGATAAAGTCACTTACATCCCTTCCGCGTAAATGTATCTATAAAAGTTTTAATCACCTGCGGAGAGAGACACTTATTATTTGATTGCAGTGGAAGTTCTTTAGACGCCTAGACAATTTACAATATAGTTAAGGCCTTAATTCCTTTTTAATACGGCGGAGGTTGATGTTGATAAGGATGTTGTGGAGGTTGATTTAGATTTCGCTGAAGATGCGCCACTAATTGTGGAGTTTGTTGCTGACCTACATTTCCACCTTGCTGTTGCTGATGGACTTGTTGCTGAGTTTGATGTTGTTGCATTGTCGCCAACATTTGCTGTTGTCTATAACGTTGATTTAACATCTGCAAAAGAAAAATAAGTTTATTTAAAGTATATTTATTTATTAAAACTAAATCCTATTATGGTCAAAACTCCCTAAAATCTATTTATTTTCATATTTTATTAATTTTTGTCCCTTTTTTTAAAAATCAAATTTCCTGAAAATAAACTTATGTCTTATGACATTTAAAAACGTGTGCCACAATCAATGCAATCACAAGATAAAAACATGTAAAATTTTGTAGAAAAATGAATTTTTGGTATCAGTAGGGATCGCACGTTCAGTAGTTAAAGTTTAGTGGGAAATAGTTTTTATTCTTTAGAAAATACAAACGTGGTGGATAAATGTTATGATACTTAAAACATTATTTGAACTTAAAAAAATAGAAGTGGTAAAATTCATAAATACAAGCATTTTAGGAAAGGGTTGAGGAGCTAATTCAGTGTTCATTCCTTCAATACAATTATTTAATAACGGAGAGATAAATGAGCTGGAGTTAAATAGCATATTTAATTAATCAATTTCATTAAATATGTTATTTAAAAGCAGCGATAAAATGGTTGTGTCTCACGGGAGAGGGCGAAGGAGGGGCCCTCTCTTAGCCTCCTTACATATTATCATATTATATTTTCATATAACACTTTTTGCTGATAATAAAGAAAATTAATTCTTGCATTTGTGTTTCATTTTGTTACACATAACTATGAATAATCCTATGTAGGAAACCATATGGGTTTCAATATAGGTTCTTCATACGCATCTATATGAGGACTTTTTTCTAAAATTTGACTAATTAATTCTTACCTGTTGTTGGAGTTGATGATTTTGTTGTAATCCAACATTGGTTGTCCCAACTCCAGCAACTCCTACAGCTCCAGGTTTGCCTCCAGCTTGTCTGTAAGGAGGTGCAGGTTGATTTTGAACTGCTCCACCCATTGGACCCATAGTATTCATTGTCACATTTGGTGCCTGAATGATACAATTAGTGAGTTGAAAGATAACTTCAAAATTTTCTATTGTTTGATTTTTTCATACTTTTTACTTGAATTGCAGACATTTTTTAGTTGCATTAAGAAAGTGAAAATTAAGAGAGTATAATATAAAAAATACCTGAAGATAAGGTGGTCTTGCAGCGCCCTGCTGCATTCTTTGTTGCTGAATATATTCTTGGCCTCTTTGTGCACCCAACATTTGCTGGTTCTGGAACATCATATTTTGCTGTTGAGACATCATACCCTGTTGTTGTTGTTGTTGCTGTTGTTGTTGCTGCTGTTGCTGCATAATTTGCTGTTGTTGCTGTTGTTGTGCCTGTTGTTGAGATTGCTGTTGCTGTTGCTGCTGTGAAAGCATTTGTTGTCCACCATAACCTCCGTAGTTTTGTGCCATTCCTCCAACACCTAAAGTTTTAACGTTAATCGAAATTATTTATTTTTAAATTAATTATTTATAATTCATTGAAATTTAATCCTTTATTTAAGGACATGTAATACTAACTCCGCCATTGCCGATCCCAAGCCCGGATGAGAAAGGAGGAGGGGGCACACAGACAGCAACATGACACAACACATTACAGCGACACTAAACACAACACACCTAACAACCAAGAGAGCGTTCTGTGGGCGGGCAGGGTCTCGCCGAGGTGAACGCATGAGTCCAAGCACGGAGCAGACGCGTCCTGCAGCCCACCAATGGTAGTAGCCGCAAGGACTCTGCCAGCAGTAGGGCTGTTGCCGTCAGGATGGCTGCCAAGAGAGCCCTATAGACGGGCTTTACCCTAATGATGGGCCTGCCGGGCGCACGTGCCACGACGGTTGTTCTGCGACTTTCAGGCGCGTGAGGACGCGGTGTGGAGCGAAAGCATCAGGGGACCTTGAACAGGTCTCTTGATGCCGAATGAACGTACACGGAGTGAATGCGGGGGGCCCCTTAATCGGGGTATCGCCCCAAATGCGTGTGCGGCGATGACGCTGAACTTCCCGCGTGCGCTCTTGCGGTCACACTACAATCACATGCACGACACCGACACCCACACACATCAGAATGAATGGGACGCTGAGTGAATGGGGCTGCGGCCGGCGCCTGGTGGATATTCCCGATAGACTAGCCAAGGGAGGAGTAGTAGCCTCTCGACCAGGGTAGGACGCGATGTCAGTACCTCACCTCTGTGGAAGTAATATGGGTAACCGTAAGTCCCTCCGGTGTTCGACCGCGAAGGGCAAAGATCCCGTGAAACCACATGTTAATCTGGGAAAACCGCTCACGATCCTACTGTCTGGAGCCAATGTCGGGGTTGAAATCATGGACGTCCGGGCGCAGGAATGAAGGATTACCTGGTCGGTATTTCCTTATATCCGACGCTGCGTAGGATAAATCGCACACCGTCTAGCCTGAAGTCCGGGTCAGGTGTCGGGGCGGACCCGGCACCGCTCGGTCGATAGGGGTGACGTTAAACCTTTAGCATCATTATGGCGCGGGCCTATCCCGTAACCTTTTTTGGTAGTTTCATTTAATGTGCCGATAGGATCGACCTCCCGATAAGCCACTTCTCGGTTTCGGGGCATATAACTAGGGATCTATACAGGCGGGGATAGTAGCCCTACTGCGGTAGGGCTCCCATGATGGGCGAACCGTCTTAAGACACGAGGAAAACAAATATGAACTCTGAAAAAAATAAAGGACATGGAGAGGTGAAGGCGCCAGATGCGCACTCACACACTTCTACAGGAGCTGAGGGATGGCAAGACGTCCTTCAGCTCCTGCAGGAGCAAAATGAAAAAATGGAAAGGTTAGCCAGGGCCCTCAGCGTTATACAACAGGGTATGCTGAGGAATAACCCTGGCTTCGTTAAAGACTCGGTGAACGAGGCAACTGAGGTTTTGAGCGGCATGCTCAACACCCACAAGTGCCTCCTGGAGAGCGGGGCGAAATTCCAGAAGAAAATGGAATCTCACCCCGCTATGAAGAAATTGGGGATCTTCCAGAGACCACGTTCGGCGTCTCTGGGAGATACCCCAAAAAATCAGGCGAAAGGCGAAAAAAGATCTGCGCCCTCTCCCCCTCTGGAACAAACTCCCAAGAGGGGGAAGGGTGGCTCTTCGCCCTCTTATGCCGAGGTGGCCACGAGCCAGCCCCCAAATAAAGAAGGGGACTGGCATGTGGTCACAAAAAAAAGAAAAAAAAAGAAAAAAGAAAGAAAAAAGGAAGAAAAAAGGAGAAAAGGGCGGAGGACCCTGCCCAAAGAGCGCAGGGGACCACCGCCACTCCTAAGTCGAAGCGCTCCACGCCCGCCAGGTCGGGCGACGCCATCAAGGTGTCGGCGAAGGACGGCCAGTCCTACGCCGACATCTTGAGGGAAATGAAGGCGAAGGTCGACCCCCGGAAGGCAGGACTTGAGGTCCTGTCTATCCGGAGGACCAGGAAGGAAGAAGTCCTTTTGGTCCTCAAAAAGGGGGGAGACGTTTCGGCCTTCCGAAAGGAGCTCGACCTGGCGGTCGGGGAAAGGGCGCAAATTTCAGCCCTGGTCTCGACGAGGTCCCTCGAAATTAGGGACCTCGACGAGACCGTTGAAAAAGAAGAGGTTGTGTCTGCCCTGTGCTTGGCATTGGGCAGACCGGCTTTTGAGGGATCCTGCAGGCTCTTCACCCGCTTTGGTGGGGTGAAGACTGCAGTCATCCGGCTAACTGAGGCAGACGCCGCGCGTCTGCTTCAGCTAGGCAAGTTGAGGATCGGGTGGGTAGAGTGCCGCATTCGCGAGCACCTGGAAGTCGCCCGCTGCTTCAGGTGCCTTGGATAGGGCCACGGGTCCCGGGGCTGCAGCAACTCCGACAGGAAAAAAGCCTGTTGGAGATGAGGCGCCACGGGACACTTGGCCAGGACCTGTAAGGCGCCACCACGGTGCCTGTCATGCGCAGACAGGGGCGACAAAAATGTCGCCCATGTGTCGGGGAGCGGCTCCTGCGCGGTCTTCCGGGAAGAGCTTCGGAGGTTGAGAGGCAGAAATTGAAGTTCCTGCAGCTCAACCTCGGAAGGGGGAAGGATGCCCAGGACCTCCTGATGCAGACTGCCAGGGAGAGGGGGGCTGATGTGCTGCTCATTAGTGAGCAGTACAAGTGGTCCGATAACTCTGCTTGGTATCAGGATGCATCAAGGAGGGCCGGCATCCTTGTTTGTAACCCTGATTTGGGCGTCGGGGACTTCCTGGAGACCGACGCAGGGTTCGTCTGGGTGGAGGTGGCGGATGTGCGTGTGTACAGCTGCTACTTCTCCCCCGGCGATCCCTTCGATGTCTTTGAGACCCAGATCCTCCTCCTTGAGGAAAGCCTCAGTGAGGCCATCGGGCGATCCCTCATAGGGGGTGACTTCAACAGTAAGTCGCCCGAGTGGGGTGAAGCCCGCCTAGATAGGAGGGGAATCTTGGTTGGCGAGATGGTCGCTAGGAACGAACTGATCGTCTTGAATCAGGGCGGGGAATTTACGTTCAGACGAGGAGCGGGGGGGTCAATAATTGATCTCACAATTGCCGCACCTCGCCTCGCTTCAAGGATAAGCGACTGGTCGGTCCTCGAGTTAATAACCTTGAGTGACCACCGTTGCATCGAATTCACACTAGAACAACGGTGTCAGGCGGTAGATAAGGGTAGGGGCGGCGAAGGAAG
Source organism: Diplolepis rosae (assembly GCA_030998225.1). Lineage (NCBI taxonomy): Eukaryota > Metazoa > Arthropoda > Insecta > Hymenoptera > Diplolepididae > Diplolepis > Diplolepis rosae. The sequence continues at coordinate 4,739,897 of JAPYXD010000695.1, forward strand.
GAGCCCCTCCTGGAACACGAAACGACTCAGCAGGGAAAGACTTCGCGAACACCTCGAAGAAACCAGGCTCATCGATGAGCTTGATTGGGTCTGCCCTGCTGGGTCGTTTGAAGCTGCTGTGCGCTCGGTGAGGCAGAAGGTGGTCGCGGCTTGCGACTACTCGATGCCTCGCCGTGAGCGCAGGCAAGCCAAGGGTTCGATGTACTGGTGGAACGACCAGTTGGCAGCTCTACGTCGAGAATGCCTCGCAGCGCGGCGAAAATTCACCCGTTCAAAGGGGGATGCTACGCTGCACGAGGCATGGAAAGGGGCAAGAACAGCTTTGAGGCGAGGCATAAAAAAAAGCCGACTTCAATGCTGGAAAGACTTGATCGGTGAGGTCGAGAAGAACCCATGGGGTCTCGCCTTCAAAATAGTCACCAAGAGATTGGTGGCTAGAAGAAAGACCCCGGGCCTGGATAATCCCGATCGAGTCCAGTACATTGTGCGTAGCTTGTTTCCACACGTGGAGCCGTTCCAAAGACAGGACCGAAGTTCCTGCGTGGTCCGGCGCGAAGAACTCTTCACTCTCGAAGAACTAAAGAGAGCGGGTGGAAGGCTTAAGGCAAATACAGCGCCGGGTATCGACGGGGTGCCGAACGACATCCTCAAAGAGGTGATCGGGGCGTACCCAGAGATCCTCCTAGAAGCCTTTAACTCCTGTCTTCGGGAGGGCAGGTTCTTCGCAGATTGGAAGAAGCAGAGGTTGGTCCTGCTGAGGAAGGGCAACAAACCTCTAGGGGTTGCCTCGTCGTATAGACCAATATGCTTATTGGATACGATGGGGAAGCTTCTGGAGGAGTTGATTCTACAACGGCTTCAGGCTCTCTTGGTCGGGGAGAACGGGCTCTCGGAAAACCAGTTCGGATTCAGGAAAGGCAGGTCCACTGTGGACGCCATCCAAGCTGTGGTTAACATCGCCACAAATGCAAGAAAAGGAACTGGTAAGCGTAAGGGATTCTGTGCGTTGATTAGCATTGACATACGCAATGCGTTCAATACCGCGAGATGGAACATCTGCATCGAGGCGATGGTGCGGAAAAAGGTTCCAGACTACCTGTTGCGAATGGTAGATGACTATCTGAGCGACAGGTGGGTGATATATGAGGGCGACACATGGTCTCTCAAGGAGGAGATGACATGTGGCGCCCCTCAAGGGTCGCGGGTGGGTCCACTCGTTTGGAACGTCATGTACGACGATTTCCTGCGCATGGACCTGCCTGCTGGAACGAGCATCGTCGGCTTCGCGGATGACGCACTTGTCGTGTGCGCCGCTGACGACGTCGGAATCCTAGAGCTGAGGATCAATGAAAGTCTGTGGCGAGCGAAGCGCTGGTTGGATGGCAGAGGTCTTAAAATGGCCCCTGAGAAAACCGAGGCTTTGCTCGTTACGGACAGGAGATCCTTCCAATACCCGAGGATCGTTCTCGGAGAGCATGAAGTCGAGTGGAAAACAAGCATTAAGTACCTGGGGGTGCAGCTGGATCGTAGGCTTAGCTTTGGCGAACACCTAAAGATCGCAGCCGCCAAAGCCATCCAATGTGGAGCAAACTTGGCCCGGCTTATGCCAAACATTGGTGGACCCAGGGAAGCGAAAAGAAGATTGGTGGCGAGCGTGGTCCATTCGAAGCTGCTTTATGCAGCTCCGGTCTGGGCCAATGCCTTGCAAAACCATGCTATCCAGAAGAAGCTGTTCTCGGCGCAGAGACTTGTCGCGCTGAGAATAGTTTCGGCATATAGAACTATCTCGACGAGCGCTGTGCTGGTCCTGGCGAGCGTCCCGCCAATAGATTTATTGGCGGAGGAAAGGCAGGAAACCTTTCAGCTTCGCAAGGAGCTTACCTGCGCCGACCTGCAGGAAATCGCTCGCGCAAAGGAGGCCATCCGCAAGGATGGAAGGCGCAGACTCGTCGAGAAATGGCAGATGAGATGGCATGGTGAGCAGACAGGGAGGTGGACCTACCGCCTGATCCCGGAGCTCGCCACCTGGCTGAACAGAAAGCACGGGGAAGTCGGCTTTTACTTGGCACAAGCGCTCTCGGGCCATGGCTGTTTTAACGCGTACCTGAGGCGCTTTAAGAAGAGAGACGAGGAGACGTGTTGCTACTGCGATTCCCCGGTGGATAACGCAGAGCACGCACTCTTCGTCTGCGCAAAATGGGGTGTGGCTAGGAAGGTCCTCGGACAGGCGGTGGGTTCCGAACTTACTCCTGACACGATGGTCCCCCTCATGCTCTAGTCTGAACGGTTCTGGACGCTCATCGAGTCATTCGTCACACTTGTGATGAAGACGAGAGAGCTTGATGGGCGTCGAGAGCGAAACAACGGGGAGGGCCAGTAGAAATCGCATCGGGGCCGGCACCCGCGGTCCTGCGTCTCGGGTAGACTTGAATGTCCGCGTCGTTCGGGGGGGGGGGGGGGGGGGAAATGTGTTTTTTTAACCCCGGGGGGGCGCGGCTAGTCGGTTATCCTATTGGGCGTGTGGCCGCGGGTGGAAGTTCCGAGCGAACGGATGACGGAAGAGTCGTACGCGACTTTAATGGAACCAACCACCCGTGAAGTTTAAAGCCGAAAGGCGGTTCCGCGGGTGGTGTATTGGTTCGAGAGAGAGGGTTTTTTGGTTTTAACAGGTATGCCTAGACCCGTCCTAGGAGAGTCCTGTACAACGTCTATAAAAGATTTTGCCATTTTTCCTCCTCACAAAAAAAAAAAAAAAAAAAAGGACATGTAATACTTTTGGTTTTAAAAATGGAAGAAAGTTCAATTTTAGCAACATTTATCGGAAAAAATGTTTCATTATTAAAACCAAAAGTAGTCCACCTACATCCGTTTTTATATTCTGTATCATTTCCCAAATTTGAAAAACAAAATTTTATATTTTTTGACGTAATCATGTAGAAATTGAACCAAGTTGTTCGCATGAACTTACTACTTTTCTTAAGTCTCACATGCTCTTAAGGAAAGATTTTCTTGATAAAAAAAAGAAATAAATGATAAAAAAAGAATAAAAATTTTAATTGAAAAATTATATACCTTGCTGCATTCCTGCGTACATTCCTTGTTGTTGCGGTTGTTGTTGTTGTGGATTGAACATCGCCTGTTGAGGATTCATAGCTGCAACACTGTGTTGAGCTCTGAGCTGTTGCCTAATGAACTGCTGCCTCTGCATACCCTGAAAACCAGCAGGACCACCAGCTGGAGGAGCGTTTGGTTGCTGTTGCGACCCCATAAACTGAGTCGAGGGTAGCCTCAGTCTCAGCATATTAGATAAGGCTTGTTTTGATTGATTATTCATTCCAGGCCTGTCGTAACGAGGTCCTCCAACAGCTGATGGTGGTAATTGTTGACCATATGCATATTGCTGAGGAGTAGGATGACCCTGTTGATTAGGATACCACTGCTGCTGAGGTTGGGGTGGTTGACCAGTAAACATTCCTTGCTGTTGAGCGACTTGGGGCTGCTGATTTCCATACGGCATTTGCGGCATCTGAGACTGGCCCTGAGGCTAAAATTTTAAAATGAAAAGAAAATTGGGTTACTTTTCCTTTTGTACGTTCTCAATCTATTTCAAGTCATAACTCATAATTATTAATTATATTTTTACACCCCTCTCTCGAAGCATTTTAAACGAAAAGTACCGAAGCTAAAATTTTGTTCAGTTGAAATTGAACTTCATTAAACAAATTTTTTTTCAATTGAAACCGAAACAGTTTCTATCCCTGAAGATAAAATTAGTAGGCTACATACCTGCAACTGCTGAGGTAGAGGTGCGGTAGGTGTGACAGCACCCTTTATTCTTCTATGCCTTTTCGCTTTCATGGCTTTCCCTTTACCAACACCACCTGCAGCTACACCAACGACACCGTTAGTACTGCCAATTCGTCCTGGAGAATCTATACTCATAGGCGTATCAGCTTTACCAGGTTCTGATTCTTTTTTGTCAGGCTCAAGATCTTCTGGAGGCAAAGGCGGTGGTTCAAGATAATAACTCAATGGTCTTATTTGACTGTGCGTATGATACCGAATAAGCTTCTGAGCTGTCTCGTAAGTCAGCGGCTTTCTTTCCATTCTTACAGCTCTGAACCAAGACCACGAAAGAGGTGCTGGATTTTTGTGCCCTTCCAATAATTCCCAAGCAGAGACTTTCTGCGAATCGCACACTTGCAATCCCTGCAAGAAAAATTCATTAAAATTAATATAGTCATTGAGATATTTTGTTGAATGTTAGTATCGCTATGAAAATTAAGTAGTCTTGGACTGCAAGTTTTTAGTGGATACATACGTATCTATAATTTCCAGTTATTTAAAGTTTTTTTTAAACACCAATTTTTCAGACAATATTCTGAAAAATAAAAGAAGCTCTTGATTATGATAATTACCTGTTTCTTGTCAATATTGTCAAATCCAGTAATTTTATTCCCCTTCGTGTCTGTCAAGCAGCCTACCGGCTCGCAAGCGATAACCTCCATCGTCAGCTTCGGCAAAGGAAGCAGCTGTCTCACATACTGAATACTCTGAGAATTCCTATCACCCAATTCCTTCTTTAATTTTTTCATCAAATTCTGGTAGTGCTTCTTATTCTCATCCTTCTCCGACTGCGAGTCAGACACAAGGGTGGAATGTATCAAAGTAGCCAGCATGTCTACCACTGTCGTGAACAACTCCGAATTATTATTCAGGTCTACAACTCCATAACTAACTAGCTGAACCAGTAAAATTGCCCAGTCCGTTGTCACACTTGTATTTCTTTGAATCGTATCAAAAACTCCACCAACTAAGCTGAACCTTAATTGTAGAGCATCTTGTAAAACTTCTCTCATCTTTGGATCCTCAGATCCAATATTCTTCTCTTCCTTACTAGTGTTCAAAAACTGTGAAAGTTGAGAGTGTAAAGATGTTAGTAGACCCTCCCTTTGATCGTCCTGACCTTTGAGACATGTAAGGACAAGTGAGAGAAAAGGTTGGTGATTGAAAAGCGAGGGCGACTTAGACCTTCCTCTCTCTCTATTTGCAGTTTTTGACCAATTTCCAGATTCTAAAACCTGACCTGCTACTTTTAAAACTCGTCCTTGTACCGCACTTGGTAATTTCGAAACCAAGGGCGCAACTAACCAGATCGATCCCGATTTTTTATCTGATTTCCCGGACACGTTGTTCAACTGGAAGACATCAATCGCCGCTTTCGCTACCGTATCTAACCATTGAGATAAATCACTCGAGTTCGGCGTGAATTGTTTATACATAAGCTGAAGATCTAACCAAGACATCCTCAAACTCCATTGTTCTAAATTTTCTAATATATTCGTGATGTGTGTTTTCTGATCAAGGAAGGCGTCTGAGGAAGTTTCTGGATAGCAGATCATATGCAGAAGTCTCTGGGCCTGACGAGGGGTCAAGACATCATCCAACAGCATTCCAGGATGGCAGAGTTCCTCAGGGTTCTGTAAACATCTTTCTAAAACCCACTCCTGACTGCAAATCTGTCTTAGGACGTGTTGAGCGAAATCAGAAAGGCCCTTAACGCTCTCCGCAGTCATCCCAGCGCTACTGCTCGAGGAAGACATTGCCAAATCAAGGCCCAAATCATCGCCTCCTCCAAGGATATCACTTGTTCCGAGAATATGGCTTATGGACAGCTCACCAGGTCCGCTCCCACTAACTCCTACGCTTCCAGGACCTCCTGCTTTCCCAGAATGGGTCAATGGGACATCTGGTTTTTTCGGAGGTTGTTTCCCTGCAGTGGCATCGGCGACGACCAAAATAGCTTTCAGTACTGCCAAAACCGGACCTACTCGAATATTATTGTGCGCTGCAGCAAGCAGATGTCGATCGCAGCTTAGCTTTATGCTATAACCTCTGGGATTCCCACTCGGAAGTGGATGGGGACTCGTGCTCACTGAATATAAAGCTGGTTGAGGACATTCGCTAGTCTTAAATAGTCTCAGAAGTAAATGACAAGTCAATCTTGCTCCAGCCTCTGCTTCTGTATCCGCATCACCTCGACCCTCGTTACATGCCTTCACTAGTGACGGTAAAGCTATGTGGACCAGAAAGTCCTCGAGAGAGAAACAATGTCTCGCTGTCAAATCAAAGTATAAAATTAGTCGTAAATAAATATGAATTTGTTTGTGAGAAAACTTTTTTTAAAGAGATCTTACCTATTAGAATAGATGTGAAGACAGCAAGTGGATTGTGAATGCTTAGATCCTGAACGTCCACTTGGTTCAACAAGTCAATATAAAAAGCAGAGCTATTCTCTACATTGCAGAGAGCCATAAGAACACCAAGCCATTCTGCACTTAGAGCATTGCAACAAGCAGTCAACTCCGCACAAGTTATGGCAATGTCGTTCAATTTATCATTGTCCGTTTCACTACAAACTGCGACGATTGCGTTACACACAAAACTATACCGATTCGCTGGCGTTTCGTTTAATTGTCTCGCCCACTGGGATTCAATTTTTCCTCCGCGTTTAGGACTATTAAACACGTCGACCATAAACTGAGAATTATATACGTGATTTGAAGGCGTCGGCTGCAAAGCACTGTAGAGAGCTAAACGAATTTTTGGATGGGCGTTGTTAAAAGCCTCCACCCCATGCGGTTTACTTTTTAACAAAGAACAGCTAGAGTATAAATCGTAGAGGTGGGCTAAAACACAACGCTCTGCGGAACTACAATCACTTGGATTCGAAACGTGCTTCACGACCTTGCACAGAAGATCAAACACCGCTGTTGACTGCTCGGGGGACACTACAAAATAAAATAAATACAAAAATCATGAATGCATTTACAATTCCGATATCATAAATTTAAAATTAACAATAAAATTTAGAAAACGCAAAATGGCGGAAAATTAAAAATATTTTTAATGTCAACATTTTTGTTTCTCTTTTGATTTTAGTCTCAGTTTATATATATATCAATTACAAGCGGTGAATTCAATTGAATTAGAAAATCTATCATTTATGATTTTTGGTATTTTATAAAATCAAACTAAGTTATTTCACTGAAAAATTTAATATTTAAATACATATTTATTTATTAAAATTGAAAATTTCTTCAATAGAGACTAAGTTATAGACAAAACTCAAAATGTAACTACGATAACTTTTCCCACTTCTCTTTGCGAAGTTGAAATCAAAAGAGAAAACAATGCCTAAAAGATATTTTAAATGCTTTCCCTAGGTGACAAAAGGTTTCTGAGATACCTGTACTCATGAGAATAAACATTTGCTTACATAATAAACAGCAGTGGTATCTCCTCAAAACTCCAACAACGTAGAGACTCAAGCTTGTGGTATAACTTCTGACTAGTGTGCTATTTCTTGCAACTAACTGAGTCTCCACCTCTGGCAATTCTTTCAAAATCTGAATACAAACGTCTATCAGTCCATAAATATTAAGTGCGAGTTCCATTAAATCGAAAAGAAAGGCCACGTGCTCCTGAACAGGTAAATAGGAAGAACCAGAGAGCGCGAAAGTGTTCAGCATTTCTATAACTTGTGTCGCGCACTGCCAAGTCACCACGTGCTGATCAAAGTAGCTAAGACTTTGGAATTTTTGCGTAATAGCTTCGAAATTAAATTCACTACGCGAATGCTTTTTCACTTTGCCTCCTTCCGCTACGTCAATGCTGAACTTCTTTCCAAATAATTTACAGACTTCCTTTGTCATTTTTTTCACTACGTGTCTGGCGTCATCACGGGGACGACCCACGCCGTGTAAAAGAACATGACGTTGGTTACAGTCGTGTTGGCTACAGGTTTCATCCTATAATAAATCAGTTCAGAATTAAAAATGCCACTTTGAATTTTGTATGTAAAATATTTTAGTGAAAGTTTAATTAATTTTACCTGTGGAAGAGGGAAGTGAGTAGTGTAAAGTTTATGTCTGCTGGGGCTAGAGGGAATTTTCGAATCAAGTCCCTCCTGCCCATGCCCCCCTAAAGCATCTTCCTTAGGACTATCAGGGGCGTCCATACTATTTTGTTGGTCTTCCTTAATATGCTGTAAAAGTTTGTCAAGATCGTCATCGATTTTGCTGTCGTCGTAGTCCATAGTTCTACCATGATCAGGCACTTCTAGTTTAGTTGGTTTTAATTCTAATCCTGGAAATAGACTATCCTCGTCCATTGGTTCTCTATTATTTGGAGTATTGGGTTTACTAGCTGCTGGTCCTTGTATTAAATCTCCTCTCGAAATTAGGGTACACATATAAGCATCATGCGAAAAGACATCATGCCTTATCAACTCCGAGAACAAATGTACCAGGTTCGTAAATTGAGCCTTGGACTGCGGAGAACTTTTATCCAAAACTGGAGCATCGACATCCAGGAACTTCATAAGTAGGGGTTGAAAAATGGGGAGAGAAGGCGGAGTTCCATTGCTGCAGACACTGTCCTTATCATCGTTGTCATTATTTTCTCCAGAAGCTTCACTTTGTCGTTTTTCTAATAACTTTGCAACTGCCATGGCTCTATGCTCGCCCCACCGCTCTGCACTCACAGCCCATTCACAAAGGATCTCTATTATTGCTGAGTCTTGCTGGGGGTTGTATTCAGTCTTCACATCTCGTTCATTTGTAGCTTCCTTTTGGGTAGGAGTGAATATTTTCATATAGAGCGTATCCAGGGAGTTACTTTGGTCCATCCGGTCGAAACTGTGACGATCGAGAGCATCCAGGGCAGCGAGGACTTTTGTCGTGGTCATCCCGGCACTGCTCTGTTGCCATTTATCACAAGACCAGCGACTTTCAGCCGCTTGGGAACGAGCTCGAATGTTTTCTTGTGCAATTTTTAATTGCCTCATGGTAGGGTCAGTGGAACTAGCTGGTGGACATGGTAGATCTGCTGGGAGACAAGGGAGATGATCAAGGGGCGATCCATTTAAAACAGAAGGTGATTTCCCCTCTCCAACGCTATTCCACACCAGAGCGGTTGGACACTCTAATGTGATAGTCTGAAAAATAGATTAAAAATATTAAACAAAAGAAACTCTTCAGACAAAATATGGAGAAAAGCAAAACAATTTTCGGACGTTTTGAGAGCTCCCTGTTCTCCTTCTCCGGAGCTTTATTGTAAGAATAGAAATATAAAACGAAGAATTTTCTAATTTTGAAACGTCGTTATTGAAAATAATAATATACATTTGAAATTTTGGGATCAAAAATAAAAAGATTAGAGATTAAGTGATAAATTAAATTATAAATACATTAAGTATCGTCGCCAAATTAATGTAAAAGTTTGTATTTTTTGAGATATTCTCTCGATAATTTAAACCTAAGGCAGAAAGAAAATATCAGTTTAAGAGATAAGCTGTCATTTTTATAGCAGGGATACCATTAATAAGTAAATTATGTTTATCAGCTTTTTTTAATAATATAAAATAACTTTGAGGATTTTTTAGTAAGACAACTGAGACTTAATAAGTTTTACCGAAATTTATATATTGTTCTAATTTTGTTGTTACTCTATAAACAGTCTATTATCTTTCATAAAAAGGCGTTTTATACTTTTGAAGATCTTACCATTATTTAGTGAAGAAATTATTTTATTTTTATCAGTATCAGGGAATGAGATAATTGTTAGAAAACAAAATATCCATTAAAATAACAGAGTTATTCGAATTATATAAAGTAAAATATCGTGTTTACCTGGATTATTGCTGATAGTTGATAAATAATATCCCTGTGATGTGGGCAGGAGAGATAATCTTTAAACGCAGCTTTCAAAGGATTAATTACAGCTGGCGGCGGTGGATTCTCTTTTCCATTAATTTCAGGTTTAGAGGGGGGTATAATTAAAGGACTTTGAGGATTAAAACTTGTGTCCACGTTACTGCACATATGGGCTATTTTCTTGCAGCACAAATAAGCCATTCTTCTTGACAGCAATTCCAATTGAACAAATTCATCCAGATATTGAAGAGCAAGAGGTAACAGGAGTTTTAATATTCCATCGTCAGAAGGAGCAGATTTCATTTTATCTAACAATTCAAGTATCCACTGTAGGAGTTCTTGCCTGTCGAGAAGTCCCTCCTCGAACATGTATCTTGCTAGCAGTGTGCAGTAATGCCACTGCTTTTGAGCTAATTTATGTTCTTCACTCATAACTGTCCCTGTGGTTGGTTGGGAATTGGAATTCGGAGTTGAAGGTTGATTATTTACTGTTCCATTCGCTGTATTTGCAGAAGTGCTCGAACTGTTTGGCGTGTTATTGCTACAAGAACCATTTGGGGTTCCATTGCTATTTGGAGTGCTTGGAGTCGGGGTTCCCAGGTGGTACCATTCTTGGAGTTTAGATAGTTGGTCTTTTAAAAATTTTATTAGAGTGCCAGTCCATTCTGAAAACAATGAACAATGTGCAAAAATTATAGAAGCAGTAAATCATTATAATAAGATTTTTATGATTAAATTATTAAAGAAAGGTAAAAGTGAAAAATAAAGGATGCTGTTAGTTATTATTGTAAGTTTTTTATCGAGTGAGAATGAAGTAAACAACTTCTACCTGTGGTAGGATCGGGCAACTGTCTCTTTTTAATCTTTGCTTCCGACACAGCAACGGTATAAGCAGAGCTGAGCTTGATAAACCAAGCAGCTCTAAGTAGAGGTACTTGGTATTCACAAAGCATCATAAATATTTCCTCCTTCTTATTAAAATTAGGAGCTTTCTTGGCGAGTGTCACGAGTGGCTTAGAGCCAGAGAGATCTTTAAACCAAGCCTCAATCCCATTTTTGGTTCTCGCAGTCACAGGCCAGAAATTATCCTTGGGATTAATCTGCTGTTTTTTCCTGCCAGTGTCAGGCATAGTCGCCAGTTCTTCCTTCCTTGCAAGGATGCCATTGAAATAAGCACCAACCTTTGCAGCAGTGACACTACAATGTCTTGCAGTTCCGAATTCGTCGGACAGTTGAGGCATAGTGGCGAATCCATGCTTGACGTTAACCGACGTCAACTCGTCCTCCTTTTGTCTCGGTTCCTGGGGATAAACATCAGGCGGCCCCAATCGTGGTCTTTTTAAGGGCCGCTTTTCATACAAAATGCCCATCATCGTAACGTGTTGAATCAGGACAGAATCGCGATCTTAATAAACACTTTATGACGAATCCCGATCACCATATTTTTCCACTATCAATTTTCTAAGATCCGCGTGGTTTTGTCTAAACACGCCACTTTTGCCAAATAAATATGACACTCCACTGGATGAATATTCGGATCATTTTGGAAGAGTGAGCGACATATCGATGCGACGTATAACCTCAACGAATTGACGTCACCTTGTATTTTACGTTATTAGCACTCGCCGAATGCTATAATTCACTCACTAAACAGAACTGTGGGCAGTGTAACTATTTTCCTATCTAAGAGAGCTTCTTCTCGGCTCGGAAGCTACAAAATGTGACATAAACCCGACGGAATCTTAACACCAAACCACCCTTGACGCCATCTTGGCATTTACGCAAACGGAGTAAGTAACGGAGTTTTGAAAGTAGGTTAAAAAGTTTCATCCCAATGTTTTTGTATTATGTTTCTATTTTGAAATGTAGAAACTGATTTCACACAACAAATTAAAAAAGAAGACAAACCTTCTCCATGGTATAAACAAATAAAATTATTATTTATGTTTGAAGTGAAAGTAAACAATGAATTAACAGTACGCTTGCGCTAATGGCTTGATATTATTGGCTATTATCATAGCGCGAAATTCAAATTTAAAATATGAGCAGGTGCTCAAAAACAAATTTTTATACAATTAAAAAGTTAAAAACTGTTTGAATATTGGAAAGTATCATTATTAATTTATGAATTCAACAACTAACTTCAAATCTTTATTAAATAGGTTAATCTCAATCAGGCGCATGCGCAATAAGAAATCTGTTATCTGTCACTTTATACGTACAACATAAACGTAAGAATTTATCCAATCGGGTTCGTTGAACTGACAATCAGCTGATAAATTATCGTCTTTTCGATTCTTATTGGAGACATTTTTCACACTACCTACCGACTTATTCCCTTATGCCAAGAACGAATTGCTTGATTTCTTACACGTGTTTTGGTTGTGTAATTTTGGAAATCTGTAAAAAGTGAAATTTTGAATGGTTCATCATAAATAGTGAACAAAATCAAATGGTGTTACTCTTAATTGGACTGACTTTTTAGTTGAAATTTAACCTTCTATGGCAACCAGAGCCTTGTTGCGTTTCAATGATGCAACAAACAAATGGTATCGTTTTCGTATTTAGAGGTTATACTGAACATCATATATACTATTTTCTTTGAGTTATAATTTACTGTTTCCTTGCAGTTTTTTTAAAAATGTGCAGTATAACAGGATTAGTCTCCAGGTTTCGAATTTATTCAGACCCGTCAGAGGTTTTAGAAGACTTAGGGATGTGGAAGGAAATAAAGCACCTGTAATTTACGCAAATGAAACTGGACCGATGCATCTCAGGTTTTGGAAAATGCTAGGAATTACCGTAGCGGTATTTCAATTCTCTTCTTTAGCTATAATTTAGAAACACCTTTTAAACTAAGTCAATTTTGATTCATTTTTTAATTGTGTATTTCAGTTTAGTGGAGCTTCCGTAATCGGCGCAACAATTTGGGAGTATGAAAGAATACGAAATAGGACATACAATTTATTACATAAATTTCAAAAGCATTTTGTTCGAGTATGTATCTACGATTTCTTTCAGTTTGTGTAACTCAAGAAGTTTTTACAATTTCTTATGAATATTTTTTTATTTAGAAAAAAGGTTTCAGAGCCGAGGCAGAAGCTTGGTGGAGAGGCCTGACTCCCGGGGAAAGAACATTTGCACCCATATTTTTTCTAAATGTCCTTGTTTTTATTGGATGGAGAATACCAGCTTTCAGTAACGTCATGAATCGGTATTTCACGTCTAATCCATGTTCTAGTAAGTCTCTTAACAATAGTATAGTGAAATTTATTTTGATTTATTGTTTGTATTTGAACGAAAGAAAAGTAGGCAAATGTTTCGACCACAAATGAAGACACATAATTACCGTATAATCAGATTTCTTATTTGATCGAAGGTGTTGTGGGACTTCCAATGATATTATCGACTTTTTCACATCATTCTTTTTGGCATCTTGCTGCAAATATGTATGTGTTGCACAATTTCTGCATCCCGACGGTTCAGAATCTCGGTCCCGAGCAATTCGTAGCAATGTACCTGATCAGTGGCATCCTAGGAAGTTTTGTCAGTCACGTATACAAAGTATTTACCAAGCAACAAGGAAGTAGTTTGGGCGCTGTAAGTATTTAATGCATTTAATGTGAGTATTCATTTAACATGGAAAATAAAAAAAGTTAGGAAAATTATTTTTTATGTCTTAGATCAGTAAATTAGTGAATGAAAAGGTGCATGGATAAACAATAAGTCCGTTGTTTTGATTGTTCTCGAGGTTTCGAGAACTCTTTAGTTTTCTCTTCCAAAGCTCGCATTAATATAAAAAGTCATATTAAATATTCAATTTATATAGTTGTATGAATATATAAAAAAATAAAATACAAAGATATTAAGATAAGAATAAAATACAAATTCTAACAAATTAAAAAGTTAATACTAATTATTTTCATGATAATTAATAATCTCGAAACCACTAAACAACAGATTTATTATTTACCCAAAATATTCCTCTTTTATACCCACGAAAATAGAATATTTTTCCACAGTCTGGTGCCATTATGGGTGTTCTTGGTTTCACTTGTACAGAATTTCCTGCTTCACAACTTTATATTATCTTCTTACCAATGTTCAAGTTCTCAGCATCTCAGGTACCTTCCTGCCTTTCAAATTTAATTATTAATTAATTTTACTTCTGCAGATAGAGATATATTATTAAATAATTAAATTTATTTTAGACACTACAGGCCATAATTGCTTTGGATTTAACAGGTGCTATTTTGCGTTGGAAATTTTTTGATCACGCAGCGCATCTCGGAGGTGCTTTTGCGGGAATGTAAGAATAAGAGAATTGTATTTTATTCAAATATTTAAAGTATTTGCGGATAATCAAAGCTGAATATTGCAGATTCTGGGAAAAGTGGGGTAGAGACAACATCTGGCAAAAGCGCGAACCTCTGGTAATGTTTTGGCACAAACTTCGAGAACCTAAACAATCAACCTGAAAATCCATCTTCATCCTTTCATGGAAATTCAATACGTAAGTCTGTATAATATTGAAAGAACTGTTCAGATTGTAGCCTCAGAGAAAGTGAATTTAAAAATTGTATTTTTAGTTTTGACTGTTTTTGGCACACTGAGCGTCTATTTAAAGTATAAAAAAAGATCTATAACTATTTCAACAGTATTTTGAAATAAATCGGTATTTATTTTATACAAAAACATCTAATAAGGTTCGAAAGCTGGAGCATTGTATAAAATGCTTAGAATACTTTGGGTATGCTACAAATGTATTATTTTATGATAGGTAAAAGTGTAATCAAGTAATTTGATTATGTATTTACTGAGCGTTGTAGAATTACATTAAAAGTTGGAGAAAATTATTTGTAAATAACGCGGTAGAGGCCATAGCAGGATAAGTATTGTTGTGCTGCCCGTCTCGGATTTGGTTCATATTGTAGCGGTTACTTGGATACTGTGGAAATAGTTTCAACCTGTACGTCTCAACTTCAAAAAAGCTTTTTTCTAGATGTTATAAAAAATTCCAAAAAATGAAAAATCATATTTTTTCAAAAAAAGTTGAGCCTATTTTGATTGTGGGGTCTATTAAGGCACTTTCAGACAAAAATGAGAATGAATTCGGTCCACCAAAGAAGAATTAAATAAGGAATTATTATCTCACGTTTTTTTTTCGAGTAAAGCAACTATTTTTTCTGGATATTAGATACTATAAATCAACGAACAAATAAATCTATTTTTTTCATAAGCTACTAAAGATAATCTGATGTACTTTTTGTCATCAGTAGGTCTTGTCAAGCTCTAAAAATGCAGCATGCAAATAACCCAGGTCTCAATTGAATAAAGTATTATTGAAGATCAATTTTTTCAATAACCAGTTAATAATTATTTTAATTATGAGTTGCTCTTTTGATTGCAACGGAAAGAATATATTTTACTATTTAGAACCTGAAAAAAAATTTTGAGCAATACAATTTTTTTTAATATCATCTTGGTAGACGAAATTTATTCCTAATTTTCTTTTCTTTCTTAAAATGGCTTAATAAACCCTATAACATTTTTTTTCATAAAAATCGGCTGAACTATTTTTTTTTCTAATTTCATTTTACGAAATTTGTTTATAACTTCCAGAAAGAAGCACCCAGAAAACAGTTTCTTTGAATCAAAGAAACATTTCTTTAATATACAAAAATATCAAATTAATATCAAAAAAAATTTTTTTAATGTAAACAAATCTATTTCTTTGATTCAAAGAAACTGTTTTCTCAGTGAGCCTATTCAAAGTTAAGAATTACAAGTTAAAAGTCTTCCACTAGTACCAAGTTATCATAATTATATAAACGATATAAACTAAATCCGAGCCAGAGTAGCACAACCATGCTTATCCTTCTACGGTCTTCAAAATTGTTGATGATTTTACATGAGACTGTGAATGCATGGAAAATTGTGTTTCAAATTTAAATTGTTAACTTAAAGATATTTATTCCACATTCAGTGTTTTTTCTTCTATTTTATACCAAATTTGTCACTCAATCCTAATGAAACAGGACTTAAAAAAACAATTGGACCATTTTGGGTGTATTTTAATCTTAAACTCAATTTTGATGCATTTTTTTGATTTGGTATTTTTTTAGTTTTAATGTTCAAAAAATCATTTCCATCGAATTATTCTTCACAAAATTAAGCAGAATTTGAAATATTAAAAGATGTGCTACTTTAATATAACACATTTTTTTTTATAATAACAGAATTTCTATGACGGAGGAAGTGAATCAATAATAAATTATTTCTAATCACACTCTTATATCTATTTATCAATTAATGAAAAAAAAACATTTTTTCTATATTTTCGAACATTTTATACAGCGAGTGTGTGAATTATAAATGCATTTAATTTACGGCATAGGTGAAGGATAAGTCCTTCAAGCTAGTACCTCCACAATCGGATTTCCCCAATTATTTTATATAAGAATTTTGGGCTTTCTTCGGGCTCCATTGCTGATTTTCGGGCTCCAGCCCTTAACATTAAATCGCACCCCTGCATGACCATGCAAAGCCGACTTTGAATGAAAATGATCTCTTTCCGAACTTTATCATCTAAAAGCACTCTGATTTTTGGGCTCTTTGAAAATGTCTATATCGATTTAACGGCTCCAACGATAAAGTTCGCAGAAAAATGATTTTTATTTAAAGTCGTCTTTGCATGGCCATGTAGGGGTGCGATTTGCTATTAAGGGTTAGAGCTCGAAAATCGATAGACATTTTTGAAGAGTCAAAAAATCAGAGAGTGCTTGTAGACAATAAAGTTCGCAAAGAGATCATTTTTATTCAAAATGGTCTCTGCATGGCCATGCAGGGGTGCGGTTTGATGTTAAGGGTTAGAGCCTAAAAATCGATATAGATATTTCCGAAGAGCCCAAAAAAAGCCCAAAATTCTAGTACACTTTAATTTTTTGAGGGCTGATTTTTTAGAAAGAGGGTTGCTTTTTTGGGCATAGGGGTGGTTTTTGGAAATTGGTTTTAGATGATTCGCAGAGCCCAGAAAAAAGCCCAAAAACTCTAGTGCAGTTTATTTTTAATTAATATAAATTTTTGTACAGTGGAGGTCCTGGTTTGATTCAAGCTAGTACACCCACACTAAATTTGATTTTTTGGAAAAAGTATTGGAGCCCGAAAATCGGCAATGGAGCCCAAAACAAGCCCAAAAAATGCCCAAAATTGTGATATATAAAAATTGGGGAATTCCGATTGTGGAGGTGCTAGCTTGAAGGACCTGTGAAGGATAACAGATCTCTATGTCCTTTATCTTTTCTATCCGTGGGACAATGATCAAATCTGTAGCAGTCTATAAATATACAAAATATTTAGTAAAATAAATAAATATCTATTATCGCCTATGATTTTTTGCAATTACAGGAAAATTATTATAGGGAAATCATTATAGGAATCATTGTAGAAATGATTCTTTCGTATGTACATTTTCTTCAAAATATATCTTACATTTATTTTAAATCAATTTCTGCATTTATTCTTTTGTTTGGAATAATTATTCCTGTAATCATTTTCCTATAATCGCAAAAAATGTATAGGAAAGTCATAAGGCTATATTAATGATTTAACAATAAAAACATTTTGTACGGGATAGAAAATTAATAATAATCATGAAAGTGTAAAATACTAATCAATAAATTATTTCCAAAATTAAGAGTGCGAGTTTAAGAGATTGATTATTATTCTTACCTACTTATCTGCCACATTGTAATTTGTTGGTTTCTTCACAGGACATAAAGATTCTCGCTTCTCCTCACTCACATTTACAACCACACTGTAAAGAAGAATACATTAAATGAATATAATTGTAATTATCAAAAATTAAAAACGTGTATAAAATGTTTTTGAAAACATTCTATTTTTTTATTTCCTCATCTGTTAAAATCCAAAAACTTCAAGAGATTTTTAAAAGTTTAAAGAAAAATTATTTAATGACTTTCACATGGATTGAAACGAATTCAAGTTTTTTAAACTACGTCAAGAGGTGTTTTTAATTTGTACAGTTTCCAAATAACTCATTTATGTTTTTAAAATTTTTTAAAGAACCATTCTCTGAATATGAATTTGTAAAAATGTGAGAAAATTTAAATCTGACGCATTTTTAATTATGCAATTATAAAACGACTGTTTTACATGAAAAGTAAAATTACAATATCAATTTTTATTAAATCATTACAAAAAATTAGTAATACGAGTAATAATGTAATTTCTGTTGATTGAATTAGTTAGGAATTTTCCGTTTCAGAAACTTACACATCTTTAACTATCAGTTGAAAATTTCAAAGCTAAAACAACTTTTTAACTTTTTCATTTTCAGCTATTTTTATACCAATGAAAGATCTAAAATACCTATTTTACATTCCTGAATTGATTAAAATCATTTGAAGACATACAGTGACGTATAAGAATAACAAGTGTATAGATAAAGATTATTGAAAGTTAGTACGTAAATTTTTTTTCTTCCTACTCGTATAGTGTTCTGGTACCAACTTAAAAATAGTTTATTTAAATAATTTTATTCTTTGAAGAATGTTATGCAATACTGAGTCTTTATCAAGCTGTCATATCTTCATTCATATTTCATTTTTATTCATCATTTTATTGTTGTTTCGTGGCAAAAATTTTTGATCGGAATACAATCCGAGAGAATCAGAGCTGTTCCGAACTATTTTGAAATCTGTTTCTAAATCAATTCGAATAGCATTTTGAATCTATTTCAATGCAAATTGATAAAAAACAAATCCGACTCAATCCGATTAATTCCGGTTTAATCGGATCGGAACTGACAAGAAAGATACATTAAATAAATATTGATTATAAATAGAGGACGACGAATTCCTGAAATAGGATATATTAAATTTACAAACTTTGAGGTACACGCAGAAAAAAGATACGTGAAATTTATAGGAAGTTTCCTCTTTGGTGGAGGCTCTCGGCCTCATCTCCTCCGGTTTCTTGATTGCTGTCTCCTCTGGACTCTCGGGCGGCTCTCTTGGCCTCTTGCGGAGATCCGGAATAGATTTTGCCGCAATAATGCAAATAAATTCAAATTTTTAAAGAATTTTGAAATCGTTTTGTGGAAAAAGAGACGCATTCGACTGTGCCGGGATTCGAGCCCGGGTCTTTCGATTGCTTTATCGGCCTTAAGGAACACATTCTCATCATGACACTCATGCTTCGCGCTCGATTTTCTGTATACATTTCAGTAACTTTTTAATAAATTACAAGATTAAAATAATTTATTTATTTTCTTCCAAATATCTCAAAAAGGAAAAACAATCGCAGACTTTATTTAAGGAAACGATTCTTGAATTTTAATCGTATTTTTTGGAATTGAAACGAAAAATGTATGTTTTTTCAGAAACTGTGTCAAACAAAATTTGTAGATCTTTTTGAAACGAACAACTTTGTATTCTTACGTTTTTTTCGTATTTCACACATTATTGTTAAAAAATTGAATTTTGGATTTTCAATAGTTTTTTTTTTAAATTAAAAAGAAAAATATGCATCTTATGAAGAAATGTTACTATTCAAATTTGTAGGTCTTTATGTAGAAAATAATATTGTAGCAAAACGTTTTTTCGTATCTCGTATAATTTAACTGGAAAATGGAATTTTGATATTGACTTTTTTCAAGTTTTAATATGCTTAGTGACTTTGAGAAAATGTAATTCACATTTACAATATTATATAAAATTGACTTGAGCCTAGCTTCAGTATTTAATTACAAAAAATTAACTTATATGTATGGGAAGAATATAAGACCGAGCCCTAGGCGCGCGATGATTTTTTTTTTTTAGTTTCTTTCGAGACCATAAGTATATGAATTTATATTTTTTCAGGAAAATTTTATTTATATACACGCAAGAAAATTTAATTTAAGAAATAATTTTCTAATTTCGCTGTATAGAGATATAAACTCTTTTACCTTAACATCATAGCAAAACACAGAAAAAATACAGTAAACATAGAAGATAGAGATGCCCTATTGAAAAATCCCATGTAGGATACCACATAGGATCTCATATAGGATCTTACATAGGATCCTGTGTAAGATCTTATGCAAGATCCTATGTAGGAATTTGGCATAGGAACTCACATACGATCTTACGTAGGATCCTACACAGGATCCTATATAAGATCCTATGTATTTCAAAGTAATAATTTTCAACTTTACATTCTAATTCAAAATTTTCTGGTTAATCTGATCTATCATTTCATTAATGAGTTAATGAGTTAATAATACATTTTAACGATATTTTTTATTATAAAAAGAAAATAATATAGATCAGATTATTCAGAAAATTTTGAAGTAGAATGTAAAGTTGGAAATTATTACTTTAAAATACATAGGATCTTGTAAAGGATCTTATGTAAGATCTTATGTGAGTTTTTATGCCAAATTCCTACATAGGATCTTACATAAGATCTTACATAGGATCCTATGTATTTTAAAGTAATAATTTTAAACTCTACATTCTAATTCAAAATTTTCTGAATAATCTGATCTATCAAGATACTATAGCAGCAGAATTTCATTAATGAGTTATTAAATATATTTTAACGATATCTTTTATTATAATAAGAAAATAATATAGATCAGATTATTCAGAAAATTTTGAATTAGAATGTAAAGTTGAAAATTACTACTTTAAAATACATAGGATCTTATAAAGGATCTTATGTAAGATCTTATGTGAGTTCCCATGCCAAATTCCTACATAGGATTTTTCAATAGGGTGGCGACATTTTGTTTACACGAAAAATACTTTATAAATGAAGTATCATCGTGATTTTTTTCTTTATATACTCGTGCTTAGTTACGTGTGTACAATAATTGCGAGATATATGTATTACACTATCACGCGCCACTTATTTTAATCTCTTAAAAAAAGTTGTTTTATAGTTATAAACATTTATGACTAAACAGATCTACCTTAATGCATTTTATTTTATTACACAAATTTTCAACTCCTTATCTCAAAAGTTTAATTTACTATTCCTAACCCCCAAATGTCGATCGACGTTCAATCTAATTACCAGGCTGGTCCGGCTGGTCTGGTGCATCGACCATGTATGTGTATGTGTTAGTAGAGTATTTTATCATCCGGCTAGTGAACTTAAAAGACAGATGGCGCTCTGATCAGGTGGTCTGACTTTCCCATTCAAATGCATTGCAAAAATGATGAAAATCAATTAAAAATAATTATTTCGTTCAGTAATAAAAAGTTAACAGTTATATAAATACGAGAATAAAGTTCATACTGATTATTAATTTCAAAAAAATAAAGAAAATAAGTAATGTATAATTGTAAAGTTGATTTTAAGCGAATATTTTTCAAATCTTATGTTGTAGCCATTGAACTTCCACATTTTGAAAAGTATCAACAAATTGTTGTCATTAAATACTGCTTTATACCTTTAATATTAAATTTATTAAAACTATTACCAAAATATTTAAATACGTTAAACAAAATAATGATGGAAATAAATATAATACTGCGCGTCCTATTCTGATTTGTTTTAATATGCCTGCTTCCTCAGAAATTATTCGGGACAGTTTATTTAAATGATACGCTTTGTATATTTTAAGAAAAAAAATTGTTTTTGAAAATAATATGTATAATTTTTGATAATTGGGGTGGGTTCGAATGATAAACGAAGTTTTAACAATTAATTATTTTTTAATGCGAAAATATATTTCATTATAAATAAAATTTACAAAATTAAATCAAAAATTATAATTTGATTTTGATTGCTGTATCAAGTACTACACAATCGTGACATTTTTTTCCTTGCAGCATTTAATTTTTCTTCATCACGAATTTGTAGCATTTCGTTCTTCGCTAGTTCCCGCATTCTCAAAGTTAGGTACTCGTGAATTATTATAGCAATTAATTCTCTAGTGTGTTCCTCACAGGGGAATGAAAAAATGTTATTCGCTGTTACATCATTCAAGACTAATTGGTAAACATTGCGGAATTTGCAGTTTTCAGCGAAAGACCGTTCAATAATCTTAAGTAGATTTCAAATTAATTAGTTGAGTTTGAGTGTAGCTCAGTGGTTAGAGCAGTCGACCGGCAATCGAAAGACCTGGGCTCGAATCCCAGCGCAGTCGAAAGCATCATTTTTCCCACAGAAGGATTTTCAAATTCTTTAAATATTGAATCTTAAGAAGGTTGAACAATCGAGTGCTTGGATGTATGAGACCTTCCTCACTAGCTAATATAGTCACTGGTTGTTTAGCCATTAATTGTTCACCTGACTCATTAACAGAGGAAAGAAAAGCAACTCGACAAACTGTACACTTGATATAACTATTCAACCGTTGACATAAAAGCCCAGTGCTGTAATAGATTATACAATCTACAACTTCTGGAAGGGTATAGTCATGATCAAGAGCGTTCATAAAATTAGAGAAATCATCCTCTTCTCTAATGACGATGTTCAGCTTTTCTTTAATTTCATTTAACGCTTCTGACTTTTTGTCTTTAGCCGTTCCATAAATTTCTTTGATTCTAGCAACAGACATTAAGGGAGAAGATTCCATTTTAGTGGAGATCGAACAATTCCCTAATTTTGGAGGCTTCAAAATACTAAACATATTCAAAATTTTATAAATTTGTAGAAACGTTGGAGTTGATGGATGGTCATTGGCTCCTCCAGCTTGTCTCACTGATCCGAAGAATCGCTAAGGTAGAAGGAATGATTTTAGGAAGGAAATTAATCAGGATTCAAATTGTACACATTATGAGAATAGTTTTTCGTGAGGAAGGTTTTTCAAAAATTCATGTTCTGTCCCATATACATTAAATAAATGTGAATTAAGTGAAAAAAGTTGATCTAAAACTTATGCAAAAACCTAAACCTCGTGAAAAACGTTTTAACATCTGATAAATTACATATTCAAATTCAATAGGCTTAGGAAATGCTTTTACGTAAATTCAATCTTATATAAATTTATTTGAAGAAACATATACTAATCTCTGGCAAGAACTAGCTATCTTTTAAATTAAAATGAGAATTTAGTAAATCTAAATGAGTCAAAATATACATAATTTTTATACCTTATTCAAAAATTATCAGGAATTATATTAAACGTATTGCTTTTCAAGATCAAAAATTTCCTTTGCAGAAGAATATTCAAATAGGTAATTTATTTTCTGAGAAGTTTTGAGGAAGATAGGAATTAACGAGGGGAAAATAAATGAAAGAATAAAGGTTTTGTATGAAATTATGAAAAGAAATGAAAATCCTTTTCCTAACTTCACGTTAGGAATAAAAAGCATCATGAATGTATCATATATGAATCATACATGTGCAATCTCATTGGTTGTGCCTATAAAAAAAATATTGAAAATATGAGTACCAATTACATGTTTTACAAAATCGAATAAGAATTCAAAATAAACATAAAGTTACCTCCAACGGATCCTGATTGATCTTTCCAGTAAGCACGTACTCACAATCGTGTTCTGTTATTAAATAATGAGTCAAGTCAATTGTTGAACGCAAAGTTACTCTTAAACCTTCAGCAGTGTTATCTGTCAAAAAGTTATTCTTTGTTAGGATTCCATCCTGAACTCTTTGTTCCCAGTCATTAAGCCATTGCAAAGACTCTTCAATTATTTTTAAGAGAAATTTTAATTTAAAATATCATTAGCGAAGTGTTTTAAAAAT
The DNA here is from genome assembly GCA_030998225.1 of Diplolepis rosae. Classification (NCBI taxonomy): domain Eukaryota; kingdom Metazoa; phylum Arthropoda; class Insecta; order Hymenoptera; family Diplolepididae; genus Diplolepis; species Diplolepis rosae. Next base: position 4,763,335 of record JAPYXD010000695.1, read on the forward strand.
ATTATAGAAAGAAAAGTATGTATGAAAAGTAAGCTTCAAATTTGTACTTGACAGAGAAAGACCTTCTAACGGTTTCAGGTTGTTCAAAACGTCAAATAAATTGTTGAATTTTTCACAGAACTCGGCAGTGGCTTCGCAACCTTGCAATCGTTTATCATACGCCTGATAGTATCTCAGAGCTCTCGCCATAGATTTACTTAGAATCTGAAAGGAAAACCTTTTTATCGAAAAAAATTGCATTTTAAATAAGTAAAAAATGTTAAAGTACCTGAATGGCATGAAATAATCTCATTTTCAAAAAATAATTTAATACTAAATGATTCCTAGTTAGTTTTGGGCACAATCTTTTCTTCTCTGGTTTAGGCCTGTCCAATTCATGAACGATATAAAAGTAGTTCCAATCAATGAATTCCTCATCAGGATGCACCTTTAATTACATATTTAGAAGATTAGCTAAAAAATAAGATGAAAAAAAAAATGTTTACCTTCAATTTGGCGTTTGAACTCTCCATACGATTTCGAACATTTTTTATCAGATGGCAAATATCAGAAAAAGCGAAAACTTTTCGTTTCTCATTCAGCGGATGCGCAAACCAATTGTTTAAATTGTCTTTTTTCCCAGAAATTCCCAATTCGCTCCAGAATTTGCGGTTTGTAGTTGCACCATCACATACGAAACCGTGGATGAGAGCTCCTACTCTTTCAAGCATGACTATGGCCTGAACTACTAATGTTGCTAAAACAACTCCTGTTGTCGGACCTTTACTGGTAAATACAGCAATTGGCTGTGAGTAGAAGTCATACAAGGGCTGATACATCAAAACAAGTCCATGATCAGCTTTGTCTTCAATATCAGTGGAAGTTCCCTCATTTGTACCAAAATCAGTTAATTCTTTATAAGACATCGTTTTTTGGTCTAATGCGATGTTCTGTCTTGTTTGAATTTCATCTAAAAGCAAAACTCCATGTCTTTGTAATGGCGACTTTTTGGAAAAGTGTTCCTTTAAAACTTCCATTAACTTGTCGTCAAAACCACATGGAGTATCAATCATGGATAAGTACCTAAATAATGGAGTAGAATTTGTTTTTTTAAATAACGTATATATGTTTAAACATTTAATAAAAATCTTAAGGTACTTTTTTGCGGAGCAAAAATTTGGAGTTCAAAAAATGATTTCGGAACAATTACAACTCCTACTGACTTCCTTTCTTGCTTCAAAATTTTTATATACTCCAAGTTAATTCTCGGATTTAAAAAAATGAAGAAAAGAAGTTTATATAATCTGGACGCAATTCATTGCCTTTTTTCTTAATTTTTTAGTTCGGAAAATTAACTTTGGGTGCTTGGAGTATAATAAAATTTTGTGGCAAGAAACTACCTCGATAGCAGTTGTAATTGTTTAGAAATCAATTATTGAATTCCGAAATTTTTCTCCGTGAAAATCCCTTAATATTATATTGTAATTATCGATATACTTACTTTCGAATAGTCCTAGTGCATGGTAGAACTAAAAAATTGTTGTCATGTAAAAAATTGTAGGTTGTTGGCGACTTCATATGTAACAGTAGGCATAACATTATCCACTCATCTGGGTACTTTCGACTCTTTACACTCTTATTTTTTGATGCTTTCAAAATTTCATTAATTGCTAGGCGCTCATTACCAGTTAAGTTTTCTTTGTCCAAAAGTTTTTGTACTGATAAGCTACACAGTTGAGACATTCTTGCCTGACATTTTTCAAGAACTTTTTTAAAAATAGTTATACGAGCAGAAACTCTTTTTTGATTGTTTTTACTTCTACGAATCTGTTCCCTTAACAACTGGACTTTCTTCGTGTTTTGCTCATTCAAGTTTGATTCTTTTTGCAGTTATCAAACTCTCATTGACATTTAATTTACGTCTTTTCCTAGAGATAGTTTCCGCTGCACGATGACAATCTTTGCAAATTCCTTTAGAAGCAACGTCCGCACATAAAATATAAGTACAGTTATTGTGTCTTAGAAAACCCTCTTTGTCTCGATGAGTTCTGGAATTTTGAAAGGACTCAATTACTCCTGGATTGGCACAGCCCCTACATAACGCAAATTTATCAACTGCTTCTATTACTTCCTCTATACTGTTCTTTGTTGTTACATTTTTCTCGATTCCCATTTTTTTTACATTAATAGGTTTCCCAAATATGGCAATCCATACTTCCATGTTCTCCTTTATTACTACCTGCTTCGCTGAAACTGGTTCAATAATACCGTTTACTAATTTCCCTGTGCACTGGGAAAACTGAATCATCTTATAATTACCAAAATTTATACTGTGCCTTGCCCACGAAATGGGAAACTGAATACTTTTTTCGTCATTGAAAATGGTTTCAAATGTAATATTTTGCAGATGTTCAGAATCCATAAAAGCGGGAACATCAGGAATTCCATTCGTAAATCTTTCGTTAGCTTTAGTTTGAGTCCCTTTCCCTTCAGTTTCTTTTCCGTTTTCAGTGCCTTCGATACATCCAACAGTATTAATTGAATCTGCTTCAAAATTATTATCTTTGTCAGACTTTTCATCTCTAGGCTTTTCAAGCAGATTATTAGTTTTTTTTGGAGATTTACGCTTTTTGACAAGAGATTTTGATAAATGTTTTGGACAATTTGGGAATACTTGAGGGAGAGCTCCTTTTCTTAAACGAGGGACTTTGTATTTAGTCTGAAAACGATTTAAAATGTTTAAAATACCAATAATATAATACAAATGAAGCCTATGCAGTTCCAGCAAATTGTTCATATATTTTAGTCTGAGAAAGTTTAAATATTAATTTCGTTTTCAATTTGTTTTTTCATTTGATTCGAAAAGTATTAATGTAAATTATTAAAAAGGCCACTAAGAATATTGAGTAAATATATTAAATTAATATTAATATTATATTAATATTAATTAATATCAAGTAAATTATCATTCACGAAAATTAGACCTCAGGCATAAATAGATAATTTTACTTTCAAGAATAGCAATATTATTATTGAAGGGCTATTTTGGAAGAGAAAAGATTAATTTCTATGAAAAAATTGGAAATACAGAAAAATAATTTTATTAATCAATTTTATTTTTCACCCAATTTTTTTTCTTATCGCTTTTAGCCAAATTTTAAAAAATTACGCGATTTTAATAAATTACAAATCACTGTTTCGAGAAAAAGATTCCCTACAGCTTAACCATTTCCAATTTTCGAAAATGATTAAATTATTATCAAATTCAGCAATTTGTTTATAAAAATTTCGTTTTAGAAAATGTTTTTTTAATGTTTTCAGCCATTAAAGAATTTATATTTAAAAATCAGAAACGGTGAAGTTGTGGGAAATCTTTTCTCTGAAAAAATGATTCATGATTTATTAGAATCGCATAATTTTTTTAAAATTTGACGAAAAGCGATAAGAAAAAAAAATTGGGTAAAAAATAAAATTGATTAATAAAATTATTTTTCTGTGTTTCATATTTTTTTCATGTAAAATAATCTTTTCTCTTTCAAAATAGCCCTTCAATAATAACATTGCTATTCTACAAAGCAAAATTATCTATTTTTTCCTGAGGTCTAATTTTCGTAAAAAATTTTCAAGTAAAAATACATAATTTCGATATCAAGAATAGTAATATTATTATTCGGGATCATTTGAAAGAAAAAAGATTATTTTCCAAGAAAAAAATTTGAAACATAGATGAATAATTAATAAATTTTATTTTTACCTCAACTTTTTTTCTTATTGCTTTATACCAAATTTAAAAAAATGTTAAGATTCTAATAAATCACGGATCATTTTTTCGGGAAAAAGATTCTCTACAACTCAAGCGTTTCCAATTTTCTAGAATGAATAAATTATTACCAAATCAGCAATTTGTTTATAAGAACTTTGTTTTGGACAATTGATTTTTAATGGTTTCAGCTATTAAAAAATTTATTTCCGAAAATTGGGAACGGTAAACTTGTGAAGATTCTTTTTCCTAAAAAAATTATTCGTGATTTATTAGAATTGCATCATTTTTTAAAAATTGATATGAAACGATAAGGAAAAAAGTCCAGGTAAAACAAAAATTTGTAAAATGAATTATTTTTTTGCATTTCAAATTTTTTCATGGAAAATAATCCTTTCTCTTTAGAATTAATCTTTTAATAATAATATTGCTATTCTTGAAAGCAAAATTATCTATTTTTGCCTGAGGTTTAATTTACGTGGACAAACTACCTTAAATAAACAATCATTACAATATCACATTTTTTTTAGTAACTATACATAGAACACAGCATAAAGTATATTAAACTTTACCGATGACATGACAGTTCCATCCGGTCCTTTAACTTCAGCCATCCAAATGATGTCCTCTGGAAAAAAGTGCTTCTCGCAAACTACGTGTCCATATTTTAATTTGATGTCATCCCGTAAAATAGCCTTTTGCCACCGTTCAATTTCTTTAGGATCTTTAGGTACGAGAAAAACATGTAATTTTTCGGAATTATTGTCGTATCCTGAATTACAGCCAGGAGCAGTACATTTACGTCCCATGATTTTTGGATTCACACTTAGATCACTGCACAAAATCTTTCACATATGTTTTAAAAATCACTATTGCCTGCACTTTACACAAAATTAATAAAAGAATTTTCCGAAAACACAAAATTCTCCGTTAATTCTGCTGCACGTCCAAACATAACAATTGAAAAGTCAGACCTGTAGGGTTCTGCTTTATCACCCCACCACTCTGCGGAGCGGGGGTTCGCGCAATAGTAGCAGCGAGTAGCCCGTCTAGGTATTGACTCCGCGCTTCGATACAACGCAAGTTAGTCAGTACTGTCAGTAACGGTCTGTGATAGGCGTAACATCCTACTCCGGAAACTGAGTACGAGCAATGTACTCATTTAAATAAAGTTATACTTTTATATGTCACATATGGAGTCTATTGATTTTTTATCATCCATGATAGCCTGATGTGTGAGTGTTGTAGATCACTCAATATTTTGGAGTCACTATCCATCTATCCAAAACTACCTACAGACCATGTGGCGATGGCCGATTTTGTCACAAGAGTGCGCTTTAAAATTAGCGGTAATATTTGAATTAAGACATTTTAATTGACATTGAAGACTTCCTTTACTAAGTAAAGGAAAGAAAAGTATAAAACAAAAGATTTAAATTAAAATAATTTAAGAAATATAGAATAGAGATAATCGAGATTGGCAAAACTAGAGACTAAGGAGCAATTCGACATGAAATAATATTATTCTATAATATGAATTTGAAGAATGGAGAATGAGAGTGATGAAATTTGATGGAATATAACGAACTTTGTTTAATAATTTGCAATATTTATAAATTGCTAGCGTAAGGCTTACTTTTACGTCTTGATAGAATTTATAGTTGATTTTTCATAGAAATAAGGTTTAATATTAGTTATCAGAATAGTTCAATTTTGTTTAGTTTAAAACAGACCGAGGCGACGGATTGTCGCGGTAGAAAACAGATAAGTAGTTGATAAAGACTTTTAAGATGTCAAGAGAGATTTTCTTTCACACGTCGTTAAATTTAACGATCTAAATTTCTAACGAATTTTGTGTTTAGGAAACGTGACTTTAAGCTCATATGAAATCCCTCACACGTGCATTCAAAGAATTAGAAGTAGAGATTATGATTCAGAGAAAATGTTAAAAAGAAGGGATAAAAAATGCGTTTGATTGGCTTATAATATTCTAATTAATTAGTGGGGAAACGCAATAAGTGTGCGCAAGGGATTTTCGTCAGCGAAGCGCGAGAGGCTGCATCGACGAAGGACCAGAAATAATCTGACGTTTTTCGATCGGTAGATCCGCACTGGATCAGATTATTTTGTCGGTCTCTCTTTTCTTTTCAATTATTATTGTTTGGACTTAGAGTTTTTTGTAAAGTTTTTTATCTTTTCTAACATATTTTTTATTCATAATAAAAGCTTCATTAGTGTAATCTTATAAATTACGTATTATTATTATTACCTTTTACGGATAATAAATTTCATTTTAAATTAACTAAAATAAGTTTATCCGTTTTAGATAACTCGGGCAAGGTGAGTTTCCACTCTTTAAAAGTGGTGAACCCATACTCAGGATAAAACAATTTAAATATTATTCAAAGTTAAATTTAAAAATTACCGACGTTTAGCGCCAAAACGGCTCGGCGCGTCACATAATTGGTGTCAGAAGTGGGATATACTACAAAACTTGCCGCGAGTGACTTTGTGATTTAAAACCGAACATTGAGACTGTGAAAATAAAATAAAATAAAATTTCCATATACATATATATTCATATATTTAATAAAAGTTGAACTGGAGGACTACGATTTTGGGAGAATTCGACGAGCATCAAGGACCGGGATCTGGATCATTGAAGAGGATGGCCTTTTTTCTCTGAGTACTAACCTTAGTAATTTGGTGGATTGAGTAGCTGAGTGAAAGGGGGTGGAAAGGAGATTGAGGCTGAAGAAGGACGACGGACGAGGAGACTTGGAATCATCAGGGGAGGTCGCAGCTATCTCTAGGTTTTTGCGGGTTTCCTGGAGATCTAAGCGGCAAAAGGTCGAAGCTGTGAAGCAACTCGGGTCCCGCCACCTCAAGGTCAAAAAGGGGTGTCACCCGCTGTTGTCAGACCCAACGAGGGATTGCTGGAGAGAAAAAAAAAAAAATCATCTAGGTCTTCCTGGATTTTTTGGAGAACTTCTGTGGATTTTTTGGAGATAAGGATTAGGACTTCAAACCGAAAAGGCTGACTTGCAAGTGAAAAGTGAAAACAAAGTGTGTCAAGTGACAGTGATTCAAAGTGAAAGTGTATGCAAGTCAGGCATCATCGAGAACATCTCAATGTAAGTCGTTTTGCTCTTTTAATTAGTCAGGATTGCCAATCTCTGAAATAAAATAAAATTTAAAAAAAAAAAAATATTTTAGAAAACATTTTGAATTTGACTTGATTTTCTTAAATTTTATAAAATGGGGAAAACTACAAAATCTACTAGAGGAAAAGTGTCAAGAGGGGGAAAAACTTCAGGTAGAGGCCGTGATACAACCATGAGTCGATCTGTTGGGAGCGAGGCCTTAGCAGAATTAAATGAGGCTAGAAATAATGAAATCGTTCGTCCAGTTTTGAATTTGCGAAGCAGGGTTGTAGAAGCAGGCGCAGAGTTAAATATGCCGAATAATAGTGGACGGTCTGTTTTTGAACAAGCGAGCGGCTCTAGTAGTAATTCCGAGTTACAATTAGCTGAAAGTCGTGAAGTGAGAAATAATAGTCTATCATCTGGCACATCCAGCGCATCCGTCACATCGAGTTCAAATATGTATTTAGCATTGGCAGAGCCTGAGGATCCTATTCCTTTCAAAGCAGCCCTGGAATTCTTGCCTAAATTTTTTGATGGTCATAATATGCCCGTTTCAAGATTTATTAAGGATTGTCTTTACGCGAGAAATTCTATTTCTTCTAAACAACGACACAATTTATTTCTTATGATTCGTACGAGAATTTCAGGAAGTGCTTATGATTCAATTCAAGATCGGGACATTGATTCATTAGAAGACCTATTGAAGCATTTAAAATCTACTTTTACAGAACATAGAAGTATTTCTCAATTAAATACTGCTTTAGCTACCGTCGCCCAACGAGAAAATGAAAAAGTTTTAGAGTACGGAACTAGGGTAGGAAAGATTTTAACTTCTCTTATTGAATTAATCGAAGATTTGAATTCTGAAAACGTGGCCAAAATTATGATTAAATCAGCTCGCGATACGGCCTGTGAAAACTTCGTGATTGGTTTGAAACGTGATTTAGTTGTTCGTGTTAAGGTAGGTAGACCAAATACTTTACACGAGGCAATCAATCTTGCTAGAGTTGCAGAATGGGAAATTGGATATGAATCTGAATTAAATAGAAAAGGTCCGGAAATTATGACGCCAGACAAAATAACTCAAGATCAAGATTCGAAAAAATCAGCAAATTCTCAAGAAAGATTCCGACCGTATCATAGTAATGCCAAAGCCCGTAAGGTTGGGGGTGAGTTTAGCAGGGGGATAGGACAAAGTCGTGGCCGAGGTATGGGATACAGAAATACCAGAAAAGACACTAATTACGAAAATAGAAATGCGAAAGCATCAGGACCGTCAGGAGATTGTCAGCGTTGCGGCGAAGTAGGTCATCTAGCTAAGGGTTGTTTACGCGTCATTGAGAGCGAAAAAAGAGTTTGCTATATTTGTAAAAAGCCGGATCATCTTGCTAGAGAATGCCCAGACAATAAGGGTCCAATTTGTTATAATTGCCATAAAATCGGACATTTAGCTCGAAATTGTTCTGAAAAAAAGAATATTACAAAATTTTGTGCTTATTGTAAAAAGGCAGGACATATTATTGCAGAGTGTGAGAAACGACAAAAGAAGGAAGATGAGTCGCGCGCAGAAAAGGAGAGTGCTTTAAACGATTAACAAGTTCATTGGAATGGTGCGACGATGGACTTTTTCGAAGGGAAGCACCACTGAAGCGGGTTGTTTTAACCATAAAATTAGGAAATAAAGAACCTTCACCATACGTAAAACTAAAAAGCACAGATTTTAGAAATGAAACTGGGAAATTTATAATCGACACGGGATTGGAACTTAACATAATTAAACAAAAATTAATTAAAGCAGACACTTTAATTGATTCCAGTATTAAATTTAATTTATTCGGGATTAACGAACTTGGCGTGAGAACACACGGACAAGTAAAAATAAGAATAAATAATACAGATGTTCCTTTCCAATTGATTTCCAACAGTTTTCCAATAGAATCCGACGGTATGGTAGGAATGCCATTTTTGTCTGAATCCGTTATAGACCTGAAAGAAAAAGAAATTCAAAATGAGTTTGGTAATTTTTCTATATTAATTGAAAATAAGGCAATAACGTTAAATTTAAAGGCTAGAACTAAACAGTTAATTACGTTACCAGCAAAACCAACAAATTTAAAGGAGGGTTATTTACCAAAAATACCAGCAGGTCCAGGAGTGTATTTAGGAAAAAGTTTAGTCAGAGTAAAAGAAGGAACAGTTCGCGTTTATTGTATAAACACATCTACTCAGGATTTGCAAATATCAATACCCCCAGTAGAAATAGAAGAGTTTGAAAAAATTGAACCAAATCCAAGAACTAAAAAGAGAGCTACCAGGAATAAAAATGCAACAAATTCTTCTAGAAGTAGACATGAGGAATTGATAAATTCACTAAATCTGACAAATTTGAATTCGGAAGAAAGGGAAAGCTTACATAAAGTACTTAATAAATTTCCATATCAGTTTTATTTAGAAGGTGATAAACTTGGAAGTACGAATATTTTGAAACATAGCATTAATACAATTAACGACGATCCAGTACGAAAACATAATCATAGATTGCCTAAAGTTCATGCAGAATTTGTAGAAAAGGAATGTAAAGGACTTTATGAAGATAAACGAATTCAGAATTCAGACTCCCCATATAATTCTCCAGTATGGGTGGTTCCTAAGAAGCCAGATGAGTTTGGCAATAAACGTTGGCGGATGGTTATTGACTACCGTTCGCTTAACGAAAAAACTGTGGGTGATGCTTACCCACTGCCTAATATTACAGATATATTAGACCAGTTGGGGGGCGCAAAGTACTTCACAGTGCTTGACTTGGCTTCTGGATTCCATCAGATTGAAGTAGAACCTAAGGATAGACACAAAACTGCCTTTTCAACGCCTTTTGGTCATTTTGAGTTTACCAGAATGCCATTCGGCTTGAAAAATGCACCAGCTACTTTTCAGAGGATTATGGACAGGATTCTCTCAGGATTGCAGGGTGTCGAGTTGTTCATTTATATGGACGATATAGTCATTTACGCCAAATCCCTGAAGGAGCACCAGGAGAAACTCGAAAGGTTGCTGGGTCGCTTAAAAACAGCTGGCTTAGTCCTACAACCTGAAAAATGTCGATTTCTTTGTAAGGAAATAGTTTATTTGGGTCATGCGATATCTGAAAATGGGGTCAAACCAGATCCAAAAAAGGTTGAAGCAGTTGCAAAATTTCCTGTTCCCAAGGGACGTAAAAATGTCAAACAATTTCTCGGTTTGTCAGGGTACTATAGACGCTTTATTCAAAACTTTGCAACAGTAGCTAAACCATTAACAAAATTGTTAAAAAAGAATATTCAATTTCATTGGACGAATGAAGCACAATTAGCTTTTGATAGACTGAAAGAAATTTTATGTTGCAAACCTTTATTACAATACCCTGATTTTTCTAAACCTTTTGTAGTGACGACAGATAGTAGTAGTTTCGCGTTAGGCGCCGTTCTTAGCCAAGGGCCTATAGGGCAAGACTTACCAATAGCTTATGCTTCACGTACTATGAATAGTGCAGAACTTAATTACACAACTACTGAACAGGAATTGTTAGCCATAACTTTTGCGATAAAACAATTTCGTCCATACATTTATGGTCAAAAATTTATATTAGTAACGGACCATCGACCTTTAGTGTGGCTGTTAAATTTGAAAGATCCAACTGTAGGTTCAAGACTAGCTAGATGGAAAATCAAACTGCGAGAGTTCGAATACGAAGTCGTTTTTAAACCAGGACGGGTGAACGCCAACGCGGACGCGCTTTCGAGAAATCCGATAAATAACAAAGGTAGTGGGGAGAGTGATGTTTGTAAAGCTAATGATATAATGTCAAAAAATTTGAATGTTAGAAATGAAGTTCTCTTTCATGAATATCCCATTGAGAGAGTTTTTCCGAATTTATCCAGAGAATTCGGAAATGAAGACAGTACAGATTGTGAGACTGATTGTGAGGATGAGAGAGACGAGACTCTAGAAGACGGTGAGTGCTTTAAGTGCGGAAAGAGTAGGATTCTGACGAGAATCAAGGATAGGGGTGTGAGTCCCTCAGCAATTCACGATGAACCCAATGGAGAGAGAAAGAATTGGGTTTTGAAGAGTGTGGAAAAAGTCAATTATGACTTGATCCCTTTACTCGGAGAGAGAAGTAAGAGGAAAAATCGTGATTTTAAAGAGTGTGGAGTCACTAGTGACGTAATCCATATACTCGGAGAGAGAGAGAAGTGTGGCCTGGCCAACCACTTTGAGGGACCACCTATCCATCAAGAAGGACTGCACTCGACCTATGATAAGAATGAGACAGGGATTGTTAACATAAAAAAAATGACTATATGCAATGACGATTATGACAGTGACAATATTGGTGAAAGAGAAACTTCACAGATAAAGGGTATTTGGAATGATGTTATTCGAATTGAACAGGTGCCAGTAAAGGGCAAAATTTCGGCAAAGAAAATGCGAATTGAGAATGGCGAGTCCGTTGTTGCGAAATCCGTCCTGATTGCGAAACAAAAGAAAGGAAATATTATACTTAAGCCCTTATTCAAAATTAGCAATGATAAATTATTTTTGAGAAATGATCACTTGATCAATTTCGTTTCTTGTGATGGTATATTGACAACACCAACGGGTCGAGAACTAATGGAAAATTCTTTAATAACTTTGTCTGACATTCGTGAAGTAAACCCTGAATTAGGAACCGTAACATCCGTAAAACAAAATAAACGATTTATTTTTAACCTTTTCATAAAAGAAACCTATGATTCTAAAATATTTGCGAAAAATATTGAATTAGCCGTGTCTACACTACAAGGTGCAATGGAATCAATGAACTTAAAAACTATTAGTGTATCAAGAATAGGAAATGGACTAGACAATGTACCTTGGAATGTGATAGAAAAAATATTTAGAACCTATTTCAGTGATGGTAGCTTTGAGATTTGTATTTGTAACGGTAAGGTTATAACTCCACCTGAGGTAGATAGACTGAGAATTATTGAAGAATGTCATGATTCGACAATGGCAGGGCATAAGGGTGAAAATAAAACGTTTGAGCGTGTTCGTGAGCGTTTTTACTGGAAAGGCATGCGAGAAGAAATTCGAGATTATGTTCGTTCATGCGATTCGTGTCAAAGAAAAAAGTTAAAAAGACAAACAATTAAATTGCCGATGCAGATTACAGATACACCAAAAAGATTTCTCGAGAAGGTGCAAATAGATATTGTAGGGCCGTTAGCAACCACAGAATCAGGGAATACGCACATTCTTACGTGGCAAGACTGCCTTACCAAATATTCAGGTGCTATTCCGTTGTCAAAAATAGATGCTCCACACGTAGCTGTAGCGATAGCAGAAAATATCATTTGTATTTTTGGTTGCCCGGAAATAATTCAAACCGATCAAGGTAGTCAATTTATGAGTCAACTCATGAATGGTTTTGCCGCATTGTTTAAGATCAAGCAATACCATTCTAGTGCATATCATCCTCAATCATTAGGTGCACTTGAAAGGAGTCACCATACATTCGTAGAATACTTACGTCATTATAGTTCTAAAGTAACGTGGGACCAGTGGTTGCCTTACGCAATGTTTTCATTTAATACATCGGTCCATGAATCCACGGGAATAACTCCACATGAGGCTGTTTTCGGACGCAAAGTTCGATTTCCTTCGGAGTTTACTGAAGAAAACATACCTTTAACGTATATAGGTATGGTCGATGAATTGTTAAACAAAATCGTAGAGACTGAATCCTTGTGTGCAGCCAGACTTGAAACCGCAAAGCAGCGCTGCAAAAAATATTACGATCTTAAACTCAATGAAAAAACCTTTCAAGTAGGAGAACACGTAATGCTTTTAGTAGAAAATCGTGACAAACTTGATGATTATTATGAAGGACCTTATAAAATTAATAAAATTTTAAATAACGTAAATTTAGAATTGCAAATTTCTCGAACTGAAACTAAAATAGTACACATGAATCGCGTAAGACATGCTTATTTGCGATTTACGTAGAATCATGAGTAAGGACGTTATTTGAGTAAATATTTTTATCCATGCAAAAAAAAAATATATATATATATATATTTAAATTAATAAAAATTTGATTGCCATCAATTAAATTCTTAGCCTTATTAGCGTTGAGCACGTGGTTGTCGTAGGTCAGGGAGACAGCATCGCATCCAAGTGTGCAGGCATTACTTGCTCGTGAGTGTCAGCTATGAATAAACACTTGTTCAGTGCCTTTGAGAATTAGATCACTAAAAAGTAACAGGTTTATTAAGACATTGTAAATAAAACTATAAAATTAAAAATACCTTACTAATTATCATTTTTATGATTCAAAATTATTTTAAATTTTTAAAAATTAATAATTATATTCAGTTAGTAAACGGTGTTCTTTTTCCTCCTGGGTGGATACCCCGTACCGTGGAACACTCATGATTATGATCACATATATATATATATATATATATATATATATATATATATATATATATATTATTAAAATAATTATTTAAATTAACTTTAAATTGCTTTAAATCAGCTGAGAACTACATGTCATGATTTTGGAGGGAAAAACATCGGTTCTTGAGCATTATTATCATTAAAAAAAAAAAAATGAAATAAATAAAAAATAAATAAATAAAGGTTGTTTAGTGTGTTAATACACCTGTTATGCTTGTTATTAGGGGGGAAACGGGATATAACCTATAAATATATTATAGTGAACATGCGTACATTAAAGTGAGTTATAATGGCTATGAAATAGATTAGATGAATTATATTAAGGATTAAATACTTACCAAAAAGCAAATCAAAATTTATCCACATACAATTAAAGGACACTTAATTTCCACCGCAGCAAATTCAAAACAAACTATATTTCGGAAAAGGCCGTTCTATGGAAGCGCTCTTTTTGTAAGGGGAGGAGTGTGACGATGGCCGATTTTGTCACAAGAGTGCGCTTTAAAATTAGCGGTAATATTTGAATTAAGACATTTTAATTGACATTGAAGACTTCCTTTACTAAGTAAAGGAAAGAAAAGTATAAAACAAAAGATTTAAATTAAAATAATTTAAGAAATATAGAATAGAGATAATCGAGATTGGCAAAACTAGAGACTAAGGAGCAATTCGACATGAAATAATATTATTCTATAATATGAATTTGAAGAATGGAGAATGAGAGTGATGAAATTTGATGGAATATAACGAACTTTGTTTAATAATTTGCAATATTTATAAATTGCTAGCGTAAGGCTTACTTTTACGTCTTGATAGAATTTATAGTTGATTCTTCATATAAATAATGTTTAATATTAGTTATCAGAATAGTTCAATTTTGTTTAGTTTAAAACAGACCGAGGCGACGGATTGTCGCGGTAGAAAACAGATAAGTAGTTGATAAAGACTTTTAAGATGTCAAGAGAGATTTTCTTTCACACGTCGTTAAATTTAACGATCTAAATTTCTAACGAATTTTGTGTTTAGGAAACGTGACTTTAAGCTCATATGAAATCCCTCACACGTGCATTCAAAGAATTAGAAGTAGAGATTATGATTCAGAGAAAATGTTAAAAAGAAGTGATAAAAAATGCGTTTGATTGTCTTATAATATTCTAATTAATTAGTGGGGAAACGCAATAAGTGTGCGCAAGGGATTTTCGTCAGCGAAGCGCGAGAGGCTGCATCGACGAAGGACCAGAAATAATCTGACGTTTTTCGATCGGTAGATCCGCACTGGATCAGATTATTTTGTCGGTCTCTCTTTTCGTTTCAATTATTATTGTTTGGACTTAGAGTTTTTTGTAAAGTTTTTTATCTTTTCTAACATATTTTTTATTCATAATAAAAGCTTCATTAGTGTAATCTTATAAATTACGTATTATTATTATTACCTTTTACGGATAATAAATTTCATTTTAAATTAACTAAAATAAGTTTATCCGTTTTAGATAACTCGGGCAAGGTGAGTTTCCACTCTTTAAAAGTGGTGAACCCATACTCAGGATAAAACAATTTAAATATTATTCAAAGTTAAATTTAAAAATTACCGACGTTTAGCGCCAAAACGTCTCGGCGCGTCACAACCACCTGATCGCAGCGCCATCTCTTGAATTAATTTATAAGATCGTACTGACCGGACGTTAAAAGATCCTAAAAAGTGGGGGTGATGCACCGGCCTGATAGATACACTACGACAGTACCACATATTTCTTCTTTCTTTCTTTGTCTCTCCCAATTAAAAGCAGGGAGAAGTGTTAGTCTAGGTCAGGAGAGAATGCAATCTCTGGCAATCTCCTTGCTTTGACTGCTGAGAGGAGAGGGAGAGCTGAGAGTAAACGGTGGTAAACGGAGTAAGCGACGGTTGTATTGTTGATATTGCTGGTCGTTGCATGTCGTTACCCAACTGTGCTAAAAAGAGGATGAAATTTTAAATAAGTTTATCATAATTATTCCAAAAATAATCAAATGATATTAATTCGACTGCCTGTATTGTAAAAATTTAACTTTTTTATGGCAACGAGAGCCCTGTTTCGTTTCAATGATGCTACGAACAAATGGTAACATTTTCATTTTTATAGGTTATGCCGCACATTGCATATCCCTTGAAATACGAGATTTAACACTGAAATGGTAAAAGTCCTATTTTGTGTAATTTTACCATTACACAGATGGGTCCCAGCTGAAAAAATTCACATTTAATTTCACTTGAAAGTTTCAGGTGACGTTTTAGAACAATTCACGTGGAATTCCATATAGTTTTTTTGAGCTGGATCCCTCTGAGTCTTAAGGTATATATTGAACTTTTACATCATCGTGTAAAAGTGCAAGCTGTGTGTCGGTCATTTCACATTAAAAAGGTAATACTAACGTCACACAAATAGGACTTTTACCATTTCAGTACATCCACATTTCATGGATACTTTATATAAATTATTTTTTATAGTGTATACGTATAATTTTCTTCGAATTATCATTCATCCTTTCCTTGCAGTTTTCATAAAAATGTGCCATATAACAAGACCAATTCCCAGGTTTCAAATTTATTCAGACCTGTCAGAGGTTTTAGAAGACTTATTAGAGATGTGGAAGAAAAAAAACCGGTAGTGAATTTTACAAATGAAAATGGACCTATGCCTCTCAGGTTTTGGAAAATGCTGGGGATAACTGTAGCAGTAATTTAATTATTAAACCATATCATCATTTTAAAATAGTCTTGACTTTAAGTAAATTTTTATCCAATTTTTAATTGTATATTTCAGTTTAGTGGAACTTCCATAGTAGGCGCAACAATTTGGAATTATGAGAGAATACGAAGTAGGACCTACAATTTAATACACCAATATCACAAGAATTTAGGCCGAGTTAGTACCTAAAATTTTTTTAGCTTGTTTTCCTTCATGACTTCCCACAATTTTTATAAATGTTGCTATTATTTAGAAAAAAGGTTTATTAGGAGGCCATGTAGAAGCTTGGTGGAATGGGCTGACTCTTGGAGAGAGAACATTCGTACCCATATGTCTTCTGAATATTTTTGTTTTCATTGGATGGAGGATACCAGCTTTCAGTAATGTCATGAATCGGTATTTCACGACTAATCCATGCTCTAGTAAGTCTAAAATAGAATTTGTTGATGGCTATATTAGGTAAAGACAGTATTTTTCAGTAAATTCTATTGTTCTCTTTTTTGGTGATCCTGAATTCTCTACATGATAATAAGTAGTTTATAATCAGAGTGTCTATTGAAAATATTTAACGAAATTCATTGAGATGAATAGAACGTAATTTTACATTTTTCTTTGAGCATTGTCAAAACGTTTCCATCGATTGATTTAATAAATATAAAACTAAGATAGAGATTTTACATAGCAAAAATCCGAATTTATTATTGTAATAATATGACACATATGGACAGATAATGATAATTATCGAACTCTCGTCTAGCCTAATTTTTAAAAGAACTCAATCTCAGTTATTTAAAGATATTTAACAATTTAAAAATTAAACCTTTATTTTTATTGTTGATTTAAATGTGTCTTATTATTTATGAACTGGATTTTAAAGACTTATTGAATTTTATGATTTTTCCTTGTTTTTGCGACACCAATTTTTCTGATTTTCAAAATTTCCTAAAGGGTGGACACCCTAATGATTAGAATGCGATTTTTATTCGGAAGAAAACTTTCATTTTATACACAAACTGAATTATTTTAATTTTTTTTATATTTAAAATTAATATGGAGAAACTAACGATGTTCCAGATTATTAGGAATACTACAAATAATCCAAGAACATGATTATGTACAGGTATTTTTATTTGATTGAAGGTGTTGTAGGACTTCCAATGCTTCTGTCGGTTTTTTCACATCATTCTTCTTGGCATCTTGCTGCAAATATGTACGTTTTGCACACTTTCTGTACTCCTGCAGTTCAGATTCTTGGACCTGAGCAATTTATAGCCATGTATTTGATGAGTGGTGTCGTGGGAAATTTTACTAGTCATGTGTACAAAGTATGTACTGTGCAACAAAGAAGTAGTTTGGGTGCTGTAAGTATAGATTCACTTAAAGCGGAAAATAAAAAGGATAAAAAAAGTAAAAAAAATATGTTTTAACAGTCAGGTGCCATTATGGGCGTTCTTGGGTTCACCTGTACCGATTTTCCTGCAGCAAGGCTTTCTCTTATCTTCTTACCAATGTTCGTATTCACAGCATCTCAGGTACTTTTCTATTTCTAATGTATATTTATTAACCGTAACTTATTTTCTGTAAGGAGAGATATGTCATTTAGAATTTTGTATAAGAACATAGAATCATGATTATTTTTTAGTTATATAGGAATTAATTTGCTTTAGGCACTGAAAGCTGTAATTACGTTGGACTTAGCAGGTGCTATTTTGCGATGGAAATTGTTTGATCACGCTGCCCATCTCGGAGGCATTTTTACTGGAATGTAAGGATAAGGTTCAGTAAAATTTAATCGGAATTATTTTCGAAGTATTTATGGATAATCAAAACTATTGCAGATTTTGGGAGAAGTGGGGTAGAGAAAACATTTGGCACAAGCGCAAACCTTTGGTGACGTACTGGCATAAACTTCGAGGACCTTTAAAATCAACCTGAAAGTCCATTTCTACTATTTCATGGAAATTTAATGATACCTCAACATTTACGATGGTGTGAGGAATAATCCGATCAAAGACTTAGAGCAAGTAAATCTAACTTTTTTTATTTTCAATTCTTATCGTTTTGGTCATACTCTGTATGTATGTAGAGCATGAAAAGGATTACATGACTATTTCAATAATCTGAAATAAATCGGTATCTATTTTACGCAAAAACCGTATTTGTATGGTTTTGAGAGCTTGGCGGTTTAAAATGATTGCCAGAAATGAACAAGAATTCTGTTTTAAGAAAAAGTCTTAAAAAATACAATAGTATAAAATTACAAAATGTCACTATTAAGTCAAAATTCGTGAGATCAGTACAAAAAAATTTTTGGTCCTCAAATTTTTATGAGAAGTTGAGAAATTATGGCTTCTGACTGCATTAATATCCCCACGAAATATAAGCCTATAATTTTTAGTTTTTCGAATGTTATAAACAAATGAAAATTTTAAAGGGGATTGAAGGCTGTTCGTATAATTTTGATTAAAAATTATTTGTTAATTATTTTTTAACAAATTTGTTATAAATAATTGATTTTTAACAATGTTCTACGTCTGCCAAAAATCGGGAAAAATTTCGAATAATGAATTAATTAATAAATAATAATAATAATAATAATAATAATAATAATAATAATGCTTTTGGACAAAAAAATGGAAATGCCATTCATATTATTCGAATCATAAATTTTCAAATAACGATATTTTATGAATCACGAAGGACTGCCCACTGTTATTTGGAAGAACAAACAACTTTTATATTGTGGGAAAAAACCATGTTATTGATAAATTGAAATAAAAAACATCATAATAATGGCTAATGAGTTTATTGTTCATGAATCATCGTTATTAGAAAATAATTGATCCCAATATAATATATTGACGCAGTTGTTTATTTTTTCAAATAACAGTGGAAAAGGCTGTTATACTAATAAATTGAAAAAACATAATTCTCAACGGCATCCGATTTCTGAGCGTTTCATTATTATCTGACATTTTCTCTAGATTTGTGGCAGGCGTAGAACATTGTTAAAAGTCAATTGTTTATAAAAAAAATAGTTGAAAAATAATTAACGAATGATTTCCATCGAATCTTGATAAAAATTATACAAACAGCATTTAATCCTGTTCAAAATGATAGCAGTATGGTCTAAATCGGTGCATTTGTTTAAAAGCAATGAACTATTGTTTAAAAAGTGACCAAAATTTTCATTCGTTTATAACTTTTGAAAAAATAAAAATTATGGGCTTATATTTTTCATAGAAATTAGTGTAGTCACGAGCCATAATTTCTCAAATTCTTATGAAAATTTGAGGACCAAAAATTTTTTCGTACTGATGTCACGAATTCTGATTCTATTTTCTTATTTATCACTTGATTTGACTTCAGTTTGTCGTCTTGAATACTTTCGCATTTATCTTTTTTAACTCTTTAGATATTTTGCATGATGCTGGATGTGTTCTTCGATAAAGGTGGAAATGAAAAAATAACTGTGGTCGTAGCCTTCATGCATTCTAAGCACTAAAGGCATTCTGGCATCCTTTGCTGCGGTTAATAAATTTTCAGGCAACAATTCTTTGGTCAGGAAAGTGTCTTCTCTACCCTGTAAAAAATGAATGCTTTTCATGGAAATCATTTAAAAATACTTTACATTCGTTTAATTTAAAATAGTAAATGTTGCACCTGATCAATTAGAATGTCTAAGGGTGGTCCATTGTAATTTTTTATGAGCTCAGTGGAGTCCCAGTCCTTCCATTGACCTATATTTTCGCCCAAATAACCAGAGAAGGCTTTTTGCCCCCAAGCACAACTTATTGGGTTACAAATAGGAGCAAATGCTGATACTGCCTTGTACTGTCCCGGATTTTTTAAGCAGCAAATTAAAGCACCATGACCTCCCATGCTGGAAGTATATTATATTAAGAAAAGCTCTGCATTTCAGATTATAATCATTATTCAGCAAATATTATTTTTACTTTAAAAATTTACCTGTGTCCCATAATGGACTGCTTATCAGGAATAGTTGGGAATTTTTCGTTTATCAAAGCCGGGAGTTCTTTGGTTACGTAACTGTACATCCTATAATTATTTTTCCATGGTTCAGCAGTCGCATCAACGTAAAAACCAGCACCGGTACCAAAATCCCAGGATGTGTCCTCGCCTGGAATATTAAGTCCTCGAGGACTTGTGTCAGGTGCGACGATAATAACTCCATGTTCAGCTGCATATTTTTGAACTCCAGCTTTTTGTATGAAATTTGCCTCATTACAGGTCAATCCTGAGAGCCAGTAAATTACAGGTATCTGCTCACTTTCCGATTGTGGTGGCAAATATATGCCGAAGTTCATCTTGCATTTTAACTCGGTGCTGAAAAAATGTTCATCGGTTCTTGAAAGAATTTATCATAAATGGGAAATGTTTAAATTGTGTGCATAAAATATTGTAATTAAGAGTGAACTTCAAAATTATAAATAACTTAAAAATTTCTTGGAAATAATTAAATAACGATAAAGATACAAAAATAAATACCTTTCGTGAGAGTAGACCTTTTGCCATCCACCGAAGCACTTGTTGTTAGACACTAAAGTAATTTCAGCCATCTGAAAATTATCAAAAAACATTGTTAACAATAAAAAACAGTTTTTAGTCTCGGAGGAAACGTTATGAAACAAGAATCTGAAGTACATAACTGCACTATGACCAGTTTGGAGAAAGATAATTTGTAAGCAAGGTCAAATGATAGAAAAGAATAATAGTGAGGTTATATGCCACTTCCTTTATCAAGTAATTCCATGATTAGAGGATAATGAATGTGTTTCATTATCAATAATTTTATTTATCATATCTATGATATAAATTTCTGTTACCTTGGCAATCCGAATTATAGCGTGTAATCCCTTTAATTCTTTTAAGTGACAATTTTTTTTTATTATACCGGATGGCACACGAGACCACGCACACGCAGTCCCCAACTTTTGGAGTCTACGGAACATAAGCAAAAGCAGATTTTATTATGGCGCTTTCATTTAAATTTATTCAAAGATGAAATTAAGTCATCACGTCATAGTTATATATTATTTTTGAAAATAATTTTATCATGCTTCACGTCAATGTCATATATTTTGAGATATTTGAAAAACGTTTCTCTCTTTTTTTTTCAACCACCACACCAACGCAAGCTAGAAAATTTAAGAAAAATATGATTTGGGTCACGAATCAGGAGAATACCACGTAACAAACATAACCTCAAAAAATTTGGTTTGCAACCTTTGCAATGTAACTCTGAATCACTCTGAATGTTAAAATTTTCATTCACAATCTTAGAAAATTCGATGGCAAATAACGTGTAAGAAGAAATTTGTGCATTGAGTGCACAGCAAAATTTTTGAAGTTTTCATCACAAAAAAATGATTTTGGGAAGTTTTCGGCACATTTCAACTAAAAGTCTTCAGAGACCAGGTTCATTTATTACATCGAGCAAATATCTAAAGTATAGGAATTTCGTCTCTATTTCACTGCAGTAAGTATTTAGTTTCGTGAAATAATCTCTTATCATTCTATAACAAATAATTGCGATGATTTTTAGCAACTCGAAACCTGTTAAATTAGCTTTCATCTCTTATGAATCAATGAAAGATGTTACACAAACGTCTACTTTATTTCCCATTATAATAATGCATGGTCTGCTGGGATCAAAAAATAACTGGAATTCTTTATCGAAAACGATTCATAAAGAAACAGGGCGCAAGGTATTATCTTTTGAAAACTATATTCTTTTTCTTGATGATATCAACTTTTCCTAGTTGCACGTTTTTATTCTAGCTTGGGATCTCAATTTTCATATTTTTGAAGTCTCATATTTATAGTATAACTTGAAAATTAATTAATGACATAAGTTTAGAAATTATATTTTTATGTCATAATTCTAGGGATCAGGTTTTCCTACAAATTTTAACGTTTTATGTTTTAAAAAAATTATTCTTCACCTTTGCGAATTTATTTATTTTGAAAGTTAGTAAATAATAAAAATATTTAAAGTATAATTAATCGCATAGGTGATAACCGTAGATGCGAGAAATCATGGAGACTCGCCTCACTCTCCTGATATGTCCTATCAACATATGTCTGAAGATATAGTCCACCTAATAAAAGATCTGAACGTGGAAAAAGTAGTTTTAATTGGCCATAGCATGGGAGGTAGCACAATGATGTACACGGCCTTAAACTTCCCAGAATTGATTGAGAAGTTAATTGTGGTTGACATATCTCCTGTAAGAGTTAGTCCCAGTCTCACAGAAATGATAAAACTCTTCCAAGCTATGAAAACTGTAATTCTTGATGGAATACCAACTTTGTCCAAAGCTCGAAAAATGGCAGACGAACAACTGTCGCTTACCATTCAATCCGAAAGAATTAGACAGGTAGAATATTTTAAAAATAGTTTTAGAAATTCAAAAAGTTATCTATCGTCTAGAGGGATTTTTCTAATATAATGTTTCTACCAAAATAATCCCATGTATTAATAGATGAATATTGCTTTTTTTAATAACAATTACTGTAGATCGAAGTTTTAAAATTTCTTTTCCAAATTTTAATTAGTAGGTGCTCATTTTGTATATTCACGTGTCATATAAATTTCTCAAATTTGAATTAATGACAAAAAGTTTTAGTTATTTGAATGAAACACAATACTGCGTAAGTTTTTTATCTTGAAACATCGAAATATCTCAAGAAATTCATGTCGTACGAAAAAAATTTTTTTAAAAAATAAGAATCCATTCTAAAAATTTTCTATTCGATTTTATTAATTAATTAAGCACTTTCACACTGGTGATATTGCTTTTATTGAGAATGCATAGGAAGGGATTTTATTTTTTTATTTCTACAAAAAGGAGCATTTTTGGAAAAAGTGTTACTGGTGAAAATATTTTGTATTATGTGAAAAAAATTGAACTGAATGATAAAATTATTGGTACAAAAAAAGTTTAGGTAAAATATTAGGAAAAAGGAAAAAAAGATTTCAAATTCTTTAATTTTTAGAATCATTTATTTTATTAGTATATAACAAATTAAGTAATAAATGTCTTTCCCTGTGAGGTAAAAAAAAGTATAATAATCGATATAATTGTTCTATTTTTATCGATATTGAAAAAACAAGATCGATAAATAAGATCGATCTTTAATTATTTTCATGTTATTGTGTAGATTTTAATTAAGATTAATATGATAAATACTGATATGCATACAGTTTTGAATTTTTTGATATCGCGACCCCTTTTTAAATTGTATTATTTCCATATTAAAAAAAAATCCTTGTGACCCGGAAGTTATGATCTCAAAAAATGTAAAAAAAAGTTTTAAAATTTTGTTTTATATATTTTCATGGGCTGAGTTATGATCACAGTTCGAGGCGGCGTTTAAAAAATCATTCTCTACTACAAACAGGTACTATATTTATCAACATTCCCATTTCTTTTTAAATTAATTATTATCTTTATATTTAGGGCCTTTTAAGTCTACAATCGGTTATAACAATACACTATTTTTCAAATTTCTGGGGCTAAAACGAATCATTTAGTTTTAAAACAAAAATATACGTCGATCATCAGTAATTGTTACTGAAAAGAAGGATTTTTTTTTTGTCTTTTCATAGAAAAGTAACTATCAGAATTCATATTGAATATTATTAACGTTTCATGAAATTGCAATAAATCATGTTTTTAAGCTACCTAGTCCTTATACCAACACTTAATATTTTTTTTTTGGACGGAAAAACTTCCTTAAAACTCAAAGTTATTGATGTTTTCTTCTATTTATAAACTTGGTTTTTCATATTTCCTCTTTATTTTAAGAGTAACATTTTCACTTAGGTAATTAGAAAGTTCTAGGATCACCAACTATTTGCCAAGAGTTAAAAAGATTCTATTTAGCAAAATGTTTTCAGTTTTTGTTAATGAACCTAGTGGAGACGGAGAGAGGAATATATAAATGGCGAGTGAATTTACCAGTACTTGAGCAGAACTTTTCCACAAATATTGCTTTTTTTCCACGGACAGAGAACAAAGTATTTAACGGGCCAACATTATTTTTAGGAGGCGAAGAAAGTGATTACATAAAGAACGAAGACCACGAAAAGATATTAGAGTTATTCCCAACTGCAGAATTTCGATATATATCCGAAGCAGGCCATTGGCTTCATGCTGATAAGCCCGAAGAATTTTTACGTAACGTTATTTCTTTTATCAAATGACAATAATGAAAGTTAAATTTTATTTCTTAATTCCTGTCAAAGCAGGCTTTGTAAATTCTAGTAAAAAATTTAATTAGTTTTGAATATTACGTAGCAAATTGTAAAATATAGCTATAAAAACTGAAAAATAAAGTAAACTAAGTTTAATTATCAATTATCAATTTAAATTTTCATTTTTAGAAAAATAGAATACAAATTGTTTCAAGTGCTTAAAATTTTATTACCCAAGTGAGTTAACAATTTTATTATCAACAATGGTGTACATTTGGTGCACTTTTTTTAAAAATAACATATTTAATTAATAGAATGTGAAAATTTCATAACATCCTAATGCTTATGATATCTAACCATATCAATTAAATTACTGTGATTGTGTAACATAAATTTTGTACAATTATTATCACATATACGTGTGTGGTTTAATAAAAGTTCATTCAATCTCAAACAATAAATATCAAAATAGTTGATGATCAAAGCTGTTCTTCGATCGAAAGAATCTTATACACATGGACAAAGCAGAAAAGATGACATATTTGAGATGTAAATAATATAATATTTTAATTTTGTAAAAGTAGGAAAAATTTTAAATATCAATTCATTTAGTCTATTTTTTCAATTCCACCATTGTAGGCGTAATCTGCTTTATTGTGCATCACTAATTGGTCGTCTATGAAGTAAAATGAGTCTGATCTCGTTTCAAAGGGATTGGCGATCATTTCGGCAACTGTAGGAAATATATTGAGTTGAATAAATAATAGCGTAAAATCATACAAAACTTTATTTTATTTGTATTTGAATTGCTCAATAAATGTTCAAAATATTTAAAAACATACCTAGATCCGCAGGAAGTGCTGGAAACTCATAGATATGTTCGCAGGTATTTTTGCTGTTGGGTATACAAAAACCAAATTCAAAGTCAAAAGTTTTTAGCAGTCTGTCACGGAAAAAGTGACGTTCTATCATTCTTAAATTATTAACTGGTCGATCTCCAACTAAAAACTCAACTGTAGCACCTACTGTTTTTAATTTGAGAAACTGAGGTGTGAATTGATATCGAACAAATCTTCCAGCATTCGGATCTAAACGACCAGCTTCATCGTATTGTGGTTCTTTGGGAGGCATTTCGCATTCTGTTTAAATTTAAAATAAATATTTATTATCTATGATTTACATATTTATGAAATTATTCCTGGAGCAACTTACCACTAATTTGAGGCTTCGCAATTTCGAATAGTATTGTTCCCGTTTCAAGATCTCGAATTTTAAATCGAGTAAAGTCTATTTCGTAAGTATTTGACTCCGGCATACATAAATATTCTGAAATAATACATATGTGTTATAAATTATTAGTCTTTAGATTGGAAAAATATTTTATGTACAAAATTCCTGAATATAAGGGTTTTTGAATTATTTCGTTTTTTGAAGAAAATTTCTGCATTTGTTCTAATCTTCAAATCTTTTCGGACATATTTAGTGAAACCCTCGTTATTTGCATGATATTCAAATTTTGATTGTAAGAACCTGAATTCAAAATCTCTTTCAAAACTTTTTTTCATTAAATACTTTGAGATAAAAAATAGTATATATTTATTATGAGTTTTGGACTAAATTTGTATCTGATCACAATTAAAAATTAATACTTTCAAAGGGCTTAAACAAATTAATTATAGGAGTTTTTATTTTAACATTTTCATGCATTCAGTAAACAAAAAACTTAAAAACGTCGCGATGCGAATCGTGTATTTTTAGATTTCAGACTGGTAATTTTTAAATTATCAAGGCTTTTAGAAAACTTAATTAACAAGCTTTATTACAAGATTTACGAGCTTTAAAGAAACTTATTACATATGCGTAAAGAATTTGATCATAATTTTGGGTTCCGAAGATATTCAAATACTTTTGAAATTATATACTGATCAATAAAAGCAATAAGTAAAGATGAATATAGAAAATATTACGGACCGGTATTAGGCAATTCAATTAACTTACTATCAGTAATAGTTGGCAGTCGAAGAACCATCTCAGGTGTGATATAATTTGTATCAATATTTTCATTGGCATTGTTCTTGTTCTCGCATGTATTAAGTGATTCATTATCATTATTCATTTCTCTTACGATACTCATTATTGTCACACGTATTATTATTGTATTTTGATGAAAATAAAACAATAATTATAAAATTCCACTATACTCTAATAAGTTGTTTTAAATTTTTCGTGTTTCAAACGCCCACCGATTTTAACCTTTTCGCGTATAATAGATTAATAACAAAAAATTAATCCTCTTTTTAAATTATTAATCACATTAAATATGGATTGTGTCAGTTTTCAAGTGTCAAGAACATGCCTTTCTTTGAATCTTTTATATTACAAGAAAAATCGATTTGAAGTGCCATAATTGTTAAAAAGCATGTTAAACACCTGTCACTGGCAAAAGTTTCCCAAATTTCCAGAAACAAGAGTTCCTAGAATTACTATAATCTTTTTCTTTATTACACTTCTAATGTTGGTCAGATAGAGAATAGACCAAAGGGTACGTTCGTATCTTTGCATGCAGGTTGCCGTGGTAAAATATTAGTATAGGAAAGAAATAGAATAATTTATCTGTCTCTTTTTCTCTTGTATTTTACCATGGTAAGCTGCATGGAGAATAGACATAAGGAGACCAAACTAATGTAACTAAAAATAAGCATCTTTTTGTCGGAAGTACATTAATTGAGTACGGGAACTTCCCAAGAGATGGCGCTCCTGCAAGTAGCGTAAAAAAAGAACTCTTCGTGTACCTTTAAACAATTTTTTCTGTGAAAAAAGGAACCCTTCCACTCCGCTGGGTATCGAGCCCAGGACTTTTCGATTGCCGGTCGAATGCTCTATCATCTGAGCTACGGAGCAGCACTATCCGACTCTCTGCCTGCAACGGCGAGAACTTGATTCTCTTAGTGATTATAGTTTCTATGTGCGAAGTTTTCTCACCAGAGCGGCGCTGCACGCGGCACGCTCTACAAAAGCATTGTACTAATAGACAAATATTTAAAAAATTTAAAATAATTAAGTTTCTGAACAATATGAAGTGAAAAAATGTTCCTAAAATGATTCTAGGACATAAAATACATATTTTGCATAAATCAATTAATACAAAATAAAAAAAAGAACACATTTAACTTCGTAAAATATATACTGTGGATACGCATGAAGAATTCTTGAGACCCTGAACGAAATTTTTTTTATGTTATTCCCATATAATTGAAAATATATTTAAAAATAAATAAAAAGCTTAAGCTTATAAATAGAAGTATTTTCCATTTTTATTTTTCAGCTTCAAACGAATGAAATGAAAAATTAATATTTTGTTAAGCCCTGTGTTCAACATAAAAAGCCATGCGAAGGGAAATATTTACTCAATTAAAAATTTGTAAATGTAACAAAAAATATTCATTACTATAAAATTTGCTAGTACATATTTTTAACATATTTTAAATTTTTAACATGTACAGATCGATGATGACTAGTTAAGTGTCGCAAAGCTTGGCATGCTTTTTTTTTCAAAACGCTCAATTTTTAAATTTCAGCCATTTCCTGTCTTACGAATTGTCTTATTCTTATTTAAAATAAAATTAAATCACATATACTAACATCTCTACAGCTTCATTGGCATGTTCTTTGCATTGAAAAATAAATTTTGTTTCACATGACAAAAAATATTCATTACTATAAAATTTGCTAGTACATATTTTTAACATATGTATATATGTCTTGGGTTATGTTCGACATATTTCGTACAGGGAATACAGATATATTAGATACTTTATCAGATACAGCTGATTTTTTTCGTCTTATTTCATTATATTCAATCAATTTTTGTAAGTTTTGAACTTCGCGTAAAAATATGAACATATGTATTCATTTTAATATGACGTGTTTTGCAGGAAAGATAAACTATCGTTTATAATAATAATATTAAAATATTTATTTTAATTACTTTATACTTAGTATTTTTTACGCGTATAATAAAATATCTTTATATAAAATCTGGTCTAATATTTTATTTCCAGATACGTTCATATTAATCATCACGATACTTATTTAACTCCAAAATTTATCTTTATATCCCTTCAATCCATTCCATTTCATCCGAATTCTTCCAGTGAAATATAAATATCGAAGAAAGCACTTTTATATTTTTTTACAAAATGAATTTGTATAAGAAATATAGTGTCGTTGATGTTGCATTCAAAATCCATTTAGTATTTCTTTAGCTTCCTTAATTTCAGAAAATTTAACTGAACAAGATAAAAATATTTTATTCAGTACGAGATTTCGAATGGAATATTATAAATACTGTATAAAAGTTTCACTAATTTCGTGTTCCTTTCCTTTGGTGTAGAGATTTTGTGGCACTATCAGCTTAGCTGGAGGAACAAATGATCATCCTTGTACACCAACCTTCTTGAAAATATACAAGATATTAGCTGCCTTTAGCATTTTGAAACCTCCAAAGCTTGGAAATTGTAGTACTTTCGATGGCAACCCTCCACAGCCCTTAATAACAATTTCAAAATTGAAAGAATTACATCAGTCGAATAGTAAAAGCGCAATCCAAGAAATTCGAGAAAAGTTAAAAGCAATAATCGATCGTATAACTGCTTACATTAAACAGCACACTCAGTGTTCGACATGCTTAAATGCATTTTTGACTACTTCTGAAATTAATGCAGATACGATATTTTTTTCTTGTGATCAGTTACCTGAAAGTTTGAGTAATTTGCAAAAATAAATAAAGATTTCATACATTCAAATGTTAAGTTATACAAGCTTATCACAGTTGTCGAATATCTATTTAACAAACATTGCCGGTCTAGCAATTCTTTTCATCTAATTCTAGACGATTTAATTTCATGTGAAACAATATTTGTTTTTCAATGCAAAGAACATGCCAATGAAGCTGTGGAGATGTTAGCATATATAATTAAATTTTATCTTCAAATACGGATGAGACAATTCGTAAGACAGGAAATGGCTGAGATTAAAAAAGTTAGTGTTCAAAGCTCTGCTTAGAATTTAACTTGTAATATACAAGTAGATGTCTCAATGCACAACGCCAACAATTACGGTTTCCTAAATTGTAGTGGGTTTTTCCGTTCCCTTGAATTATGTGCCATAGAGTTGTCTCCTCACGGCTCACGCAAGGCAATCCAAGTAAAATCACGTTCTCCTAAAATTCTAATTGCTATATAGAAACCTTGCCTAAACACGTAAATTATCTTATTTGAACCCAGGTCCTCGCAAATTACCTGACGACTGTACAATGACCCTTGCCTGCCCTTGCCCAAATGCTTGAGGAGTTGAGAACACATCTGTTTTCCGAAATGCGACGTTGCCACGATTTCATAATTGTTTGTACCAAACTTTAATTTATCGCGACAACGTTGCAGAAATGGGAATTTGCTTGCAAAAAAATTATGCAATTTTATAAATGCAATCTAAAGTTTATATTAAATAAAAAGTAATTACAATAATTAATTGTGGATTTGCGAAGGATTCAATGATAATGAGCGTTTGAAACGGACCGCTTTGGCGGTCAAGCGTCTCTGACGTCAAACCGATGTATTTTCGTATCGGCAACATGCAAACCAAGTGCACGTGAAGCTCTCAACAATAAATAAACTGGTTTATTTAGTTAAAAATGCCTCCTAAGATGGATAGTGGCTTCGTAAAAGCAGACTCGGGAAGTCTTCCAAAAATTTCTATGTTTATGGTGTTGGAATATTTTACATCTAACCCTAAATATGCCGCACCAGAAATCCGTGGTGTCAAAGCCACTTTGTAAGTAAAAGTTACAAATTATAATTATTCTACTCTGTCAATTCAAATAAAAGAAAAAACTACTAATTGATGATAATGAAAAATCACTCATGTATAAGTTAATGTATTTAGTACATAGTTGAATTATTATTACGTTATTAAAGATGAGAATATTATTGGTAAAATGTATGATATAAATATAAATTAATTCGTTTGAATGATTTATAAATAATTAATTATTCGTCATTATAAATATTAGTTCATTTGTTTCTTAATTTAATTAGTTCTAATGACATGAATTATTTGTTAACTGCTTGAATTTTTAATATTTAAATAGTATAATATCCAATAAAGTTTCATTGAGAGAGTGATAGTCGTTAAGTTTACCATTATAATGATAAAATTTCCAAAATTGCTCTTTTCCGGTTGAGTTTAACAAAAGCAGGTCGAGGAGTTGGAGTTTCCTCTTATTACTACGATGTTTTTGGCAATCGAAAAAATGCGGAAAAACACCTTTTTTAATCTGTATTGGTTTCCCAGTTAAAGAGTACTTTACGTAATTTTCCATATCCTCTTTTAACTGAAATAATTCACTCACGTAATTATTATTTCATAATTTATAAATTAATTTAACCGCATTATTATTGTAAAATATTTTCGAAGCTACAACGTGAAAACTCTTTATTGACAAATTTGAAAACAGTAATAACAGCAAGTTCTATGTTTAACATTCTTAATTTGTATCACATAAATTTATGATCATGATTTTCTCTATAAAACCTGCTCCTTAGACGTAAAGTAATAACTTTTTAAATCATATTATTATTTACACATCGACAAATTGAGGTTAGATTTTTTTTACTGCTATAATTATAAATATAAATAAATCTATATCTTTTTTCAATTACAGTTTATTTACAGATAACATAATATTATGAACAAAAGAAGAAAGTATACTTACGTCAAAATGATCTTGACAGCAAAACATGTTACTATTTCCTGGCATATCTCGCCGTTGTGCACTTTCAAACCATTTATTTCGCACAATCGGATTTACCGGAACCGGAAAAAAAGTTTTATCGGGTGTGTTGATTGTCGAATTATGACACTCATCGACAAAACACCATTTATAAGCCGTTTTTTCGACATTTTATACAATTTTCAATTGGTCTTCTATACAAAGATGTGACACAGAGCGATCGTATACAATGATGTGACGTCACCGTATCATCGGAAGCATTCGGCTGTTTCCGGAACGTTTTCGGAAAATTTAAAATTTACACTTTTCAAACGCTCATTAATAAATTATTATTAACTAAAAAATTCAGAAAAAAATTTTGTATGCAAAAGTGACCCCCAAATTTCATTTTTTCATCACAAAAAAAAAATGTGCAAATTCCCAAATGTAGCCGAAAAGGTCGAAGCTGTCGAACGGGCAGTATACCATAAGATGCGCTAGGGGTACGAACTGTACTTATGTCAGAGACTAGCTTACCAAAGTAATATTAAAATAAATGTATGAGTGAAGGTAGATCTAAAATAGTTCATACCGACAGTATTACAAATGTCAAAGATTAGATTATCAAATTAATGTTAAAATAAATGTAACTTTGAAACTCGATCATGGGAGTGTCTACTTTAACCCACACCAGAATCCTAGCATTAAATAACTAAAAAACATTGGTGTACAGATCGATGATGACTAGTTAAGTGTCGCAAAGCTTGGCTGCTTTTTTCTTCCTGAAATTTAAAAATTTAGCGTCTTGAGAAAAAAGCATGCCAAGCTTTGCCACACTTAACTAGTCATCATCGATCTGTACATGTTAAAAATTTTAAATATTTAAAAATAAGTACTAGCAAATTTTATAGTAATGAATATTTTTTGTCATGTGAAACAAAATTTATTTTTCAATGCAAAGAACATGCTAATGGAGCTGTAGAGATGTTAGCATATGTGATTTAATTTTATTTTAAATAAGAATGAGACAATTCGTAAGACAGGAAATGGCTGAAATTTAAAAATTTAGATTTTTGAAAAAAAAATCATGCCAAGCTTTGCGACACTTAACTAGTCATCATCGATCTGTGCATGTTAAAAATTTAAAATATGTTAAAAATATGTACTAGCAAATTTTATAGTAATGAATATTTTTTTTTACATTTACAAATTTTTAATTGAGTAAATATTTCCCTTCGCATGGTTTTTTATGTTGAACACAGGGCTTGACAAAATATTTATTTTTCATTTCATTCGTATGAAGCTGGAAAATGAAACATGGAAAATACTTCTATTTATAAATTGATTTATGCAAAATGTGTATTTTATGTCCTGGAATCATTTTAGAAACATTTTTTCATTTCATATTGTTCAGAAACTTAATTATTTAAAATTTTTTAAATATTTGTCTATTAGTACAATGCTTTTGTAGAGCGTGCCGCGTGCAGCGCCGCTCTGGTGAGAAAACTTCGCACATAGAAAGTATAATCACTAAGGAACCGCCATTTTGATTTTAGTCGGACAGGGCTGCTACGGAGGTTCCACAAAACTTTTCTCACAGAATCTATTTACGCCAATTTGGCCACGGATATGTCATGAACTATATACAAATTTAGACATAAGGAAGAGTCATAAGGAGACCAAACTAATGTATCTAAAAATAAGCATTCTTTTTTTCGGAAGTACATTGATTGAGTACAGGAACTTCCCAAGAGATGACGCTCCTGCAAGTAGCGTAAAAAAAAAAGAACTCTTCGTGTACCTTTGCCGCTTGCATTCGCGCCATCAATCGGGAAGTTCTTGTACCTTTTCCATGTACTTCCGACAAAAACGTGCTCAACTTTTGTGAAGTTCATGCATTAGAGGGTAAGCTGCATGATGCAAATATATGAACATAGAACATACTCTAAGGGGACTACAACTTTCACCAACTTTCACGTTATTTACGTATAGTCATGGAGACTAGATATAAGGAGACCAATCTCCATATATCCATTCCCGAAATGAAGTTCTGCCAAGTACATAATTACAAAACTTCCCGATGAGGGCATGTGTGTTCCCTGGGTGCAAAATAGCGACGCCTAATACACGATGCTTATAAACCGTGGATGCCGCCATTTTGCACCCAGGGAACACACGTGCCCTCATCGGGAAGTTTTTTAACTAAGTACTTGGCAGAACTTCATTTCGTGTTTTGTGAAGTACGGTCATAAGAGATTGGTCTCCTTATATCTAGTCTCCATGGGTATAGTAAACATTTATTGGTTTAACCTGGTATAACCTTAAAATAGACTGCAACATGTTTCAACCGTTTCAACGATAGAAAAATCTTGAAAATAATGCTTCGGTTCCATAAAGGATTGTATTATTGATTGTTATTAGTAATATATTTTTATAACGTATGTATAAATCAGCGAAATGTTTGCTGCGAACGTAAATTTTCGAGTTGTCAGTGCAGTGCTTCGAATTCATGTAAGAGGAATTCAAACGAACGATTCTCTTTTGGATGGGTATCCTAACATTGAAAATAGAAACCCGAGAAATTTGGAATTTTTGAGGATTGCTAGAAGACCTGCCGGCTGGACTTTAGAGAAGCCGGGTCGAGATTATTGGCATAAGTATGTTTCTTAAGAATATCGTTTTCATAATTGTTATCAATGATTAATGGCCCATTTTTAATGTTAATTAAACGGATAATTTGTTTTTTGGAGATTGGTGCTTATTAAGTCCAGTCGGTATATAACCATACAAGTTCATCACTTTCAAAATGGACCAGTTATTTCTGCTTCAACAAAGGACTGGGACCTGAAGAAGCAACTTTACAAGTATGTCATTCCCTTTACGAGGAGAAATTACTCTAAACAAATCATATACTTTTTTACTATTTTTTTACTTATGTTTCGTTATGAAATGGTAAAACCCATAGAAAAAATCATTTGTCCGACTTCCAGAAGTGTTTTTGAGATTTTAAAAAATCCTTAAAATGTGTATTATGACTTTCCTATTTTAAGAATGAATAGGATAGAGAAAATGACTAAGCTTTTTGTGTTCATACATCAGTAACATACAATATCACTGGTCTCTCCCCCAATAATTCTTACTATCACATGACTGCAAACATACATGATTATTCTCAAAAATATTTCAACCTTTTAAATTAATAGCTTTAGATTCTAGAGCAATTCCGTATAAGTTTTGAATAATTTTAAAAATTACTTTCAGGCCCTGCGACACTGCAGCTTATATCAATCTAGGACGACTTGTGGCGCAGCGCTGCCTCGAAAGTGGAATAACATCAATGATGTCATTTTTGGATGCAACCGGCAATACAAAATTAAATTTGCTACTTCACGAATTGGAAAAATGCGGTATTGCTCTCAAAGAACCTAAGCGAATTCTGCCTCCTAATCCTTGGGACAAAAATGAAATTGAAAAACCCTGGGAAATTCCTCCTTAATTCTTGTATTTCATTAAAAAACATATCTCAATGTAAAATTTT
This sequence comes from Diplolepis rosae, assembly GCA_030998225.1. Classification (NCBI taxonomy): domain Eukaryota; kingdom Metazoa; phylum Arthropoda; class Insecta; order Hymenoptera; family Diplolepididae; genus Diplolepis; species Diplolepis rosae. Next base: position 4,797,951 of record JAPYXD010000695.1, read on the forward strand.
TTTTAATTAGAACCACTTTTCATGTACAGAAAGAAATATAAGTACGTAGATATATACAAGACGTTTCATTCCGAACTCATCCATGCATCTTTTCACAAAAAAGAAATTGAAGTTTTCAAAATTGATTTAGATTACTAGCTGATTAACTAGATTGTTGACATGTATTTTTAGTAAATTTTAAAAAGAAACTATTTCTTAGTTTTGCACGTACAACTTACATTATTACATTTATGATAAATAATAAAAAAAAGCAAGATAATCACATTGTAGACGCATTCGGAGAGGGATTTCCGAATCTCGATTGTGGTTAAAGCGTTTACGAGAATTCGCAGCAACATCAATGTACAGTAAAAAATATATTATACAACTCTTCTGACTTCGAAAAATCTCTTTAGGTAGTAAACCTGTCCAAGAGACATGCAAACTAGGACAGATGCCTCGAAAAAGGACCAGACAACCACTCTCATGTTTGTACTTTCGTTGATAGCTCTGTGATTTCTATCTCGAACCTGGAAAAATAAATAATTTCACTATTTATAAATACGATTCATCAAATTACAATAGATCAAAATAACGTAACTACTTCAATATTTTTTAAAATTTTGACACATTGTTAATTTTGTAAAACTGTTCAAATGCATTTCAAAAAATTTTAGTTTCTTGTACATTTTTATGTAATTTCCTATAACTTATAGCCATTCTCCAGCAAAAGATACAAATATTCTTAAAGTGGTTTATTATTAAATACATTAAAATATTACCTGCATGTATTCTTGTTCGTTCTTAACTCCCCACAAACTGTTACTAAGCTCCTTGATCATTTCATCTAATTTTCCATGATGTCCATCATCTTCTTTTTCTGCTCCAGGTGGTTTCGGAGGTTCTCCAATTTCCATATTGAACATGACAACTTTCGGAGTCATCGTGCTTTTCTGATTACTGAAACAGTAGGTGTACATTCCAGAAACATGGGCCGCAAAAGTAAATTTCCCACTACTTTCTTGTTCACCTTCGTAAACTATTTTGCCATCAGGACCAATGATCTTTACATCAATGTCTAGGAATCCACCTTCTGCTATTTCGAAAGTCAGACCTAAAATATTAAGTTTTAACAATCAATTTAGTTAAATATTTCGGAAAAATTAGATGCATTAAAGAATGAAGGAACCTTTGAAAGTTGTTGCTTTTATTAGGTATATGAATTTTACAGAAATTTATTTTACGGCATGAATTTCTTCATACACGACCATCTGTTTGAAAAATTTGATCTTCCAATTTCTGATTTACCAGACAATGCAAGAAAACCGATAAAATATTTTCGAAAATAAGAGAAGGTAAAGAAACTAGGTAAGCGTAAAGAGACTTATAAATGGAAGAGAAAATGAAAGAACTGCAAATGATGTAAATAAGAAAAAACTAACCCATTTTGGTTCCATATTCCACCTTGTCGAAAAAACATTCTTCGGCATGTGCGTCCACAGTAATGAAATACGCATTTGCGTAATTGCACCACGCAATTAAAAAAAGTCCAAGAATAAACCACTTCATTTTTTAAAACACTTTTTCATCAAACTTCATCTAAACATTCGCAACACTATCTGCCGCGTCAACGACAATTATGAGCCAAATACACGTATACACCTACTCGAAGCTACGGAACCTATAAAAATTCCGCCACGTGTCCTTTTAGTTAATGCAAGTAACCTACCAATCACAATCTTTGTTTACCATTTCCATGCATTTTCATTGGACAAATTCTGTGTTAACATTAGTGGACAAATTGCTGCATATTCATTTAGCAGAAATCTCTTCTCCCGAAAAAACATTGGATTGTTGTTCCGGGGTAGGTATACATTGTACCATAGTTTTATTTGCCCATAAAATCACCAGGAGTCACTATATTTGAAAAGCAGTGTTTGACGAAGATTATGAAAGGAATGCGTTGGCAAAAATTGCAAGTATATATCAAATATAGGCGGTAGAGAGCGCTTCAGGGAAATGTACAGGAATCCTGCATCTTGCAATCCTTGCAGTTTTTGCCAACACATTCCTTTCATAATCTTCGTCTAACACTGCTTTTCAAATATAGTGACGTCTGGTGATTTTATGGGCAATTGAAACTTTGGGCAACTAAAACTATGGTACAATGTATACCTACCGTTGTTCGGCTGTAAATCTTCTTCTTCTTCTTTTTGTTTACAGGAGCAATTACACCTCTGCATGCAGGCATTATGCATGCAGGTTACCATGGTAACATATTAGTGGGAAAGAAACATGAAAATTGTCGGTCTCTTTCTCTCTTGTATGTTACTATGGTAACCTGCATGCATAATGCCTGCATGCAGAGGTGTAGTTCCTCCCGTTCCTCCTTAAGGCAGCTCTCAATTCTGCAAATAGTCATATCATAAGGAGGGTTGTGCAGTGACGCGTCACTCGAGGTTTTTTACGTAAATTACCTAAGGGAGGTATTTTACGTAGGAAACCAGTAAAATACCTAATATATTACGTGCCAAGATGGCGGCCTTATAGAACTGTATATAACCTCACTTTTTCAAAGTTCCGTTCCCGAAAAGTTTGTTTTGAACATGAACATTGTTTATTAAACAATATCATCAATGTTGACTGAAAATAAACAGGGGAAAATAAAATCCCATTTCGGGCTTCCATGTATTCCATGGAATAAATTGAACTTTCTGCACCTGCAAGAGAAAAATAAAAATGTTTATTTTGTAGTAAAGTCCTAAAAAATGTTGGATATAATCGCCTTTTGGGTGAGGTTAGGTTTGTTCTTTATTGGCGGGACCGAGAACGGGCATCGCAGGAGCGTTAAGTCCCGTATAGACGTAATTTACATCATGTAGAGAACTAGTGGGGTAAAAAACCTTGTAATTTACGGTAAAAAACTACGTAAATTACCTAGAGTATTTTACTTACCCAACTCTGGCTCAGCAGTTAGTTGGAAGGATGGAACAAACGATCATCCTTGTACACCAACCTTCTTGCAAATATACAAGATATTAGCTGCCTTTAGAATTTTGAAACCTATAAAGCTTGGAAATTGTACACTCCGAAAAAAGATTTGATTGAATCAAATATATAATGATTAGTTTGAACAAATTTCTTTGATTTAAAGAAATGATTTGTTTAAATGAAATAAAATTTGTTTGATTCCAACAAAATATCTTTGAATCAAATAAATATTTGTTTGAATTAAATTAATTTTTCTTCAAAAGAAAGAAATTAATGCATTGATATATGGTCAAAGATATAATTGTTTGATTCAAGGCAGAAATTTATTTGATTCGAACCAATATTTATTTGATCCAAAGATATTTTATTTGAATCAAAAAAATTTTGTTTCATTAAAAAAAAACATTTCGTTACATCTAAGAAAGTGTTTTAAACAAATAATTTTTTTGATTCAATCGAATATTTTTTCTGAGTGTAGTACTTTCGATGGCAACCCTCCACAGCCCTTAATAACAATTTCAACATTGAAAGAATTACATTAGTCGAATAGTAAAAGCGCTATGAAGAAATTCGAGAAAAGTTAGAAGCAATAATCGATTGTGAAGACACTGAATTTAGTGATTTTGGAGATGCAGTATGCAGTAGCGCACGATTATGCTTTACCAGCTGTTACGCTGTTAGAGATTGTTTGATATTTTACGCAACTGGTCGTATAACTGTTTACATTAAACAGCACACTTAGTGTTCAACATGCTTAAATGCATTTTTGACTACGTCTGAAATTCATGTAGATACGATATTTTTTCTTGTAATCAGTTACCTGAAAGTTTGAGTAAATTTGCAAAAATAAATAAAGATTTCATACGTCCAAATGTTAAGTTATATAAGCTTATCACAGTTGTCGAATATCTATTTAACAAACATTGCCGGTCTAGCAATTCTTTTCATCTAATTCTAGACGATTTAATTTCATGTGAAACAATATTTGTTTTTCAATGCAAAGAACATGCCAATGAAGCTGTGGAGATGTTAGCATATGTAATTTAATTTTAGTTTAAATAAGGATGAGACAAATCGTAAGACAGGAAATGCCTGAAATTAAAAAAGTTAGCGTCTTGAAGAAAAAAGCAGCTAAGTTTTGCGACACTTATTGTAACTGGCATTTTGTTTTTAGTTGGACAGGGCTGTCTAAAACAACAACAGGGTTTGAGGCTAGTTTTAGGAGCGAATACACTTTCCCGTATATAATATACATCACAATGTATCAGTTATGATTCATATATTATAATTAGATACTTATTAAACGAATCCACTCGACCAATCCGGGGTTTGTCCCATCGGCCCATCCTTCCCTAAAGGATCTTTAGTGATGATCGCACCAGTGCACTCATCTTTATTGCAGAGAGCGAACAAACTAAAGACAAATTTCGAGAACTAATAGACCAGTATATACTATGATAAATATTTTATGGTCACGTGACAAGTTCAAATTGAAATTAAATTTGTACTTTTATTGAATTAAATTAATATGGAAGAATTATAGATCCACTAAGGAGACTTTAGAATAAAATATTATTGTACTTAGAGAAAGCGAAAATAAACTAAATTGAATCAGTTTGTGTGACAGTAACATTCGTCTGGGTTTCTAAAATTTATGAATGCAGACAAGAAACAAAACAGACTAGTCTCGCTGTTACAAAATTCGTATTTAAAGGATTTAAATTCGTAGTTTAAGGATTTATTTAGCAGGTTGACAGGCTGTAGGAAACCTAGAGGTAATGTCTCGTTATTTTAAGTATTAGATTTCATGTGCAAGGCAATAAAACCCCAAGAACAAGGGATGACTTATGGGACTGGTCTATTGCACAAAAATGTATTTTTACGGACAACTCGAGATCACTCCAGTGATCCCAGAACTTGGGAGCTGGCGGCCCCCACCATAGATATCTCGAGCTCATTGTGTCTTCTTCATTCAACCAACCTATGGCAGTCGAGCGAGGAAGAAGCCATGAGCTGGTGGGGTCTATGGTGGGGGCCGCCAGCTCCCACGTTCTGGGATCACTGGATCACTCGAGTTACATGAAAATTTTGGGTCTACCATCAAATTTTCCGGGTAGGAGAGACTTTAACCAATTACGGGCTTCTTCTATGATTTCCATGGGATGATCTGACAAAAAAAAATCATCGTCAACGCCCAGGGCACCATAGTACCAGAATGGGAACCAGCAGGAAGGGTTTGGGAGTCTCACGCTCTACAAAAAAAAAGAAAGCGAAGAAGCTCTAGAAAACCCGGTTGAGAGAACGGTCAGAGAATACTCTGACCGTTCTCTGACCTCGCATTATCATGGCTAAGAACGGTAAAAAAAACATTTAAGGCATTGCAATTATGATTCAGTGGTGAAATTTGATTCGGTAGATGTAGGAATAAATATAATAATTTTATTATTCAGCGATAAAAACTTGAAAAACATCATATACCTGTCATTGAAGGCAATGCAGTGGTTCACAATTTGCAGAAGAGAGATGAAAGTAGTTGTGTCTTACTCCAACCAATAGTCAACCTTGACGGTGGAGATGTTCCGCCAATTGTGAACCACTGCACTGCCTTCATTGACAGGTATACGATGTTTTTCTAGTTTTTATCGCTGAAAATTAAAATTATTGTATTTATCCCTACACCTTCTAATACAAATTTCGCCACTGAATCATAATTAAGAATAAATAATTGTGAAATTATAAAAAGGATCTTGTGTTTTTCTTTTTCATTCACAACTTCCGACTTATCATTATAAGCCAGCCGGTTCGAAAGATTAATTTCAAAATAAACCGCGAAGTATAATTAATTTTAAATATTACATCTAGATGGCTCTGAGATCGGGTCGTTTATGGAGAGTTGGTAAACTTGTTCTCCTAAAGGTCTATTCACTGGACCTTTTATTTTGAGTAGTAGATGCGGGACGAGAGAGAGACGCACTGAACGTAAACAAAGACAGCACTACTTTATTTAAGTTACATAGTTTAATATAATAAACGTTTACACGTAGACAGGTATCTCAGGCACTTCGCGTGTGCCGGCCAGCAAACCACTGACTCTAAGAGAGTCAACTCTCCTGGTCGCGCGGAGGTATCCCCACTCCCACGGCAGGAGAGGGAACCTAAACACTAGCGCTCCCCACACGTTGTTACGAGCCGCGGAGTGTGTAACTTACGCGACGAAGGTGATTGGTCGGTTCTTTCTCGGTGTAAATCCTTGAAAGGAACCGGGAAAGTTTGAATCCAGAAATGAAAATAAACACACGAATCTCGGTAAATGGAAGTTTATTCAATAAATGTTAAGTTATTTCAAAAACTGTTAAGTCTCGACTAACAGTAACGCCTAATTATTACTTGATGGACCTTACGGATAAAAATACAACGATTCTACAAGTTCGACGAGTGAACTTGTAGACTATTTGAACGTTTCCAAATCAAAACTGAAACTTTCATACTTGCACTCTACAAAACTCATGCATCCTCTTCATAGCTCTCCCCCACGCATCCCCTCTCTCTCAATTTCTCACTCTGGCCCTCGCTAGGCCCAGCCCAACTTCCCGGAGAAACTTGACCGCGAGAATCCGAGTCCGAAGAAGCCCGACTCGGAAAACCCCAGTCCTAGCCTCTAGCCTCAGCTGCAAGTTTTTTATGGTCCTTGCAGTGAAAGCGCAAGAGAAGGTGGTAAAGCAGTAAATCTCAAAGGATTATTTCTTTACCTCCTTCTGGCAACCAGATATACTATTTTCTATTTCTTTAGAGCTACGCGGGTAAATAGTTTCTATAGCTATATACCTAGCAATTTCGTTTAGTTTTTGCCTATCTACAATAGATGTGTATTACCTCTATAAATCCTTAGCTCTATCTTAAGCTTAGTTTATTTAAATTCTAACATCTAGACTTAACCTTTCTTATCCTTAAAACTAGTATATATAGTAGTGATATATAACTTACAGAGAAATCTTAAAACTAATTTACAATGTCGAGTTTCTCGACGAGTACATATGTCATTCACTCGACGAACAATCTTAAGTTTATTATTTAAAGATAGTAAATCTAGCTAAAGAATTTGTACGCTTTTCCCAAGGTCTTTTGTGATTTTCAGCTGCACAACGTGGGAGAATAATTTCTTTAAGTAAGATGGGAATTTCCTGAATTAAGGGGCTATACCAGTGTGACACTTTCAAAAAATTGATTTTTTTTTTGGTTTATTCGACAGTTTGCACTTTTAAGAATATTTTGTGAAAATTTCAAAGTCGTATCTGTAATATTTTTTGAATGGCAGTCTTTCAAAGAGGAACCGCTCGCTAGCGTAAAATCGATAGGTAAATCTTTATACGCGTTTTTCTCAAAATGAAATTTTTCCAATTTGCGGCCATTTTAACTCGAAGACTAATTATCCGATTCACTTAAAATTTTAACTGACTACTCTTGACTATATTTGCCATACAGTGAACTAGGATATTTTTAATCGGATGAAAATTGAAATTTTAGCAGATAAAAAACTGACCATTTTTTAATAAAAAAATAGACTGTTTTCTTCATATTGACGCCATTTTGTTCAATTTTGAAATTTTTCAAAAATTCTAGTTCACTGTATAGAAAATACCTTCTAGTTTAATGTCTTTTTTTTCCATTTCAGTTACTCAATCGACCGGAATCGTGGCCGCAGTGGGGGAACTTTTTTTTTCGCATTTCCGAAGACAGCGCATAACTCGCTTAATTTTCAAAATTTTGTAATAAAAATTAAATGTAATATTCATCAAATATAGCTAAATACATTGTTAGTTTTCAGAAATATTTAGTTTAATAGTTTCCTTTAAAAAAATTCCCAAAAATCACTTAAATTTTAAGCTCTCACACTGGTATAGCCCCTTTAACGATGTTTTTGTTTGAAATTGAAAATACCGCGAGCTAATATCGAACATTCGATTAAATTAATCGACTTCGAGCGAGACCCTATAGTCGCTCATTACATCGTTGTCACGCGCCGAATCAGTTTGAGCGCGAGCTGTCGGTAAATTAAAATTGTATTACACGAAATTGAATCCGGGTATAAGTTTTCCACGTTAAAGAACGGAAACTCAAATCACCACGAGCAAAGTATATTATTAACGAACACAAGTAAATAGCATAAACACAAATAAAAAGTATAACAATCTGTAAGGAATGGTATAAAATTACTCCAACCGGTGCTTGGATGTCAGTTGCTCAAACATTAATGGATTTTTGCCTGACAATGATGCTTAACCCCTGCTTGTCTAGGCACGCGGGTAGTTTTTCGCATGAGCTCATATTCGTAGCTATTCGGATGTTTCCAGAGTCGATTTCTTGATTCCCAGAGAAGATGAGGCCCCTTTTCTCTCCAGCTGCTGGCGGAAGTTGTCGAGGAGGAAAAACCCCGAACTCGGGTTTCGAACGGTCGAGAGGCCCTGAGCCACATGGTCAACAGGCGAAGGGGATTCTCGAGTCGACGTTCAAGCAAGTGAGTTCTTTTTGGAAAGAAAGCTGATCTGGAAGCCGAGAAAACTCTCAATCATCTTGGTCGTTGTTGATTTGATTCGATTTGAGCAGGAGAACAGCAAGAGAAAACCTAAAACTAAAACTAAAGGCGAAAAGAAACTCCTCCTAAGTGCCAACTACGAACTGCAAAGACAGGTGGGTGTGCATAGAAACGCCGGTTTCCGGGCCAGCGTGCTAAGTTCTAAGCATGGAGTCTCGCTCCCTTAGTGTAGACCGCTTAGAGACACGGCCAAAGAGTGATGATGAACTCGATGAGAGTGTCTCAAACCTAATTCGCGATTCTCTAATGAAGGAACTTACCTCCACACAGAAATCTCAAAGCTCTTTAAACCTAAATTCTAGTGAACTCCCTAACCCTAACCTAACTTCTCGAAACCCTAACCTACCTTCCCATAACCTTGATCTTCAAATGGATACGATTACATCTACCAAATCCCAAAACTATCTAGCTTTCAAGGTTAATGAAGCCGAGAATCTTCATGACCGTGGGCCTAAATTGCCCTTCAAACAAGTAAAAACTACCGGTAAGAGAACTATTATTGACTCTCAGAATAGTGATGGTGGTGCCTCCAAGTCGAGACAAACTGAAAATTCACAGCATTCTTCTACTCACGAAACTCTAAAGCCAAGCAATCGCTATTCCAGACATAATAGAGGCCCATTTACAGTTGAAATCGACTGTATTTGCAATCCTCCCACGCAAGTGTTGTCCTTGGGTAAAATCTTACATAAAAACTTCAAAGATGAAGTTACCGATTGTAAAAAGAAAGGGCTATCCAGAACTACCATTTTGTGCAAATTTGGCTCCGTAGCCAATAAAATTGTCGAAAACTTGAACAAAATAAACCCTAATCTCAAAGCTCACATCCCTAACTTTAGAGTCACTCGATTGGTAATAATAAGAAATGTGCCTACTGAAATATCACTGGAGGAGATCAAAGAATGTGCTGTCAGCTCTGCTCCTATCGCATCGGGGCCTGTACCTGCGGTCCTGCGTCTTGGGCGGATTTGGCTATCCGCGTCGTTCGGGGGAGGAATCGCTTTATTCTTCCCCTGACTGGTGTGGCTAGTCGGTCTGCCTAACGGGCGTGCGACCGCGGATGGGAATCCCGGGCGAACGGATGACCAACCACCCGTGAAGTTTAAAGCCGAAAGGCGGTTCCGCGGGCGGTGTACTGCTTCTTGCTTCGTGTCGATCCTTATATCTCCCAACCTAAAATTTGTTATTCCAGTTATAGACATGGACACGTTAAAAGTATTTGCAAAAACCCGCGATGCCTATACTGTGGTGAGAAACCTAATCTGCCCTAAAATATCAAATGATCCTAAATGTCTTAATTGTAATATACCCCACTGGGCTACTGATAAATCTTGCACATAAATATGCAGATGAAAAAGAAATTAGAAAAATCGTGGCCTATAAAAATATTGGAATTAAAAGCGCTGCCTATCTACATAACCGAGAGAAATCAAGCCTTAGGAGTATCCCAAACCTCCTTCATTGACCTTCACCACATCAAAATCCGACACCAAATTTAGCGACACTTCATTTTGATTATTCTACATTAGAAGGAGGATAAATGACCAGCCTCGGACCGTGTAAAATTGAAATCCTTATTTATTGAGCTTGACAACGTTTCGATGACTAAATGTCATTTTCTTCAGATCATCTTACATTTAATGAATTTGAATTTCTTTGGATCTATACACAATAAAAAACAAAATTGTAAAAATATTAACAATTAATGAACATGAAAGCCAATCAAAAAAAATTTTTTTTTAATTTTACCTGTCATTACAAACACAACATTATTCAGCTACATCACTAAGATTTCGACGAAGTAAATAAATCGCAGTCAGCAACTTGCATTACTTGATTATTCTAACTTTCCTACCTTGGGAGATGTGAACCTTGATCTTATAAACCAAAATCAGAATTTTGCAGATCGACAATATAGTAGTGCTCTGAATAAGCCCACTTCCCCAACCCATCGTGCTCATACCCCCCCCCCCCCCTCTTCCTCCTCTCTCCCTCCTAAAAATAAAAATAGTAATCAATCTCAATCCCAACCTTCACAATCCTTCTCCTACCTTTACTCGCGTGAACCCAGCCCTTCTGGTAATGGAATTTTTTTACAAAATTCATCCCCTAGCTCCCCACCTAGATCTCCTAGTCCTCCTTCACCTTCTGTAAATAATGAAAACCTTATAAACATGATTTCTTCCTTGATGGATTTACTCCAGCGCTTCTCTCCGATCAATTCTCTTTTCAAAAATGGAATTCTTGAACAAATCGTCAAATCTTTTGAGTGTATAAATAAATAATTAATTAATTCTATAGCTTCATAACTCTGTTGTAGAACTCAACCATTCAACAATACGTTAAAATTTTATGGTTTATCGGAAAATTGAAGAAATTAAGGATTATTCAATGGAACTGTCGAGGTGTCATAAATAGAAAAGGTAATTTAGAATTAATTTTACATAACTATGATATCGTATTGTGGAATGAAACTTGGCTCCAGAATAAAACTAACTTTTTTCTAAAAAAATTTAATGTCATTCGGAAAGATCGTCCCAACCATATAGGTGGCGATTTAATCATAGCAATTAGAGAAGATATTCTCTTTACCCAAACTGCTATTTACGAAGTTCCTGACTATCTAGACACACTTGCTATCTCTATCCCATCTAATTGTGGCGAACTCATTATAATTAACGTATATGAATATAAATCAGCTATAGACCTTACTATTGTCTCTAGTAACCTTACCCCCTTAAGTACTTGGAAAGTTGAGCGAGATAAGATGGGCTTTCCCATTTCTGTCACGTTTGAAATTTCTTGTTCATTTTTTGAGTTTTTTTCTTATAAATACAACCTAAAAAAAGTTTGTTCGTCCACCTTTCATGACGCCTTGAAAGATGAGCAAATTGATGCCCAATCTTATGGTGTCCCCACCCCTTTCTCAGCGCTCCAATCCTACTATGACCTTTTTGAACTGATTGATGATGCCCTGCACAAAGCTGCTCCTAAAATAGGAAATAAACCTTCTCGAGATTACGCAAACTCCCCACCATGGTGGAATGACGAATGTACTAAGCTCGAAAGACTTAGAAGGGCCAAACTAGGCAGATATCGCCATAAATGCAATTATGAGAACTTCCTAGACCTTCAAAAATTTGAAGCCACTACTAAACGCACGCTGAAAGAAACCAAAATAATGAGGTTTAGATCTTACTGCGAATCTCTATCTTCAACATCCAAGATTTCGAATGTTTGGACAAAAATACGAGGTTTCAGGCACAGATTGTTATCTCCTCCTTCACCTACCACCTCCACAGCTAACACGGAAACTGTTACAAAAATGAAAAATTTTATTGAAAGATTCCATAAGTTCAGTGCACCTCCAAATGATCTTCCTCCCATTCCTTCCCTTCCTAGTTCTCCTCCTCCTTCTGTTAACACCCTAACTTCACATCATCTTACTGTCTCATTCACACGGAAAACGAACTCGGCAGTTTGCTCGCTCCCGACTGTGGCGTCACACTCCCAGAGTGTGCGTACATCTAGTTAGATGTACGCACACTCTGGGAGTGTGACGCCAGACTTTGGCGATCGCGCGCCCAAAGTCTGGCAGTTAGATGTACGCACACTCTGGGAGTGTGACGCCACAGTCGGGAGCGAGCAAACTGCCGAGTTCGTTTTCCGTGCAGGCTTCGGGAAATGAAGTACGCTGCAAAAAACTCAAAAACAAAATCCTCTCCCGGCCTAGATAAAATTAACTTTGAAGTAATTCAAAATCTTCCCGATAATATTCTCAAACAACTTTTAAGAGTCTTCCTAAAACTTTTGGGAAGACTTATCACTAATCGTTTAAACTGGTGGCTAGAAAACCAAATGCTTATCCACAATTCTCAGTTCGGATTTAGAAAGAATCGTTCTTGTAGTGATAGTTTCGCCATCCTGTCCACAGAGATTCATACTTCCTTTGTGGAGGACTCTTATACAGCTGCTTTATTCCTTGATGTGGAGGCGGCGTATGATAGGGTGGTCCCTAATATTCTAATTAATGACTTACAGGAGTTGCGTGTCCCTTGGATAATCTGTAAATTTTTTGAAAATCTAACCACGGAAAGGAACGTATTTTTTGAAATTAATAATTCAAATGTAGGGCCATATAAATTCCAGAAAGGTCTCCGTTAGGGATGTATCTCAAGCCCAACTCTATATAACATATACACAATAAATATCTATAAATATATCCACCCCTCATGTAAAATCCTGCAATACGCTGATGATATTGCTTTATTTTTCTCATCGCGTAATCTTCACGAATGCATTTCTATTTTACAAGTAAGCCTTAACTGATTACAACATTTTTTCAAATCAAAAGGACTCAATATCTCAGTTGAAAAATCTAAACTTGTGATATTCAACTCCAACAAGAATCGCATCCCTGAAGATTCTCATGTAACCTTAGATAATCACAGAATCTCCCTTTCTTATGAAGTGATTTTTCTGGGACTGCTTTTTGACTGTGAATTATCTTGGAAATCTCATTTTAACCATTTAATGGAAAGAATTAATAAAGTTATTAACATTATTGAATTTCTTAGGGGAACTTGGTGGGGTGCAAACCCAAGAACCTTGCTTATGCTTTACCATTCTCTTATAAGAAGCATTCTTGAATATGGCTGCCAAGCTTTAACAATCTATAACTGTAAACCATATGACCAAATTTGCAAACTACAAAATCAAATCTTAAGACTAATCCTTGGACTTCTATTCCAATTATGTTTGCTGAACTTTGTAACCGTGATTTTTATTAAATAAATTATTTAAAATCACATAGGGCAACACTGCCAGATGAATATAGGTTACCTTCAGAAAGTTATTATCCGTATTTATATAATCAACAAAACAAAGTTATGGGCGCCAGACTTACCTCAGTAAATTCACAAAATAAGATCAAATACAATGAAGTCCCAAAATTAATCAATTACACAAATCTCTATTAATTTACGGATTATAACATTCTGGAAATTGAAATGGCTAGCCAGTCCCTTTCTGGATAATAGTAGAGGGGGTGGTTCTTTACCAAGGGAAAAGATAATCAAAAAACACTACTAATTACTAAAAATAAAACTAAATGAACAATTCAATGTTTAATATTTATTCAAAATAACATGAATTCGTTGAATCATAAGTACATTGTTTCATGATGAAATGAGGTTACATAATAATTAAGAGGATCTAGAAGGCAAATTTATATAATATAAATTTATCGAATGACACAAATAATTTTAGGATAGAAAGGGAAGAACTAACTCGAATAGTTAGGACCTTTCCGTCCGATATTCAAGACTCGGACATTGAAATTCAATTTTAATAATTTGGAATATTGGTTCTTTATGGAATGGATAATTTACAAGATTGTAAATGAGGGACAAAAGGATCTATAATATAAAAATTTGAATATTCTTTAAACATACATTTTTCGGATCATAAATATCAACTATTAGTTATTAATCAACACGATTAAATAGAGTTCAATCGAGAAATTTGGAATTTATTTGTCGAACTAAGTAATTAATCATAAAGAGACTAAATCTTTATCATAATTAACACATTTTCAAAGAGTAAAACTTTACCACAAAAAAACAATATAATTAACAATAAATGAGTTTAGATTTATTAAATCAAAACTTCTCGAAAGGTAATTGAAAAGAAATCTCACCAACAGAAGTAAAATCCAATAATTTCCGGATCTTCAATAGGTAAATAGAATAAAGGATTCACAATCTTTTAAATAAGGCTGGATCTTTATAATAAAACTTTTTTATTTAATCTAACCGAAAGAAAACTTTAAATAGGTCTTCACTCTTTGGAAGCTGCTGACGAAAAGGTGAAGAATTTCCAACTTTATTTATTTCCTTGACGACTAATGTTATGTTTCCACAGGTTACAGCTGTGCTTTGTTTTCAAATTATATTGGCTGAAATTCGATGCATTTCTATAAATCCAATGACTAATTCAGGGACGTAATCTTGAAGACGATCAATCTTCACAAAAGAATTACTTCTGAATTAAATAATTAAATTCTTATTAATTCGGTCCAAACGATGGTAGATTATCATTGCGCTTCTCCAATATCAGCAATCAAACTGCTGGCTACCAAAGCATCAAGAAAATAATCTGATCGGGTTGGGACGCAGAAACATTAATCTACTGATACGAGCCTGGCTTCCACCGACAACAGAAGATTCATAATGTATAGCTTGAATATAATGATAAAACCTTCCAAGGACATGGGATCTTGAATTTCACGCCAGGTGAAGAAGTCACTTTGTACCAAGGCACCAGCAAATGTACAAATGGGCATTTCAAAATTTACCAATTACTCCTTGGGTACGACCAGAAGTAATTCACATCCACACTTGACATAGGTTAGGACAGGATGGCGGGAATATTCAAATAGAGAAGGAACACAGGAAGCAGGAGAAAATTCATTTTAATATTTTCTAAAGTCACTTCAAATCTTTTCTTATACTTCTTTTTCTTCCAAATTCAGCCTCGATGTCAGAATTTCATAAAATAAAGAAAATTCAAACGGAATTAGTACTTAAAATTAAAAGGGTCTAAAGTATGTCCAAATCTTGAAATACCGTGCAGCTTCCAAAATTGCAAAATGTAATGTCTTTTATATAATAATAAAAATTTTCTATAATCTTTCAATTAGACAGGTTAAGAAAATAGTTTATTAATTAAGAAAAACAACTTTTATGAGTTGCAAAATTTTGCAATGTCACAACTTAAAGAACCTCCCGTACTTCAGCAGCTCCAATTCCTAACAAAGAAATTTATGTTGAAAGTCTTTTCAATGGAAGACCACCCTTTACTTGACTCTCTTTATTGTTTAGAATCTATTAACTCTAAAAATAATGCTTATAATTATAGAAATACCTTTCTCTTACTAAATTCTTATATTCATCTAAACAAATTTGTATATAAAATTATGTATTCTTATATCCCCATAAACAATCTCTTAGATTACTCTCTGGAATTCGAAACTCTTAACATAAACTTACAGTTGGGTGACACTTTAATGAAAAGCTCTTCCCCAAACTTAGACTTCAAACAATATGTTGGTGGAAACCTTGAAGACACAATAATTCTTTATACAGATGGGTCAAAGAAGGAAGATTCTCTGCACACCGGTATTTGAATTACTTGTCCCTTCCTACAAATCTTTAAGATGTTTAAATTGTCTCATCATGCATCTATTTTCACGGTTGAAGCTACTGCTATTTGTGAGACAATAGAAATTATACACATTATATTCTCCTAATACAGAGGAAGAATTTCAGCATTTTCAGAGCGAAAATTTCAGTGTCTTTTTTTAAATTCGCTTTGTTTAGGGTAATTTAAAACAATTTGCATATATTTATATTTTTAAATGTAATCTTATGTAATAATAAAGCAATCTGAAGTATTAATTGTTTATTTATTGCACTTTTTATTTTTTAAATTTTTTACGACTTATACCTCTTCAAATATTATATTCTCCTAATACAGAAAAAGATTTTCAGCATTTTCGGGGCGAAAATTTCATGGTCTTTTTTTAAATTCGCTTTTTTTAGGGTAATTTACAACAATTTGCATACATTTATATTTGTA
The DNA here is from genome assembly GCA_030998225.1 of Diplolepis rosae. Lineage (NCBI taxonomy): Eukaryota > Metazoa > Arthropoda > Insecta > Hymenoptera > Diplolepididae > Diplolepis > Diplolepis rosae. Next base: position 4,814,152 of record JAPYXD010000695.1, read on the forward strand.
TATGTAATATTATGCAATAATAGAGCAATCTAAAATAAATTGTTTATTTATTGCACTTTTTAGTTTTTGATTTTTTACTCCGAATTCCTCTTCACACACTATATTCTCCTAATACAGAGGAAGAATTTCAGCATTTTCAGAGTGAAAATTTCAGGGTCTTTTTTTAAATTCGCTTTTTTTAGGGTAATTCAAAACAATTTGCATACATTTATATTTTTAAATGTAATCTTATGTAATAATGAAGCAATCTAAAGTATTAATTGTTTATTTATTGCACTTTTTAGTTTTTTCATTTTTGACGACGAATACCTCTTCACACATTATATTCTCCTAATATAGAGGAAGATTTTCAGCATTTTCGGAGCGAAAATTTCATGGTCTTTTTTTAAATTCGCTTTTTTTAGGGTAATTTAAAACAATTTGCATTCATTTATATTTTTAAATGTAATCTTATGTAATAATAAAGCAATCTGAAGTATTAATTGTTTATTTATTGCACTTTTTAGTTTTTTAATTTTTGACGACGAATACCTCTTCACACATTATATTCTCCTAATACAGAGGAAGAATTTCAGCATTTTCAGAGCGAAAATTTCAGTGTCTTTTTTTAAATTCGCTTTTTTTAGGGTAATTTAAAACAATTTGCATATATTTATATTTTTAAATGTAATCTTATGTAATAATAAAGCAATCTGAAGTATTAATTGTTTATTTATTGCACTTTTTATTTTTTAAATTTTTTACGACTTATACCTCTTCAAATATTATATTCTCCTAATACAGAAAAAGATTTTCAGCATTTTCGGGGCGAAAATTTCATGGTCTTTTTTTAAATTCGCTTTTTTTAGGGTAATTTACAACAATTTGCATACATTTATATTTGTATATGTAATATTATGCAATAATAGAGCAATCTGAAGTATTAATTGTTTATTTATTGCACTTTTTAGTTTTTTCATTTTTGACGACGAATACCTCTTCACATATTATATTCTCCTAATACAGAGGAAGAATTTCAACATTTTCAGACCGAAAGTTTCAGTGTCTTTTTTTAAATTCGCTTTTTTTAGGGTAATTTACAACAATTTGCATTCATTTATATTTTTAAATGTAATCTTATATTATAATAAAGAAATCTGAAGTATTAATTGTTTATTTATTGCACTTTTTCGTTTATTGAATTTTTACTCCGAATACCTCTTCACACATTATATTCTCCTAATACAGAGGAAGAATTTCCGCATTTTCAGAGCGAGAATTTCATGGTCTTTTTTTAAATTCGCTTTTTTTAGGGTAATTTAAAACAATTTGCATTCATTTATATTTATAAATGTAATCTTATGTAATAATAAAGCAATCTGAAGTATTAATTGTTTATTTATTGCACTTTTTATTTTTTAAATTTTTTACGACTTATACCTCTTCAAATATTATATTCTCCTAATACAGAGGAAGAATTTCAGCATTTTCAGAGCGAAAGTTTCAGTGTCTTTTTTTAAATTCGCTTTTTTTAGGGTAATTTAAAACAATTTGCATTCATTTATATTTTTAAATGTAATCTTATGTAATAATAAAGCAATCTGAAGTATTAATGGTTTATTTATTGCACTTTTTAGTATTTTAATTTTTGACGACGAATACCTCTTCACACATTATATACTCCTAATACAGAGGAAGAATATCAACATTTTCGGAGCGAAAATTTCAGTGTCTTTTTAAATTCGCTTTTTTTAGGGTAATTTAAAACAATTTGCATTCATTTATATTTTTAAATGTAATCTTATGTAATAATAAAGCAATCTGAAGTATTAATGGTTTATTTATTGCACTTTTTAGTTTTTCATATTTTTGACGACGAATACCTCTTCACAGATTATATTCTCCTAATACAGAGGAAGATTTTTAGCATTTTCGGGGCGAAAATTTCATGGTCTTATTTTAAATTCGCTTTTTTTAGGGTAATTTAAAACAATTTGCATACATTTATAATTTTAAATGTAATCTTATGTAATAATAAAGCAATCTGATGTATTAATTGTTTATATATTGCACTTTTGAGTTTTTTGAATTTTTACTACGAATACCTCTTCACACATTATATTCTCCTAATACAGAGGAAGAATTGCAGCATTTTCAGAGCGAAAATTTCAGGGTCTTTTTTTAAATTCGCTTTTTTTATGGTAATTTAAAACAATTTGCATACATTTATATTTTTATATGTAATGTTGTGCAATAATAAAGCAATCTGAAGAATTAATTGTTTATTTATTGCACTTTTGAGTTTTTGAATTTTTATCACGAATATCTCTTTACGCATTATATTCTCCTAATACAGAGGAAGAATTGCAGCATTTTCAGAGCGAAAATTTCAGGGTCTTTTTTTAAATTCGCTTTTTTTAGGGTAATTTAAATCAATTTGCATACATCTATATTTTTATATGTAATGTTATGCAATAATAAAGCAATCTGAAGTATTAATTGTTTATTTATTGCACTTTTTAGTTTCTTGCATTTTTACACCGAATACCTCTTCACACATTATATTCTCCTAATACAGAGGAAGAATTTCAGCATTTTCAGAGCGAAAATTTCACGGTCTTTTTTTAAATTCGCTTTTTTTAGCGTAATTTAAATCAATTTCCATACATCTATATTTTTATATGTAATGTTATGCAATAATAAAGCAATCTGAAGTATTAATTGTTTATTTATTGCACTTTTTAGTTTCTTGCATTTTTACACCGAATACCTCTTCACACATTATATTCTCCTAATACAGAGGAAGAATTTCAGCATTTTCAGAGCGAAAATTTCAGGGTCTTTTTTTAAATTCGCTTTTTTTAGGGTAATTTAAAACAATTTGCATACATTTATAATTTTAAATGTAATCTTATGTAATAATAAAGCAATCTGAAGTATTAATGGTTTATTTATTGCACTTTATAGTTTTTAAATTTTTGACGACGAATACCTCTTCACAGATTATATTCTCCTAATACAGAGGAAGATTTTTAGCATTTTCGTGGCGAAAATTTCATGGTCTTTTTTTAAATTCGCTTTTTTTAGGGTAATTTAAAACAATTTGAAAACATTTATAATTTTAAATGTAATCTTATGTAATAATAAAGCAATCTGGAGTATTAATTGTTTATATATTGCACTTTTTAGTTTTTTGAATTTTTACTATGAATACCACTTCACACATTATATTCTCTTAATACCGAGTAAGAATTTCCAAATTTTCAGAGCGAAAATTTCAGGGTCTTTTCTTAAATTCGCTTTTTTTAGGGTAATCTAAAACAATTTGCATACATTTATATTTTTATATGTAATGTTGTGCAATAATAAAGCAATCTGAAGTATTAATTGTTTATTTATTGCACTTTTGAGTTTTTTGAATTTTTATCACGAATATCTCTTTACGCATTATATTCTCCTAATACAGAGGAAGAATTGCAGCATTTTCAGAGCGAAAATTTCAGGGTCTTTTTTTAAAATCGCTTTTTTAGGGTAATTTAAATCAATTTGCATACATCTATATTTTTATATGTAATGTTATGCAATAATAAAGCAATCTGAAGTATTAATTGTTTATTTATTGCACTTTTTAGTTTCTTGCATTTTTACACCGAATACCTCTTCACACATTATATTCTCCTAATACAGAGGAAGAATTTCAGCATTTTCAGAGCGAAAATTTCAGGGTCTTTTTTTAAATTCGCTTTTTTAGGGTAATTTAAATCAATTTGCATACATCTATATTTTTATATGTACTGCTATGCAATAATAAAGCAATCTGAAGTATTAATAATTTATTTATTGCACTTTTTAGTTTTTTACATTTTTGACGACGAATACCTCTTCACACATTATATTCTCCTAATACAGAGGAAGAATTTCAGCATTTTCAGAGCGAAAATTTCAGTGTCTTTTTTTAAAATCGCTTTTTTTAGGGTAATTCAAAACATTTTGCATACATTTATATTTTTAAATGTAATCTTATGTAATAATGAAGCAATCTAAAGTATTAATTGTTTATTTATTGCACTTTTTAGTTTTTTCATTTTTGACGACGAATACCTCTTCACACATTATATTCTCCTAATATAGAGGAAGATTTTCAGCATTTTCGGAGCGAAAATTTCATGGTCTTTTTTTAAATTCGCTTTTTTTAGGGTAATTTAAAACAATTTGCATTCATTTATATTTTTAAATGTAATCTTATGTAATAATAAAGCAATCTGAAGTATTAATTGTTTATTTATTGCACTTTTTAGTTTTTTAATTTTTGACGACGAATACCTCTTCACACATTATATTCTCCTAATACAGAGGAAGAATTTCAGCATTTTCAGAGCGAAAATTTCAGTGTCTTTTTTTAAATTCGCTTTTTTTAGGGTAATTTAAAACAATTTGCATACATTTATATTTTTATATGTAATGTTATGCAATAATAAAGCAATCTGAAGTATTAATTGTTTATTTATTGCACTTTTTAGTTTCTTGCATTTTTACACCGAATACCTCTTCACACATTTTATTCTCCTAATACAGAGGAAGATTTTCCGCATTTTCAGAGCGAGAATTTCATGGTCCTTTTTTAAATTCGCTTTTTTTATGGTAATTTAAAACAATTTGCATACATTCATATTTTTATATGTAATGTTGTGCAATAATAAAGCAATCTGAAGAATTAATTGTTTATTTTTTGCACTTTTTATTTTTTAAATTTTTTACGACTTATACCTCTTCAAATATTATATTCTCCTAATACAGAAAAAGATTTTCAGCATTTTCGGGGCGAAAATTTCATGGTCTTTTTTTAAATTCGCTTTTTTTAGGGTAATTTACAACAATTTGCATACATTTATATTTGTATATGTAATATTATGCAATAATAGAGCAATCTGAAGTATTAATTGTTTATTTATTGCACTTTTTAGTTTTTGATTTTTTACTCCTAATTCCTCTTCACACACTATATTTTCCTAATACAGAGGAAGAATTGCAGCATTTTCAGAGCGAAAATTTCATGGTCTTTTTTTAAATTCGCTTTTTTTAGGGTAATATAAAACAATTTGCATACATTTATATTTTTATATGTAATGTTATGCAATAATAAAGCAATCTGAAGTATTAATTGTTTATTTATTGCACTTTTTAGTTTCTTGCATTTTTACACCGAATACCTCTTCACACATTTTATTCTCCTAATACAGAGGAAGATTTTCAGCATTTTCGGAGCGAAAATTTCATGCTCTTTTTTTAAATTCGCTTTTTTTAGGGTAATTTAAAACAATTTGCATACATTTATGTTTTTATATGTAATGTTGTGCAATAATAAAGCAATCTGAAGCATTAATTGTTTATTTATTGCACTTTTTAGTTTCTTGCATTTTTACACCGAATACCTCTTCACACATTTTATTCTCCTAATACAGAGGAAGATTTTCAGCATTTTCGGAGCGAAAATTTCATGGTCTTTTTTTAAATTCGCTTTTTTTAGGGTAATTTAAAACAATTTGAATACATTTATAATTTTAAATGTAATCTTATGTAATAATAAAGCAATCTGATGTATTAATTGTTTATATATTGCACTTTTGAGTTTTTTCATTTTTGACGACGAATACCTCTTCACACATTATATTCTCCTAATATAAAGAAAGATTTTCAGCATTTTCGGAGCGTAAATTTCATGGTCTTTTTTTAAATTCGCTTTTTTTAGGGTAATTTAAAACAATTTGCATACATTTATGTTTTTATATGTAATGTTGTGCAATAATAAAGCAATCTGAAGCATTAATTGTTTATTTATTGCACTTTTGAGTTTTTTGAATTTTTATCACGAATATCTCTTTACGCATTATATTCTCCTAATACAGAGGAAGAATTGCAGCATTTTCAGAGCGAAAATTTCAGGGTCTTTTTTTAAACTCGCTTTTTTTAGGGTAATTTAAAACAATTTGCATACATTTATAATTTTTAATGTAGTAGTATGTTATAATAAAGCAATCTGAAGTACTAATTGTTTATTTATTGCACTTTTTAGTTTTTAAATTTTTGACGACTTATACCTCTTCAAATATTATATTCTCCTAATACAGAAAAAGATGTTCAGCATTTTCAGAGCGAAAATTTCAGGGTCTTTTTTTAAATTCGCTTTTTTTAGGGTAATTTAAAACAATTTGCATACATTTATATTTCTAAATGTAATCTTATGTAATAATAAAGCAATCTGAAGTATTAATTGTTTATTTATTGCACTTTTTAGTTTTTTAATTTTTGACGACGAATACCTCTTCACAGATTATATTCTCCTAATACAGAGGAAGAATTTCAGCATTTTCAGAGCGAAAATTTCAAGGTCTTTTTTTAAATTCGCTTTTTTTAGGGTAATTTAAAACAATTTGCATTCATTTATATTTATAAATGTAATCTTATGTAATAATAAAGCAATCTGAAGTAATTATTGTTTATTTATTGCACTATTTAGTTTTTTAATTTTTGACGACGAATACCTCTTCACACATTATATTCTCCTAATACAGGGGAAGAATTTCAGCATTTTCAGAGCGAAAATTTCAAGGTCTTTTTTTAAATTCGCTTTTTTTATGGTAATTTAAAACAATTTGCATTCATTTATATTTATAAATGTAATCTTATGTAATAATAAAGCAATCTGAAGTATTAATGGTTTATTTATTGCACTTTTTAGTTTTTAAATTTTTGACTACGAATACCTCTTCACAGATTATATTCTCCTAATACAGAGGAAGAATATAAACATTTTCGGAGCGAAAATTTCAGTGTCTTTTTTTAAATTCGCTTTTTTTGGGTAAATTTAAAACATTTTGAATCCTTTTAAATTTTTAAATGTAATCTTATGTAATAATAAAGCAATCTGAAGTATTAATGGTTTATTTATTGCACTTTTTAGTTTTTAAATTTTTGACTACGTATACCTCTTCACACATTATATTCTCCTAATACAGAGGAAGATTTTTAGCATTTTCGGAGCGAAAATTTCATGGTCTTTTTTTAAATTCGCTTTTTTTAGGGTAATTTAAAACAATTTGAATACATTTATAATTTTAAATGTAATCTTATGTAATAATAAAGCAATCTGGAGTATTAATTGTTTATATATTGCACTTTTTAGTTTTTTAAATTTATACTATGAATACCTCTGCACACAGTATATTCTCCTAATACAGAGGAAGAATTTCCGCATTTTCAGAGCGAAAATTTCAGGGTCTTTTTTTAAATTCGCTTTTTTTAGGGTAATTTAAATCAATTTGCATACATCTATATTTTTATATGTAATGTTGTGCAATAATAAAGCAATCTGAAGTATTAATTGTTTATTTATTGCACTTTTGAGTTTTTTGAATTTTTATCACGAATATCTCTTTACGCATTATATTCTCCTAATACAGAGGAAGAATTGCAGCATTTTCAGAGCGAAAATTTCAGGGTCTTTTTTTAAACTCGCTTTTTTTAGGGTAATTTAAAACAATTTGCATACATTTATATTTTTATATGTAATGTTATGCAATAATAAAGTAATCTGAAGTATTAATTGTTTATTTATTGCATTTTTAGTTTCTTGCATTTTTACACCGAATACCTCTTCACACATTATATTCTCCTAATACAGAGGAAGAATTTCAGCATTCTCAGAGCGAAAATTTCAGGGTCTTTTTTTAAATTCGCTTTATTTAGGGTAATTTAAATCAATTTGCATACATCTATATTTTTATATGTAATGTTATGCAATAATAAAGCAATCTGAAGTATTAATTGTTTATTTATTGCACTTTTTAGTTTCTTGCATTTTTGACACCGAATACCTCTTCACACATTATATTCTCCTAATACAGAGGAAGAATTTCAGCATTCTCAGAGCGAAAATTTCAGGGTCTTTTTTTAAATTCGCTTTTTTTAGGGTAATTTAAATCAATTTGCATACATCTATATTTTTATATGTAATGTTATGCAATAATAAAGCAATCTGAAGTATTAATTGTTTATTTATTGCACTTTTTAGTTTCTTGCATTTTTACACCGAATACCTCTTCACACATTATATTCTCCTAATACAGAGGAAGAATTTCAGCATTTTCAGAGCGAAAATTTCAGGGTCTTTTTTTAAATTCGCTTTTTTTAGGGTAATTTAAATCAATTTGAATACATTTATAATTTTAAATGTAATATTATGTAATAATGAAGCAATCTGCAGTATTAATTATTTATTGATGCACTTTTAATTTTTTAAATTTTTGACGACGAATACCTCTTCACAGATTATATTCTCCTAATACAGAGGAAGATTTTTAGCATTTTCAGGGCGAAAATTTCATGGTCTTTTTTTAAATTCGCTTTTTTTAGGGTAATTTAAAACAATTTGCATACATTTATAATTTTAAATGTAATCTTATGTAATAATAAAGCAATCTGATGTATTAATTGTTTATATATTGGACTTTTGAGTTTTTTGAATTTTTACTACGAATACCTCTTCACATATTATAGTCTCCTAATACCGAGGAAGAATTTCCGCATTTTCAGAGCGAAAATTTCAGGGTCTTTTTTTAAATTCGCTTTTTTTAGGGTAATTTAAATCAATTTGTATACATTTATATTTTTATATGTAATGTTGTGCAATAATAAAGCAATCTGAAGTATTAATTGTTTATTTATTGCACTTTTGAGTTTTTTGAATTTTTATCACGAATATCTCTTTACGCATTATATTCTCCTAATACAGAGGAAGAATTGCAGCATTTTCAGAGCGAAAATTTCAGGGTCTTTTTTTAAATTCGCTTTTTTTAGGGTAATTTAAATCAATTTGCATACATCTATATTTTTATATGTAATGTTATGCAATAATAAAGCAATCTGAAGTATTAATTGTTTATTTATTGCACTTTTTAGTTTCTTGCATTTTTACACCGAATACCTCTTCACACATTATATTCTCCTAATACAGAGGAAGAATTTCAGCATTCTCAGAGCGAAAATTTCAGGGTCTTTTTTTAAATTCGCTTTTTTTAGGGTAATTTAAATCAATTTGCATACATCTATATTTTTATATGTAATGTTATGCAATAATAAAGCAATCTGAAGTATTAATTGTTTATTTATTGCACTTTTTAGTTTCTTGCATTTTTGACACCGAATACCTCTTCACACATTATATTCTCCTAATACAGAGGAAGAATTTCAGCATTTTCAGAGCGAAAATTTCAGGGTCTTTTTTTAAATTCGCTTTTTTTAGGGTAATTTAAAACAATTTGCATACATTTATAATTTTAAATGTAATCTTATGTAATAATAAAGCAATCTGAAGTATTAATGGTTTATTTATTGCACTTTTTAGTTTTTAAATTTTTGACGACGTATACCTCTTCACACATTATATTCTCCTAATACAGAGGAAGATTTTTAGCATTTTCGGAGCGAAAATTTCATGGTCTTTTTTTAAATTCGCTTTTTTTAGGGTAATTTAAAACAATTTGAATACATTTATAATTTTAAATGTAATCTTATGTAATAATAAAGCAATCTGGAGTATTAATTGTTTATTTATTGGACTTTTGAGTTTTTTGAATTTTTACTACGAATACCTCTTCACATATTATATTCTCCTAAAACCGAGGAAGAATTTCCGCATTTTCAGAGCGAAAATTTCAGGGTCTTTTTTTAAATTCGCTTTTTTTAGGGTAATTTAAATCAATTTGCATACATTTATATTTTTATATGTAATGTTGTGCAATAATAAAGCAATCTGAAGTATTAATTGTTTATTTATTGCACTTTTGAGTTTTTTGAATTTTTATCACGAATATCTCTCCACACATTATATTCTCCTAATACAGAGGAAGAATTGCAGCATTTTCAGAGCGAAAATTTCAGGGTCTTTTTTTAAACTCGCTTTTTTTAGGGTAATTTAAAACAATTTGCATACATTTATATTTTTATATGTAATGTTATGCAATAATAAAGTAATCTGAAGTATTAATTGTTTATATATTGCACTTTTTAGTTTCTTGCATTTTTACACCGAATACCTCTTCACACATTATATTCTCCTAATACAGAGGAAGATTTTTAGCATTTTCGGAGCGAAAATTTCATGGTCTTTTTTTAAATTCGCTTTTTTTAGGGTAATTTAAAACAATTTGAATACATTTATAATTTTAAATGTAATCTTATGTAATAATAAAGCAATCTGGAGTATTAATTGTTTATTTATTGCACTTTTTAGTTTTTTAATTTTTGGCGACGTATACCTCTTCACACATTATATTCTCCTAATACAGAGGAAGATTTTCAGCATTTTCGGAGCGAAAATTTCATGGTCTTTTTTTAAATTCGCTTTTTTTAGGGTAATTTAAAACAATTTGCATACATTTATATTTTTATATGTAATGTTATGCAATAATAAAGCAATCTGAAGTATTAATTGTTTATTTATTGCACTTTTTAGTTTTTTGAATTTTTACCACGAATATCTCTTTACGCATTATATTCTCCTAATACAGAGGAAGAATTGCAGCATTTTCAGAGCGAAAATTTCAGGGTCTTTTTTTAAATTCGCTTTTTTTAGGGTAATTTAAAACAATTTGCATACATTTATATTTTTAAATGTAATCTTATGTAATAATAAAGCAATCTGAAGTATTAATTGTTTATTTATTGCACTTTTTATTTTTTAAATTTTTTACGACTTATACCTCTTCAAATATTATATTCTCCTAATACAGAAAAAGATTTTCAGCATTTTCAGAGCGAAAATTTCAGGGTCTTTTTTTAAATTCGCTTTTTTTAGGGTAATTTAAAACAATTTGCATACATTTATATTTCTAAATGTAATCTTATGTAATAATAAAGCAATCTGAAGTATTAATTGTTTATTTATTGCACTTTTTAGTTTTTTAATTTTTGACGACGAATACCTCTTCACAGATTATATTCTCCTAATACAGAGGAAGAATTTCAGCATTTTCAGAGCGAAAATTTCAAGGTCTTTTTTTAAATTCGCTTTTTTTAGGGTAATTTAAAACAATTTGCATTCATTTATATTTATAAATGTAATCTTATGTAATAATAAAGCAATCTGAAGTATTAAAAGTTTATTTAATGCACTATTTAGTTTTTTAATTTTTGACGACGAATACCTCTTCACACATTATATTCTCCTAATACAGGGGAAGAATTTCAGCATTTTCAGAGCGAAAATTTCAAGGTCTTTTTTTAAATTCGCTTTTTTTATGGTAATTTAAAACAATTTGCATTCATTTATATTTATAAATGTAATCTTATGTAATAATAAAGCAATCTGAAGTATTAATTGTTTATTTATTACACTTTTTAGTTTTTAAATTTTTGATGACGAATACCTCTTCACACATTATATTCTCCTAATACAGAGGAAGAATTTTAGCATTTTCAGAGCGAAAATTTCAGGGTCTTTTTTTAAATTCGCTTTTTTTAGAGTAATTTAAAACAATTTGCATACATTTATATTTTTAAATGTAATCTTATGTAATAATAAAGCAATCTGAAGTATTAATAGTTTATTTATTGCACTTTTTAGTTTTTTAATTTTTGACGACGAATACCTCTTCACACATTATATTCTCCTAATACAGACGAAGAATTTCAGCATTTTCAGAGCGAAAATTTCAGGGTCTTTTTTTAAATTCGCTTTTTTTAGAGTAATTTAAAACAATTTGCATACATTTATATTTTTAAATGTAATCTTATGTAATAATAAAGCAATCTGAAGTATTAATAGTTTATTTATTGCACTTTTTATTTTTTAAATTTTTGACTACTTATACCTCTTCACACATTATATTCTCCTAATACAGAGGAAGAATTTCAGCATTTTCAGAGCGAAAATTTCAAGGTCTTCTTTTAAATTCGCTTTTTTTAGGGTAATTTAAAACAATTTGCATTCATTTATATTTATAAATGTAATCTTATGTAATAATAAAGCAATCTGAAGTATTAATTGTTTATTTATTGCACTTTTTAGTTTTTTAATTTTTGACTACGAATACCTCTTCACATATTATATTATCCTAGTACAGAAGAAGAATTTAAACATTTTCTGAGATAAAATTTCATGGTCTTTTTTTAAAATCGCTTTTTTTAGGGTAATTTACAACAATTTGCATACATTTGTATTTTTATATGTAATGTTATGCAATAATAAAGAAATCTGAAGTATCAATTGTTTATTTATTGCATTTTTAGTTTTATTAATTTTTGACTACCTCTTCACATATTATATTCTCCTAATGAAAGGAAAAAATTTCAACATTTTCGGCGCAAAAATTTCATGCTCTTTTTTTAAAATCGCTTTTTTTAGGGTAATTTAAAACAATTTGCATACATTTATATTTTTAAATGTAATCTTATGTAATAATAAAGCAATCTGAAGTATTAATTGTTTATTTATTACACTTTTTAGTTTTTAAATTTTTGTCTACGAATACCTCTTCGCACATTATATTCTCCTAACAAAGAGGAAGAATTTCAGCATTTTCAGAGCGAAAATTTCAGGGTCTTTTTTTAAATTCGCTTTTTTTAGAGTAATTTAAAACAATTTGCATACATTTATATTTTTAAATGTAATCTTATGTAATAATAAAGCAATCTGGAGTATTAATTGTTTATTTATTGCACTTTTTAGTTTTTTAATTTTTGGCGACGTATACCTCTCCACACATTATATTCTCCTAATACAGAGGAAGAATTGAACCATTTTCAGAGCGAAAATTTCAGGGTCTTTTTTTAAATTCGCTTTTTTTAGGGTAATTTAAAACAATTTGCATTCATTTATATTTATAAATGTAATCTTATGTAATAATAAAGCAATCTGAAGTATTAATTGTTTATTTATTGCACTTTTTAGTTTTTTAATTTTTGATGACGAATACCTCTTCACACATTATATTCTCCTAATACAGAGGAAGAATTTCAGCATTTTCATGAGCGAAAATTTCAAGGTCTTTTTTTAAATTCGCTTTTTTTAGGGTAATTTAAAACAATTTGCATTCATTTATATTTATAAATGTAATCTTATGTAATAATAAAGCAATCTGAAGTATTAATTGTTTATTAATTGCACTTTTTAGTTTTTTAATTTTTGACGACGAATACCTCTTCACACATTATATTCTCCTAATACAGAGGAAGAATTTCAGCATTTTCAGAGCGAAAATTTCAGGGTCTTTTTTTAAATTCGCTTTTTTTAGGGTAATTTAAAACAATTTGCATTCATTTATATTTATAAATGTAATCTTATGTAATAATAAAGCAATCTGAAGTATTAATTGTTTATTTATTACACTTTTTAGTTTTTAAATTTTTGACGACGAATACCTCTTCACACATTATATTCTCCTAATACAGAGGAAGAATTTCAGCATTTTCAGAGCGAAAATTTCAGGGTCTTTTTTTAAATTCGCTTTTTTTAGGGTAATTTAAAACAATTTGCATTCATTTATATTTATAAATGTAATCTTATGTAATAATAAAGCAATCTGAAGTATTAATTGTTTATTTATTGCACTTTTTAGTTTTTTAATTTTTGATGACGAATACCTCTTCACACATTATATTCTCCTAATACAGAGGAAGAATTTCAGCATTTTCAGAGCGAAAATTTCAGCTTCTTTTTTTAAATTCGCTTTTTTTAGGGTAATTTAAAACAATTTGAATACATTTATAATTTTAAATGTAATCTTATGTAATAATAAAGCAATCTGGAGTATTAATTGTTTATTTATTGCACTTTTTAGTTTTTTAATTTTTGGCGACGTATACCTCTCCACACATTATATTCTCCTAATACAGAGGAAGAATTGCAGCATTTTCAGAGCGAAAATTTCAAGGTCTTTTTTTAAATTCGCTTTTTTTAGGGTAATTTAAAACAATTTGCATTCATTTATATTTATAAATATAATCTTATGTAATAATAAAGCAATCTGAAGTATTAATTGTTTATTTATTGCTCTTTTTAGTTTTTTAATTTTTGACGACGAATACCTCTTCACACATTATATTCTCCTAATACAGAGGAAAAATTTTAGCATTTTCAGAGCGAAAATTTCAGGGTCTTTTTTTAAATTCGCTTTTTTTAGGGTAATTTAAAACAATTTGAATACATTTATAATTTTAAATGTAATCTTATGTAATAATAAAGCAATCTGGAGTATTAATTATTTATTTATTGCATTTTTTAGTTTTTTAATTTTTGACTACGAATACCTCTTCACATATTATATTCTCCTAAAACCGAGGACGACTTTCAAGAATTTCTTTGCGAAAATTTCCTGTTTTTTTTTAAATTCGCTTTTTTTAGGGTAATTTAAAACAATTTGCATACATTTATATTTTTAAATGTAATCTTATGTAATAATAAAGCAATCTGAAGTATTAATTGTTTATTTATTGCACTTTTTAGTTTTTTAATTTTTGGCGACGTATACCTCTTCACACATTATATTCTCCTAATACAGAGGAAGAATTTCAGCATTTTCAGAGCGAAAATTTCAAGGTCTTTTTTTAAATTCGCTTTTTTTAGGGTAATTTAAAACAATTTGCATTCATTTATATTTATAAATGTAATCTTATGTAATAATAAAGCAATCTGAAGTATTAATTGTTTATTTATTGCACTTTTTAGTTTTTTAATTTTTGACGACGAATACCTCTTCACACATTATATTCTCCTAATACAGAGGAAGAATTTCAGCATTTTCAGAGCGAAAATTTCAAGGTCTTTTTTTAAATTCGCTTTTTTTAGGGTAATTTAAAACAATTTGCATTCATTTATATTTATAAATGTAATCTTATGTAATAATAAAGCAATCTGAAGTATTAATTGTTTATTTATTGCACTTTTTAGTTTTTTAATTTTTGACGACGAATACCTCTTCACACATTATATTCTCCTAATACAGAGGAAGAATTTCAGCATTTTCAGAGCGAAAATTTCAAGGTCTTTTTTTAAATTCGCTTTTTTTAGGGTAATTTAAAACAATTTGCATTCATTTATATTTATAAATGTAATCTTATGTAATAATAAAGCAATCTGAAGTATTAATTGTTTATTTATTGCACTTTTTAGTTTTTTAATTTTTGACGACGAATACCTCTTCACACATTATATTCTCCTAATACAGAGGAAGAATTTCAGCATTTTCAGAGCGAAAATTTCAAGGTCTTTTTTTAAATTCGCTTTTTTTAGGGTAATTTAAAACAATTTGCATTCATTTATATTTATAAATGTAATCTTATGTAATAATAAAGCAATCTGAAGTATTAATTGTTTATTTATTGCACTTTTTAGTTTTTTAATTTTTGACGACGAATACCTCTTCACACATTATATTCTCCTAATACAGAGGAAGAATTTCAGCATTTTCAGAGCGAAAATTTCAAGGTCTTTTTTTAAATTCGCTTTTTTTAGGGTAATTTAAAACAATTTGCATTCATTTATATTTATAAATGTAATCTTATGTAATAATAAAGCAATCTGAAGTATTAATTGTTTATTTATTACACTTTTTAGTTTTTTAATTTTTGATGACGAATACCTCTTCACACATTATATTCTCCTAATACAGAGGAAGAATTTTAGCATTTTCAGAGCGAAAATTTCAGGGTCTTTTTTTAAATTCGCTTTTTTTAGGGTAATTTAAAACAATTTGAATACATTTATAATTTTAAATGTAATCTTATGTAATAATAAAGCAATCTGGAGTATTAATTGTTTATTTATTGCACTTTTTAGTTTTTTAATTTTTGGCGACGTATACCTCTTCACACATTATATTCTCCTAATACAGAGGAAGAATTTCAGCATTTTCAGAGCGAAAATTTCAAGGTCTTTTTTTAAATTCGCTTTTTTTAGGGTAATTTAAAACAATTTGCATTCATTTATATTTATAAATGTAATCTTATGTAATAATAAAGCAATCTGAAGAATTAATTGTTTATTTATTCCATTTTCTAATTTTTTAATTTTTGTCTACGAATACCTCTTCACACATTATATTCTCCTAATACAGAGGAAGAATTTCAGCATTTTCAGAGCGAAAATTTCAGTGTCTTTTTTTAAATTCGCTTTTTTTAGGGTAATTTAAAACAATTTGCATACATTTATATTTTTATATGTAATGTTATGCAATAATAAAGCAATCTGAAGTATTAATTGTTTATTTATTCCACTTTTTAGTTTCTTGCATTTTTGACTCCGAATACCTCTTCACACATTATATTCTCCTAATATAGAGGAAGATTTTCAGCATTTTCGGAGCGAAAATTTCATGGTCTTTTTTTAAATTCGCTTTTTTTAGGGTAATTTAAAACAATTTGCATTCATTTATATTTATAAATGTAATCTTATGTAATAATAAAGCAATCTGAAGTATTAATTGTTTATTAATTGCACTTTTTAGTTTTTGATTTTTTACTCCTAATACCTCTTCACACATTATATTCTCCTAATACAGACGAAGAATTTCAGCATTTTCAGAGCGAAAATTTCAGTGTCTTTTTTTAAATTCGCTTTTTTTAGGGTAATTTAAAACAATTTGAATACATTTATAATTTTAAATGTAATCTTATGTAATAATAAAGCAATCTGAAGTATTAATTGTTTATTTATTGCACTTTTTAGTTTTTTAATTTTTGACGACGAATACCTCTTCACACATTATATTCTCCTAATACAGAGGAAGAATTTCAGCATTTTCAGAGCGAAAATTTCAAGGTCTTTTTTTAAATTCGCTTTTTTTAGGGTAATTTAAAACAATTTGCATTCATTTATATTTATAAATGTAATCTTATGTAATAATAAAGCAATCTGAAGTATTAATAGTTTATTTATTGCACTTTTTAGTTTTTTAATTTTTGACGACGAATACCTCTTCACACATTATATTCTCCTAATACAGAGGAAGAATTTCAGCATTTTCAGAGCGAAAATTTCAAGGTCTTTTTTTAAATTCGCTTTTTTTAGGGTAATTTAAAACAATTTGCATTCATTTATATTTATAAATGTAATCTTATGTAATAATAAAGCAATCTGAAGTATTAATTGTTTATTTATTGCACTTTTTAGTTTTTTAATTTTTGACGACGAATACCTCTTCACACATTATATTCTCCTAATACAGAGGAAGAATTTCAGCATTTTCAGAGCGAAAATTTCATGGTCTTTTTTTAAATTCGCTTTTTTTAGGGTAATTTAAAACAATTTGCATTCATTTATATTTTTAAATGTAATCTTATGTAATAATAAAGCAATCTGAAGTATTAATGGTTTATTTATTGCACTTTTTAGTTTCTTGCATTTTTGACACGAATACCTCTTCACACACTATATTCTCCTAATACAGAGGAAGAATTTCAGCATTTTCAGAGCGAAAATTTCAGTGTCATTTTTTAAATTCGCTTTGTTTAGGGTAATTTAAAACAATTTGCATATATTTATATTTTTAAATGTAATCTTATGTAATAATAAAGCAATCTGAAGTATTAATTGTTTATTTATTGCACTTTTTAGTTTTTTAATTTTTGACGACGAATACCTCTTCACACATTATATTCTCCTAATACAGAGGAAGAATTTCAGCATTTTCGGAGCGAAAATTTCATGGTCTTTTTTTAAATTCGCTTTTTTTAGGGTAATTTACAACAATTTGCATACATTTGTATTTGTATATGTAATATTATGCAATAATAGAGCAATCTGAAGTATTAATTGTTTATTTATTGCACTTTTTAGTTTCTGATTTTTTACTCCGAATTCCTCTTCACACACTATATTCTCCTAATACAGAGGAAGAATTTCAGCATTTTCAGAGTGAAAATTTCAGGGTCTTTTTTTAAATTCGCTTTTTTTAGGGTAATTCAAAACAATTTGCATACATTTATATTTTTAAATGTAATCTTATGTAAAGATGAAGCAATCTAAAGTATTAATTGTTTATTTATTGCACTTTTTAGTTTTTTCATTTTTGACGACGAATACCTCTTCACACATTATATTCTCCTAATATAGAGGAAGATTTTCAGCATTTTCGGAGCGAAAATTTCATGGTCTTTTTTTAAATTCGCTTTTTTTAGGGTAATTTAAAACAATTTGCATTCATTTATATTTTTAAATGTAATCTTATGCAATAATGAAGCAATCTAAAGTATTAATTGTTTATTAATTGCACTTTTTAGTTTTTTAATTTTTGACGACGAATACCTCTTCACACATTATATTCTCCTAATACAGAGGAAGAATTTCAGCATTTTCGGGGCGAAAATTTCATGGGCTTTTTTTAAATTCGCTTTTTTTAGGGAAATTTACAACAATTTGCATACATTTATATTTGTATATGTAATATTATGCAATAATAGAGCAATCTGAAGTATTAATTGTTTATTTATTGCACTTTTTAGTTTTTTCATTTTTGACGACGAATACCTCTTCACACATTATATTCTCCTAATACAGAGGAAGAATTTCAGCATTTTCAGAGCGAAAATTTCAGCTTCTTTTTTTAAATTCGCTTTTTTTAGGGTAGTTTAAAACAATTTGCATTCATTTATATTTATAAATATAATCTTATGTAATAATAAAGCAATCTGAAGTATTAATTGTTTATTTATTGCACTTTTTAGTTTTTTTATTTTTGACGACGTATACCTCTTCACACATTATATTCTCCTAATACAGAGGAAGAATTTCAGCATTTTCAGAGCGAAAATTTCATGGTCTTTTTTTAAATTCGCTTTTTTTAGGGTAATTTAAAACAATTTGCATTCATTTATATTTTTAAATGTAATCTTATGTAATAATAAAGCAATCTGAAGTATTAATGGTTTATTTATTGCACTTTTTAGTTTTTTAATTTTTGACGACGAATACCTCTTCACACATTATATTCTCCTAATACAGAGGAAGAATTTCAGCATTTTCAGAGCGAAAATTTCATGGTCTTTTTTTAAATTCGCTTTTTTTAGGGTAATTTAAAACAATTTGAATACATTTATAATTTTAAATGTAATCTTATGTAATAATAAAGCAATCTGGAGTATTAATTGTTTATTTATTGCACTTTTTAGTTTTTTAATTTTTGGCGACGTATACCTCTCCACACATTATATTCTCCTAATACAGAGGAAGAATTGCAGCATTTTCAGAGCGAAAATTTCAGGGTCTTTTTTTAAACTCGCTTTTTTTAGGGTAATTTAAAAAAATTTGCATTCATTTATATTTTTAAATGTAATCTTATGTAATAATAAAGAAATCTGAAGTATTAATGGTTTATTTATTGCACTTTTTAGTTTTTAAATTTTTGACGACGAATACCTCTGCACACATTATATTCTCCTAATACAGAGGAAGAATTTCAGCATTTTCAGAGCGAAAATTTCAGGGTCTTTTTTTAAATTCGATTTTTTTAGGGTAATTTAAAACAATTTGCATACATTTATATTTTTAAATGTAATCTTATGCAATAATAAAGCAATCTGAAGCATTAATTGTTTATTTATTGCACTTTTTAGTTTTTTTAATTTTTGACGACGAATACCTCTTCACACATTATATTCTCCTAATACAGAGGAAGAATTTCCGCATTTTCAGAGCGAGAATTTCATGGTCTTTTTTTAAATTCGCTTTTTTAGGGTAATATAAAACAATTTGCATACATTTATATTTTTATATGTAATGTTATGCAATAATAAAGCAATCTGAAGTATTAATTGTTTATTTATTGCACTTTTTAGTTTCTTGCATTTTTACACCGAATACCTCTTCACACATTTTATTCTCCTAATACAGAGGAAGATTTTCAGCATTTTCGGAGCGAAAATTTCATGGTCTTTTTTTAAATTCGCTTTTTTTAGGGTAATTTAAAACAATTTGAATACATTTATAATTTTAAATGTAATCTTATGTAATAATAAAGCAATCTGGAGTATTAATTGTTTATTTATTGCACTTTTTAGTTTTTTAATTTTTGGCGACGTATACCTCTCCACACATTATATTCTCCTAATACAGAGGAAGAATTTCAGCATTTTCAGAGCGAAAATTTCATGGTCTTTTTTTAAATTCGCTTTTTTTAGGGTAATTTAAAACAATTTGAATACATTTATAATTTTAAATGTAATCTTATGTAATAATAAAGCAATCTGGAGTATTAATTGTTTATTTATTGCACTTTTTAGTTTTTTAATTTTTGGCGACGTATACCTCTTCACACATTATATTCTCCTAATACAGAGGAAGAATTTCAGCATTTTCAGAGCGAAAATTTCAGTGTCTTTTTTTAAATTCGCTTTTTTTAGGGTAATTTAAAACAATTTGAATACATTTATAATTTTAAATGTAATCTTATGTAATAATAAAGCAATCTGGAGTATTAATTGTTTATTTATTGCACTTTTTAGTTTTTTAATTTTTGGCGACGTATACCTCTCCACACATTATATTCTCCTAATACAGAGGAAGATTTCAGCATTTTCGGAGCGAAAATTTCATGGTCTTTTTTTAAATTCGCTTTTTTTAGGTTATTTTCAACAATTTGCATACATTTAAAAATTTATAAGTACTAGTATGCAATAATATAGCAATCGGGAGTATTAATTGTTTATTTATTGCACTTTTTAGTTTTTGAATTTTTACCACGAATACCTCTTCACACATTATATTCTCCTAATACAGAGGAAGAATTTCAGCATTTTCAGAGCGAAAATTTCTTGGTCTTTTTTTAAATTCGCTTTTTTAGGGTAATTTAAAACAATTTGCATTCATTTATATTTATAAATGTAATCTTATGTAATAATAAAGCAATCTGAAGTATTAATTGTTTATTAATTGCACTTTTTAGTTTTTCAATTTTTGAGGACGAATACCTCTTCACACATTATATTCTCCTAATACAGAGGAAGAATTTCAGCATTTTCAGAGCGAAAATTTCAAGGTCTTTTTTTAAATTCGCTTTTTTTAGGGTAATTTAAAACAATTTGCATTCATTTATATTTATAAATGTAATCTTATGTAATAATAAAGCAATCTGAAGTATTAAAAGTTTATTTAATGCACTTTTTAGTTTTTTAATTTTTGACGACGAATACCTCTTCACACATTATATTCTCCTAATACAGAGGAAGAATTTCAGCATTTTCAGAGCGAAAATTTCATGGTCTTTTTTTAAATTCGCTTTTTTTAGGGTAATTTAAAACAATTTGAATACATTTATAATTTTAAATGTAATCTTATGTAATAATAAAGCAATCTGGAGTATTAATTGTTTATTTATTGCACTTTTTAGTTTTTTAATTTTTGGCGACGAATACCTCTTCACACATTATATTCTCCTAATACAGAGGAAGAATTTCAGCATTTTCAGAGCGAAAATTTCAAGGTCTTTTTTTAAATTCGCTTTTTTTAGGGTAATTTAAAACAATTTGCATTCATTTATATTTATAAATGTAATCTTATGTAATAATAAAGCAATCTGAAGTATTAATTGTTTATTTATTGCACTTTTTAGTTTTTTAATTTTTGACGACGAATACCTCTTCACACATTATATTCTCCTAATACAGAGGAAGAATTTCAGCATTTTCAGAGCGAAAATTTCAGTGTCTTTTTTTAAATTCGCTTTTTTTAGGGTAATTTAAAACAATTTGCATACATTTATATTTTTATATGTAATCTTATGTAATAATAAAGCAATCTGAAGTATTAATTGTTTATTTATTGCATTTTCTTGTTCTTTAATTTTTGACTACGAATACCTCTTCGCATATTATATTCTCCTAGTACAGAGGAAGAATTTCAGCATTTTCGGAGCGAAAATTTCATGGTCTTTTTTTAAATTCGCTTTTTTTAGGGTAATTTAAAACAATTTGAATACATTTATAATTTTAAATGTAATCTTATGTAATAATAAAGCAATCTGGAGTATTAATTGTTTATTTATTGCACTTTTTAGTTTTTTAATTTTTACGACGAATACCTCTTCTCATATTATATTCTCCTAATACAGAGGAAGAATTTCAGCATTTTCAGACCGAAAATTTCATGGTCTTTTTTCAAATTCGCTTTTTTTAGGGTAATTTAAAACAATATGCATACATTTATATTTTTATATGTAATGTTATGCAATAATAAAGCAATCTGAAGTATTAATTGTTTATTTATTTCAGATTTTAGTTTCTTGCATTTTTGACACCGAATACCTCTTCACACATTATATTCTCCTAATACAGAGGAAGAATTTCAGCATTTTCAGAGTGAAAATTTCAGGGTCTTTTTTTAAATTCGCTTTTTTTAGGGTAATTTAAAACAATTTGAATACATTTATAATTTTAAATGTAATCTTATGTAATAATAAAGCAATCTGGAGTATTAATTGTTTATTTATTGCACTTTTTAGTTTTTTAATTTTTGGCGACGTATACCTCTCCACACATTATATTCTCCTAATACAGAGGAAGAATTGCAGCATTTTCAGAGCGAAAATTTCAAGGTCTTTTTTTAAATTCGCTTTTTTTAGGGTAATTTAAAACAATTTGCATTCATTTATATTTATAAATGTAATCTTATGTAATAATAAAGCAATCTGAAGTATTAATTGTTTATTTATTGCACTTTTTAGTTTTTTAATTTTTGACGACGAATACCTCTCCACACATTATATTCTCCTAATACAGAGGAAGAATTGCAGCATTTTCAGAGCGAAAATTTCAGGGTCTTTTTTTAAACTCGCTTTTTTTAGGGTAATTTAAAACAATTTGAATACATTTATAATTTTAAATGTAATCTTATGTAATAATAAAGCAATCTGGAGTATTAATTGTTTATTTATTGCACTTTTTAGTTTTTTAATTTTTGGCGACGTATACCTCTCCACACATTATATTCTCCTAATACAGAGGAAGAATTTCAGCATTTTCAGAGCGAAAATTTCATGGTCTTTTTTTAAATTCGCTTTTTTTAGGGTAATTTAAAACAATTTGAATACATTTATAATTTTAAATGTAATCTTATGTAATAATAAAGCAATCTGGAGTATTAATTGTTTATTTATTGCACTTTTTAGTTTTTTAATTTTTGGCGACGTATACCTCTCCACACATTATATTCTCCTAATACAGAGGAAGAATTTCAGCATTTTCAGAGCGAAAATTTCAAGGTCTTTTTTTAAATTCGCTTTTTTTAGGGTAATTTAAAACAATTTGAATACATTTATAATTTTAAATGTAATCTTATGTAATAATAAAGCAATCTGGAGTATTAATTGTTTATTTATTGCACTTTTTAGTTTTTTAATTTTTGGCGACGTATACCTCTCCACACATTATATTCTCCTAATACAGAGGAAGAATTGCAGCATTTTCAGAGCGAAAATTTCAGGGTCTTTTTTTAAACTCGCTTTTTTTAGGGTAATTTAAAACAATTTGCATACATTTATATTTTTAAATGTAATCTTATGTAATAATAAGGCAATCTGAAGAATTAATTGTTTATTTATTGCACTTTTTAGTTTTTTGAATTTTTGACGACGAATACCGCTTCACACATTATATTCTCCTAATACAGAGGAAGAATTTCAGCATTTTCAGAGCGAAAATTTCAGTGTCTTTTTTTAAATTCGCTTTTTTTAGGGTAATTTAAAACAATTTGAATACATTTATAATTTTAAATGTAATCTTATGTAATAATAAAGCAATCTGGAGTATTAATTGTTTATTTATTGCACTTTTTAGTTTTTTAATTTTTGGCGACGTATACCTCTCCACACATTATATTCTCCTAATACAGAGGAAGAATTTCAGCATTTTCAGAGCGAAAATTTCATGGTCTTTTTTTAAATTCGCTTTTTTTAGGGTAATTTAAAACAATTTGAATACATTTATAATTTTAAATGTAATCTTATGTAATAATAAAGCAATCTGGAGTATTAATTGTTTATTTATTGCACTTTTTAGTTTTTTAATTTTTGGCGACGTATACCTCTCCACACATTATATTCTCCTAATACAGAGGAAGAATTGCAGCATTTTCAGAGCGAAAATTTCAGGGTCTTTTTTTAAATTCGCTTTTTTTAGGGTAATTTAAAACAATTTGCATACATTTATAATTTTAAATGTAATCTTATGTAATAATAAAGCAATCTGGAGTATTAATTGTTTATTTATTGCACTTTTTAGTTTTTTAATTTTTGGCGACGTATACCTCTCCACACATTATATTCTCCTAATACAGAGGAAGAATTTCAGCATTTTCAGAGCGAAAATTTCAGGGTCTTTTTTTAAATTCGCTTTTTTTAGGGTAATTTAAAACAATTTGCATTCATTTATATTTATAAATGTAATCTTATGTAATAATAAAGCAATCTGAAGTATTAATAGTTTATTTATTGCACTTTTTAGTTTTTTAATTTTTGACGACGAATACCTCTTCACACATTATATTCTCCTAATACAGAGGAAGAATTTCAGCATTTTCAGAGCGAAAATTTCAAGGTCTTTTTTTAAATTCGCTTTTTTTAGGGTAATTTAAAACAATTTGCATTCATTTATATTTATAAATGTAATCTTATGTAATAATAAAGCAATCTGAAGTATTAAAAGTTTATTTATTACACTTTTTAGTTTTTTAATTTTTGATGACGAATACCTCTTCACACATTATATTCTCCTAATACAGAGGAAGATTTTTAGCATTTTCAGAGCGAAAATTTCAGGGTCTTTTTTTAAATTCGCTTTTTTTAGGGTAATTTAAAACAATTTGAATACATTTATAATTTTAAATGTAATCTTATGTAATAATAAAGCAATCTGGAGTATTAATTGTTTATTTATTGCACTTTTTAGTTTTTTAATTTTTGGCGACGTATACCTCTCCACACATTATATTCTCCTAATACAGAGGAAGAATTTCAGCATTTTCAGAGCGAAAATTTCAAGGTCTTTTTTTAAATTCGCTTTTTTTAGGGTAATTTAAAACAATTTGCATTCATTTATATTTATAAATGTAATCTTATGTAATAATAAAGCAATCTGAAGTATTAATTGTTTATTTATTGCACTTTTTAGTTTTTTAATTTTTGACTACGAATACCTCTTCACACATTATATTCTCCTAATACAGAGGAAGAATTTCAGCATTTTCAGAGCGAAAATTTCAGGGTCTTTTTTTAAATTCGCTTTTTTTAGGGTAATTTAAAACAATTTGAATACATTTATAATTTTAAATGTAATCTTATGTAATAATAAAGCAATCTGGAGTATTAATTGTTTATTTATTGCACTTTTTAGTTTTTTAATTTTTGGCGACGTATACCTCTTCACACATTATATTCTCCTAATACAGAGGAAGAATTTCAGCATTTTCGGAGCGAAAATTTCATGGTCTTTTTTTAAATTCGCTTTTTTTAGGGTAA